>JAUTXW010005285.1:27500-627500 GCA_030620095.1 Kuschelorhynchus macadamiae | reverse complement strand
TGCTTTTTGGTGGTGAAACACATTGGACAATTAGTGGTGTTGATGATTTAGTGCATCTTGCTGAAAAGACCAAACTGCATGAGAATAAAAATTCCAGAAATCCCAGTATTTTTCAAGGCCTCATTAACTATACAGCCGAAATAGACAAAACCTTAAAAGAACATTTAGATCGTGCAACAGTTTTTAAAGGGACCTCTAAAGAAATTCAGAATGATTTATTAGATTGTATTTTAAGTTTATCGAGAAGTAGTTTCCACAGAAATACAAAATGCCGACTTTTTAGGAATCATAGCCGATGAAACAACTGATATTTCCTCGAAACTACAAACTGTTTTGGTTTTTCGATATGTTAAAGATGGAAAAGCGATCAACAAACTGCTGAGGTTCTTAGCCAGCTTATCTTAAAAGAACTTGAGCCATTAGTGGCTAAATATCCCATTAAATTAATTGCACAGTCCAACGACATATAAAAAGGATAGACCCCTTTGTTTACATTTAAAACCGATCAGTCATTAAACTATAGAAAGCGCGTTTGACAGCTTTGCTACTCTCGACAGTAGATTTTGTGATTACTGTGGTTAATTCACGAAGATATTGGCAAAAATACTGCTTTTAGGAGAGTTAATATTGCATTTTGTTACTAAAATAACTTTAAATAAGCTAATAACAAACAAACCGAGTAAGTTTTCTCCTATCGTTTCGTTTTTATTAATTTTGTTTTCCTTAAAGGAATAATATTTGGCACTGTGGCATTTACCCGAGTCATGTCCCACCTTTACTTCAGGCTGCTCCGTAGGTAAAATGAATTTGCACCGAGTGTGTATTTATCTCTTTCTGTCTGCCTACTAAATAGAGTAGACATTTAGGCAATAAACGCTAAGATAATACATCGAAATTAATCGGAGTAGACACTGGTTATAAGCTATCGTTATCTAAACACGTTATCTAAACAAAGATACCATGCTCATCGGTCATATCAGCAGCGAATTTAATATCCAATTCATTTTATCAAACGAATGCGCCATCTTTGGTGGGGATCCTCACTCATTTCGACCTTGCATTGTTGTCTTGTTTTGACGGCGTCTGTTAGATATTTTTGTCGTTTGTCCCGGATTTTCATGGTTTTTAATATTTAATTTTACTGTGGGTTATGAGTTACAGTTAAATATAGTGGTGTGTAGCAGAATATGTAAGAAAAAAAGGATGATTTCAACCCCGAAGCCTGTTTACGCCGGTAAGTAACCTTTATGTCAAATGTGTCATGCCCAGTGAAGTAGGTGCGATAGACCCATAAGGAAGAATTAAATTTCTGATTAAACTGCAGATAAAAACAATTTAGGTATTTCAAAATTCTGTTTGTAAAACCTTTAATGCTTACAGAGAGTAATAAAGTAGAAGCATAAACATATACAAATGAATTTCAAGTAGTTCACTTAAGTCCATATAACACCATGCACTTTATTATGTAGTTATTGCCTTTTTCTTGTAATTTAATTAATTTTGTGTTTAGGACCATTAAATTACAAAGGTTTCTAGCTCTGGGTTACAGATTTTTCGTAAGACGCAAAGTAATGTAGGTTGTTTATTCTGCATTTTTTTTCTGTTTTATTATTTGGGCTTGGGCAATTTCATGCAGTGGTAGTACGGACCCTTACAATAAATGTTTAAAATAACTTAATTTTGGTCCGATCTAGTAAATTTTCAGACTTTTGTGTATATAGTTGATTTTTCAAGTATAGACAGAAAAGAGAAAACTAAATATAGATTGCGTTTAACGCTCTGTCACTTCTACGCCAACGTGAACGAACTTTCCAAATTTTGGTTCACGTGAAATCAGATGTGATGTGATCATTAGCGTTCAGCTAACTAATATACCGTATTTATTTATTTTCTTTAGTAATCTTTGTAGCGTAGTGGTATGATTCTCGGCCCACGTCGTATAGGTTGTGGTTTCGAATCTTGACACGGGTGAAAAACTTTTTTTTTGTATTTTTTAAACAGAACTAACAATTAATAAAAATGCGAATTATTTATTTTCTTAAACTTTGGATTGTTTAGGTTTGCTGTAAAGAAAGTGCACCAACCAAATTCCAAGTCTATATTATTAAAACAACGAATTTTTTAAAACAAAATCTATACTTTTGGCATCAGTTCGTCAATAAAGCCATCATTCAGACGTTTTTCTTATTTAATGTGAACCATCGACTATTCGTTTACATTAGCGTGGAAGGAGCAACGGCGTTAATTTAAATGTAGATAAATGTTTTAAGATCAACTTTTCTCCAACATTTTATTGTTAGTGTCTATTATATCATTCTAATTTTAAGTCACTTTTTCCAGTGGTTGTATAGTAGTAGTTGGTAGCACTGATAATAATGTATGTTTTATAAGGGGTAATTTATGGTGATGTAACAATAATAGAAATAATAAGTCCATTGGCATATCAAGATTTTAGCTTTAGTTAGGAATAAACTAGCTGCAGTCTTGCATATTATCTTGCTAGTGCAAAATTTAGTAAAGACATTTCATGGTGTAAAAAGTAGACTTACCATTTATATTTGGATATAATTTGGTTAGCCTACCATCACGTTTATACAAATGTTATATTATATCTTAAGAACTCAAGATTGCTCAAGCAAGTTGATATGCACTTGCAGCTGCCTTTAAGTTACACTGCAATTTTTCCTTTCATAGAATTTAACCAATTATAACACTAGGAGTTTTATACATATTATGTTATAAAGCTAGATTTTGTATACATATTATGTTTTCTATTTGCAAACTAAAAACATAATTATTATATTTTTCTACCTTTCTAAATATAGGCCTGCTGTTTTATACAACTTTGTAAAGTCGGGTTCATAATCCATTGCACAACTAGGTACAAGTCTCAAAATATAAGTCATTATAGTCAGATATTATTTAATAGATGTAGACTCTATACTGCACTAAACTTTTTTCGATGTCAGACTGCTTGTGCTATTGACAGTAATTTTTTATGTAAGACAATTTTTCGGTCTATCGTACTTGTTAGTAGCTCCATCAGATATATTTATTTTAGTTCTTGATAAAAAATAATATCAAGTTTTGAAAAATTACTAGATAAACACAGTAAAAAAACTGGATATATATTTTACATCCAGAAACCATCTTGATTTAATTTTTCTAAAGATAAAATATTTCCCGAGGTATTTCTAAATTAAAATTTTCTGTAAGTTACATACAATAAGCCATTAAGAAATAAGTTCCTTAAAAAGATTTATAATACTTTTTCATTTCAGATTTCCTGAAAATCCTGAGATGGAGACTCTGTACTGAAATATCCTAAAATCTGTTCAGATCATTTTAGTTTAGCCATATTCTGACTTAGCCTGATGGGCGATATTATTAGGCCACATGCAAACCCAACCTTACACCTTTGTATTTCAGGTTAATATACAATATACTTGTTAATTATTTCGTGAAATAATTTTTGAAATCTCAGACTGTAATGTTACTGGATGGGCCCTGGAACAGCCCTAAGGACAATGTTTGGGTAAGTTTTGGATATCTAGTAGATGAATATACATGTCATCATGTTTGCATTTTCATATCATCATATTGGATACTTTATATAAAAAAAATTGGCATTGATACTGCGATTTGACTTATTTTTTCTGTCATTCATGTCAAATTAGTGGTGCAAATGGCAATTAGTAACTCAATATACCCAGGACAGGGAGGGATCGAAGAACGCTTCCTCCTCCTCATTTTTTTATCCTGTTAACCAAATCTTATATTATTGAATAATATGCAGCTCTTTACTTTCCACTTTTTATTTTTTTTAGTCAGTTTTAATGACAAACATTTTATATTTGTGTTATTGAATAAATATTGTGTTGGCAACGTTGAAAGGCTGTTGACAAAATTGAAAAAACTGTTGCAAACATTGTATTCCTACCCCACCCAATATTTTGTCTTCACTCCCCCTTGACCAGGTATTTATGATTAGGGGTAAATATGAGTTAAGTCTAAGTTTTGTGCAGTAACAAGTCTTACAAAAACATACATTTTACTTAACACTTTTATTTATTTATAATTATTTATTATATATTTTTTTATAATTAAAAAACATTGGTATCAAATACCTAGGAGAACGCCATACACCTTGTTGGTAATTGTTTACATTTCTGCACCATCACCGATTTTAGTTGAAACTTCGCTTTATTAATTATCAGATATTGTTTGCATCGTTATCGCATTTTTGTACATTTTAAAAATCATAGAAGATAATAAATTAAAAACTTTATAGAAAACATGGTTTATTTTGAAGTGATGAAATAGAATCAGATATATAACAACGAAAACGAATAAACATGTGTAAAAAATCAAATACACATCTGTTGTTCAAACACAGCTATGTGTTTGTCTTGTCTATGTATTCTTTCATGTTGGTCTGATAATACTCCTATAGAGCGAAATACCTATCATCATCTTTGAGACTGAATTGAATATATAATATGCAGAAGTTAAATTTGCGCTAATTATCTGTTGTGAGCTTTGCACTGAGATGCATTTATTTTTTAGTCATTATTCTATTAAATACAGTTTTTGTAAAAACAAAATATAAGATGCAGCTATTAGCTATTGCAACAGTTATTCCTGGATATAAAACAATGTTTAGATATAGCTTTAACTTTCATTTTGGTTAGTTGACGTCACCTTGTTATGGTTTTTTTAGATATATGACTTCTACAACACAGATCAATTGAAAAGCTAAAGCTTGAACCATGCTAAAGACTTAAACTTTAGGTACTTTACAACGCCCAAAATTAATATTCTGTTTTAGATTAACATGAAAACCAATAATAATAGGTTGAAAAGATTGATCACCATTTACCCAAAAGAACTAAATAATGCACGAATTATTTTGTGTCCAGTCATATGAATAAACTTGATGGCTGAGGACTGATTAGATCAAATGCTGCCATAGCTACAAATTAATAGATACTACCAGTCTAATGGTTATGACCTAATAAGGCTACCTCAAAATGTGATACTGGGATAATTTTGAGAAAATTGTTTTGGTAAGTTTCTTGATTTAAACTTTAAACCCACACTGATATTCATAGTTACTAGATAGCTAATATAAAATCCGATGAGTTAATATGTTTTACAAAAACCAAAACACACTCATGTACAGGGTGTCCCATTTTCGTAGGTTTTACGGGGTTTCCAGCTTATGAGTAGAGATAGAGAGATGCGGTTTTCGCGACACCGTATTTTCGATGAAACTAAAGAGGCCGCAAACAGATTTGCCCTAACCATTTTAGTTTCCGTTTACAGGGTGATTTTGAAAATTTGTCATTTTCGGACACCCCCTGTAACTCAATCGTAAAATATATTTAAAATGTTTCAACTGGTGTTTATAGATTTTTTCCAAGAAAGTGGCGTACTCAGATTTTTGCTGAGAGTCATAGTTTTTGACATATTGGCATAACCTACTATTTTTTAAATGGGACACCCTATATATTATTTTTTCATCTGTGTCGAGAGCTTTTCAAAAACATACCATAAGTCATATTTATTTTCATAAATAACATGAAAAAATGCATTTTTCTTTTTTTTGGCATATATAAATAAGAAAAGGTGGCTGTGGAGCCATGGAAAAAGTTAACAAATATTTATTAACGAAATAACAAAGTAACAGCATCAGAAAAAATTAGGAAGTAGGTAAAAGGTAATAATTATAATTTCATTAAAACTACAAATATTGTTCAAATTGTAGACCATTATGTGTCCTACAAGTGTGACAAACAAAAATTCTTTTTAATGCATTTTCTATTGTAAATGACTGTCTTTGTAACTCTGCAAAAGCGTTTTCGGTGGCCATTCTTAGTTGTTCTAAGTTTTCGTATCGCCTTACATAAACCTTCAGGTCAGGGGATCGTGGTGGCCATCGAACAGGTCCGTGTGTTCCTATCCATCTTCCAGGAAAATGGTCGTTAAGCCAGTTTTGACGTGCATTGTGGGCTGGAGCTCCGTCTTGCTGGAAATAAATCCTATTTAGTTGAGCCAAGGGAACATCATCCAAAATTCCTAATGCGTCTTCTAGGATTCGCACGTAACCAATCGAATTCAGATTTCCTTCATATATTTGGTAAACTATTTTTCGGTTGAAAATAAAACAGGAGACATTGAATCCAAATCTGCCCTGACGCTCCCTAGGAAAAATAACATGGTTGTTTTCTTGACTCCAAAATCGCGTGTTGTGTCTATTTAAACTCCCTGAACTAGTAAAATATGCCTCGTCTGACCAAATAATCTTTTTTTCAAAATCGATATCTTCTGCCTTCATATTTATAAACCAATTGCAGAACTAATCTGCGCTCTGCATCACCAATGCAGATGATGCACAAGTTTGTATTTATAGGGTTTGAATTTGTGCTTTTTCAAAATTTTCTGCACTTTGGTTTTCGGTACACCCGCCTCTTCGTCTATTTTCCTGCAAGATGTTTCAGGAGCTGTCTGAACGAGGGCTAAAACGTTGACCTCAGATTCTTCGTTGTCTTTATTGTAAGTTCGCGATCGAGGCTTGTTAAAAGTTCCATATTGGCAAAGATTATTTTTAATTTTTTGAAAAATTCTTTTTTCTGGTTGTCTTCTCTCGGGATATCTAAGATAAAATACAGCGAACCAATAAAGTCAAAATGCAGGAAGATAAAAAAGAACTAACCTGTTCAGATAAAGCTCTGCCGCCTGATCTGCATCTTCATTAGACAATATAAAACACGCGTACATATCATATTTCTCAAAATATTCAAATTTTTGATTCTGAGCCATATTAAAAACAATAATTATAATAGACGTAAACGCAATAATGCCAAAAATGACAGCAGTAATGGCTGCCTGATCATATTTTTGTTGGCGTTGCCATGGCTACCACAGCCACCTTCTCTTATTTCGATTGATCTGCTATGCCATAAATCCGTTTAAAGAAAAATGCATTTTTTCATGTTATTTATGAAAATAAATATGACTTTACGTATGTTTTTGAAAAGCTCTCGACACGAAGAATAAGATGAAAAAATAATATATAGGGTCTCCCATTTAAAAAATAGTAGGTTATGCCAATATGTCAAAAACTATGACTCTCAGCAAAAATCTGAGTATGCCACTGAATTCTACGTGAAAAAATCTATAAATACCAGTTGAAACATTTTAAATATATTTTACGATAGCTGAGTTACAGGGGGTGTCCGAAAATGACAAATTTTCAAAATCACCCTGTAGCACGGAAACTAAAATGGTTAGGGCAAATCTGTTTGCGGCCTCTTTAGTTTCATCGAAAAGTAGCACGGTGTCGCGAAAACCGCATCTCTCTATCTCTACTCATAAGCTGGAAACCCCGTAAAACCTACGAAAATGGGACACCCTGTACAGTCATATAAACATACGTATATCTGTGTGTAATCTGGGATAATTGACGCATTTTTTTTTTTTGTTTCTATATAGTTTGGGATGTAAAATGTAATAAAAACAAAACCAAAAAACATTTTAATTCCATAGTCGTTCAAATGTTATTTTTACTGGTCTATGTGGATAGGTTGTTATAATTTTGCCTTTATCTTTATCTTATATAAGAAAACGCCAATAGTAAAAATAATAGATACAGGTATCACATGATGAATCATTGAAAAAAAACAGTTTTAGCTTGAAATATGCATCCTCACATAACAAGTGTTTTTAAATTAATTAACAATTTTTGTTAGATTTAAACATATCAGGAGAACATTATGTAACAATTT
Organism: Kuschelorhynchus macadamiae; assembly: GCA_030620095.1. NCBI lineage: Eukaryota > Metazoa > Arthropoda > Insecta > Coleoptera > Curculionidae > Kuschelorhynchus > Kuschelorhynchus macadamiae. The sequence goes on along the minus strand of JAUTXW010005285.1, from coordinate 619,713 downwards.
TTCTTGCTTCTTTGTTCGATATAACTATTATTATGTAAATAGAATCATCTTTTTTTACATGTTTTAGGGTTGCAAGATGCCGAAATCATGTTTTCCTATTTTCATTGGTAGGTCTGTGTGTTAATTAGTCTGTTCGGGACAAACTATCTAAAATATTTTTTTTTAAATTAGTACTTATAAAGAACCACTTACCAGTTTGTGGTATACTTTTTTCTCAAATTTTCATTAAAAAGGCTTTGCCTATGTTCCCGACGAAGTATCTGTAAATTCGCTTATTGTGAAGTGCTTCTTTTATTTAAAAAAAAAGAAATTTATTAGATACAATTTATATAACAAATAACTTTTGAACTCTGTTATCTGTGTGTGTGGTAGAATTAAGTAAGACTGGAGTTCCAGACATATTTTTGTTTTTAGAAAGAATTTATGAGTGACATTCAGACTTGGAAAAAAGACTTCCAAAAGATAAGTCAGAATACACAACAGTAACAATAAAATTACATTGAGTCAAAGAGAACTGGATGTTCCTTACAAATTTTACATGTTATTACCTATTTTTTATTACAGTGCTATATGCAAAACTTCTATTGCCAAAAATGAAGTTGATAGAATACATAAGATCCCCTAAAAAAGCATATATGGTAAGAAGTTCCGGGTAAAAGAAATTTACCGACTTTTATATGTATGGCCTTTCAAACATTCTAATAGGCAGCTATTTTGTTCCGTGTTTCAATATTTTACCAGTTTCTACCTATGTCACACTTCATTTTTAGGCAAAATATAAAAGTCTTTTACACTGATATTTTTAAATTGTACTGGGAGTCTCATTTTGTCGCGCCATTTTAAATTCGTAGCAAAATTAAATTAATTTATACCTATAACATATGTATTCTAATTTTTGAGCAAAGCTCAATATGTCGTTTTTTTACTCTGATTTTTTTAATATTTTATTTGGCCGCCATTTTTTCTGCAATCTTAATTTCGTACTAAAAAGTTCATCTCTATATAACACTTAATTCTTGTGCGAAATTTGAAATTAATAGAATAAGTAGTTTTTCAGACTTGATTCATTAAAAATGTTATTAGGCCGCCATTTTGTTTCGCCATCTTTGATTCGTATAAAAATTTTACCAGTTCATTTTTATATCATACTATGTGAATAATTTGCTAGGCCGCCATATTGGATTTTCACCAAAATTTCACCACGCAGTCCCTATATGAACCTCAATTTTTGACCAAAAATTAAAGTGAATTGAGTAATTAGTTTTTTAGCTATACCACTAATAGATATACAGACCGATGGAATTAAGAAAACATATTTTTTTTGAGATCTAGGGAGCCAAAAATGTAAAGAACTGTAGAAACCTGGGGGGATGATTATTTCACGATTACACCCGTCTTATGAGGAATTAAAAAGAAAAACTATGTTACACTACTACTTACTACAGTTCTATAGCAAAATATTTTATCTATAGTTTAGACCCTAAAAAGAAGGTAGACACTGAGAAGGCAATTCTGTACTATACTATAAACTAATAAATTTGTATCAAATTCTTTTGCTTACTTTTTTAATAATTTTTTAGAAAAAGTCAAATATTCCTACAAGATTTTATTCAATTGAAAGAAACAAAGAAAAAATTCGCCAAATAATAAGAAAGTGGTATTATAGTGGATGAGGAAAACATACAATTCAAAACACTGTGCAAAAAGTGAGCTTTACACTATAGGGTAAATTGTTTTTATTTTTAAAAATGCATTAAAATAATATTGCTAAGCGAATTAGAAAACTTGTCACTGTTCAATTAATTAGCTTAACATTAACTGAATTAGAAGAATTTGGAAAACAACTATCGATTCTGAGTTACTGAAATAATCAATGAGTTCTCTAAGAATATAAAAGCTTCAATGCTTTTATTTTTATTTTAATTAGTTTTCGTTCATCTGTACATATTTTGTTTGAATGTTTTTAGAAATTACTCTTTTTATGACAAATTATATTTTTACATCTTACATTTTTTTGTAATTTATTTATTTTAAAAAGCATGAAACAGGAATTCCCTTTTTTTTCTCAGATTTAGAGAATTAGCTCTATAATTTTATAATACATTTTTGATATTTAAAATATATATCTAAAATATTTAAACCCCATAATCATTTTTATATTTTTTCTTTTCCAGGTCCCTCTCTATCTGGCAAGCTGAGATCATTGAACAACTTTTATAACCTAGTTTTTTAACTTCTAAAGAACAGTGTTGAAATTGTCATGTAATGGAAAACCGAAAGAAATATTTTGTTACACAACATACAACATATAACATTAGGGGCACGAATTTTAATATATTTTTGTAAATTACTAATGTACAATGTGGTTATTTTAACTTGTCCACATTTTAATCTGCTAAGAACTTTTCATTTTTCCTGATATCAAATCAAAATGTCCAGAAAAGAAATTCTATGGCAAGTTACTGACTTCCCAAGAACACAAATAAAAGTGTAAATTTTCAAAGATATAAATATAACTAGCATTTTTTTTAAATGAGGCACTTTCTGATTTGCACTTTCAATAGATAGATCTCATGCACCTACTTCTTGATACCTTTATTCTTCAAAAATGAAGAAGAATTTTGTCATACACATTGTTTTATGGCGCAGCCATTTTTTCCTTTTCCCTTGTATTTTTAAAAATAAATCTCCAAGTTAAGTTAGGGCAGGTCGTAGTTTGGAAAAGTTAAAATAACCACGCTGAGTGGTGCAGAGTAAAGAACTAAACTTTTTGCTAGCCTTAGGCAAACAGGTTTATTGCTTCTTGTAAAAGTTCAGACGTAGTCTTATTTGATAAAGCATAAGTCTATTATATAAAAAAAACAATTTTTTTTGTCTGTTTCATTTATTGTTGATGTATGTAAAGTATTTTTTAAATTATTTCTTTGTTTAATAGGTTATTGCGTTTTTTCTAAGTCATAGCAAGTTTTAAATCATGTTCAATGAAAACAACATCGTTAGATATGTAAATTGATCAAAAACTTAATCTTCCAACCTGTTGGTATGTATTTATAGGTATTCTTCAATATCCCCACTTTACCCTTCGTATACTACAATCATAAATGAGGGAATTTTATCCAGTTTTTATATTACCCTTTTCTAATCACTGAAAATGTATAGCTTATAAAATTTCCCGAAATGAATAAATTTACTTATTCAGTATTCCTTGTAATAGGAATTTTTTTATTTATTAGGTCATAGATCTGAATGTAAATAATTTGTTTCGCTTTTCTTAAGTGGGCAATATGTTAGTTGAATTTAGAATGATATGATTTTAAATAAGCTCTATAGGGTTATGCTTAGTTTTTTTAGGTAAATATATATTTCCTTCCAATGTTTTTAAGGCTGGTATTTATTTATTATTATCTGAAAGGCTAAGTCTATATTAAAAGAAATTCTATATTTTGTGTGATTAATCAGTTTTATGTATGGATCAAACCTTACCCATCATAGTCTTGTTTTTTTTGTGGGTGAGCTCTAAAAAAATGATTATACATATAGGAAAATTAGCTAAAGGCATCTACATGTCAGAAATCTTATACAAGGTTACTTTAAGTCCATTTCACTCTGTCCTGTAATGTTGGAGAGGGTAGGTGGGCACCTATTTATTTCATAATCAGACCTTTATTGCTATTATAAAAAGCACTTAAAAGGGCTGTATGTGGTATGCCAGGTATCTTTCACGCAGAGTCCTTTCATAATAGAAATCGGGGGCAATTCTGAATTAAAATCAACTTCGTTACAGTTAAACACATCAGAAAATTAGATAAAGCTAAGACAAATTATGCCACTAGTATCAGGACTAAGCATGTGATGTTAGCTTACAGGTTCTTTTTACATTAAAAACAATAATTTGGAACTCATCACCCTCGTTTTCGGAGAGCAAGCATGCTTCCGTTATATAGACTTTCTGAAGCATTCGGGTAAAAGAAAATTTTCCTTTGCAACATTTTCATGGTTTTTTTTTAAATTTCACTTCGTTTTAAAATTCCCATATAACGTATTTATCGTAAGAAACCTTAATTTTTACGAAAAAAAAATCTTCAGTATTATAATATTTTTTGATCACGTATATTTATACACTGATGGCAATTTATTTAAACCAGGAAACCAACTGCATTTTTATTGCAACAAGTGATAACAGTATGAAGTGAAAAAGTTCCTCCAATTGGCTTTTTTAACCGGGTATATTAAAAAGATAGCGCCCACTGATAGGATTTGTAAAATTATTGACAGTTTAAAAAAGTTTTTTTTTTATTAACTTTAGTTGCACATTACGAAATAACAGCCACTATTTGAAAATGAACTGTAAAGTTTCTGTGAAGGTGGTCAGAAACAGGCGAGTAAATGCCAAATGGTGAATGTTTAAGTCTAAGGACGAAAAACGTATGGGTGTACTCATAGTTAAAACATTACACAAATTGAAATAAACATGACTATAAGCAAGGCTTACTTTAGTAACACGATTCTTGTACAGGGAAATATACTTAATTATAGTACAGTTTTATTTGCAAGCTCTCTCGGCTTGTCATATCGATATTTTTTTTTATGCATGTACTTAAGATTTATTAAACGTTTTATATTGTATATTAATTAATTACCTGTGTATATTAATTTCTTCAACATATATTATCTTATCTATAAGTAATAAATGATATTGTTTGAATTTCTTGTTTTTCTTTTCAATCTTAATTCAGTTCCTAGATTAGTGGAAATTGTTTCATTTTAATCATAGTCTAAAAGGGGCAGGTAATCCTTAATTACTATACTGTTGCAGAATATTAAGTGTACAATATTCTGTCAAATGAACAGACCTAATTAAGTTCAAGCTTAACATTGGCAACTTCAAACTAAATATAAAATTCTCTCAAAACTCCGTGTGTAAAATCGGGCACGAAAATCTCATTAAATTCAATAAAATATTTTTTTTACCCGCTAATGCAAAAGATTAAATCGATATTAAAACTGATATGTTATTCCAGCAAACTAATAAAACGACATGAATGCTAGCGTTCAAACTCGTGAGTTTCAACAGCGTGAGAACTTCAGTAGTTGACTTCATAAAATAGAAGAAAATCAAATTTGGTTTAAAACGACCGCCTTAAACTCTGACGATAAAACAGAAAACTTCTTAAAACTGAATTTGCTATAAAAAAAAACTACGCCACTGGTGAGTCAGGTCGTGATGCTGGGACCCTTGATGCCATTTACTCTTTTCTTTGTTTATGAGATCAGTCCATCTTTCTCCACTCATGCAAAATCTGTCAAACAATGACTGATCTATTTTTTAAAGCTTTTCCTTATGGGAATGCTGAATCTATTCATTTTATACGTCATTGGCACAGTCCTATGATGGCGCAGCTATAATGAGCTGAAAACAGAGTGAGATACAGACTACAATTAAGGAAAAGTACCCTTTAGCTCATTTTGTACATTGCCCATCAATTAAATTTAATGACTCATGAGTCAAGCGTCTTCGTAAAATAATAATGTCCGTTTATTTTTGGGAAATCTAAGTGAAATTCCAACATTTTTTTCCAACTCTAGCCAACGCGTTGCTTTTCTTGATAGAATAGTAAAACGAAAAATCCCCAGATCTGTTCCTACAAGGTGGAACTTTAAAAATTGAACGGTAAACGTAGTTTTTGAATATAATGAAAACCTTATAGAGTGCATGGAGGAAACTCGAGATAAATATGACAACAAAAAACCAGGCTGGAGCAATCCGAAGGCTTCTGTAGGAAAAGTCGTTTATATTTTGCCTAACATTTTTTCATTACATAATGCCACATGTTGATATTCTTTTTAACAAACTTCAAAAGTGCATTATTGATTCTGTAGAAATTAATACATGTTTAAAAAAATTTAAAGATAACATAAGCAACATTAGGAATCAAAAAATATATGATAATTTTAATGGCTGTGCAGGTTATTGAAACTAAAGCAGAAAATTAAATGAAGACACTTGGAAAGCATCCGCGATTGAAATATGTGATGTCATTATCAACGTGGCAGAAGATCGTTTCGCATATACTAATCAGTTAAACGCGGAAAAATTTGAGTGGTACGACTTTCCATTCCCCTATGAATATTTTTAAAAAACTATTGGGTCATACCCAATGATGGAAAAAAGCAGATTAAAGACAGAGCTTAGTGTTTTATATTCTACTATGGAATATCGTAATTTTTCCTGATGTGCTGTGCTTCTTAATTTTTTAATTGACAGTATCCTTCAGGAAGTTTTTACTGAAACAATTGTCACAAATACTTGTCACAATGCCGATGACCACCGTAGAGACAGAAAAAGATTTTTCTTCCTTAAAAAGAATTAAAACATTTTTAAGGAGTACTATGTCACAAGATAGACTAAATGCTCTAGCGTGTTTATCAATAGAGCAAAAACTTATTCGGTCGATACCTGACTTTAACGAAAGGGTTATTGACAAGTTTGCTTCGAAAAAGAACAGACTTGATTTTTAAGAAAAATTAATAAATATAAGTGTTTAGTGTTTAGTCTCATGTTTAGCAGTAAATTTTTCATTTTTTTTAATTTTTATTGTTGATACCTACACTCTGCAGCACTGCGCCTTTAACGGTTTACGAGCCGTTCTGTTCCACCATATTGGATTCCTACCAATTGAGAAAACATGTTTATTAAGCCGCCATTTTGTTTTGCCATCTTGGATTCATACCAAAATTTTGCCAGTCGATTTCTATGTAATATTTGATTTTTCGGCAATTTTAGATAAGTAGTTTTTAGTAATAATTTTTTTAACGAAGTCAATCTGATAAATAGTTTTACAGCTATGCCGCGTACAGACAGATCGACAGACGGAATTAAGAAAATATGTTTTTGGGCATTTAAGGGCTCTAAAACGTGAAGGTCTGTAAAAACCTCGGAGGGTGATTCTTTCACGATTATAGTACTTACCTTTTACGAGGGCTGTAAAAAAATCAGGCAGGTGGGGTCTTACAACATGAATGGACCTTACGTCCGTTTACTACTACTTACGTGTTTATTAACAGCATCACACAAAACTAAATAAAAAAATGCTACAACACAGATTTGCACTAATTCTGAATAATTTAGAGCAGTTGCCAAATACAACAATTTCTTCGCATTTCCATGATAACTAAAGCGAACGTTATCGAAAAAATGTGACTTTTTCACCTTTTAAATAATAAATTCTTGTTATATGGAATAGATAAGGAGTTCCTCCGTACTTCTGTAAACTAAGCAATAAAAATTAGTAAACAAAAACAGTGGCGTACGAACACAATGTACAAACGCAAATGAAAAGATATTTTTAATTTATAATTTACAACACAATGTGAGGATTTTCAACTGGCTAGAGGATATCACTAGTACTATCTCACATACCCATTAGCATTGCAAGGACTGGTGAAGTATTTACTGATGTTTCTAGCTTTGCGTGTAGGCTCTGATTGCATTCCTCTTTTATCTGTTTTTAATAATATTTCGCTCTTGAGAGAATTCCAATAATAAAAAACCGCCTGCGATATTTTTACAGTTATTTAGTTATAAAAGTCTCTAAATGCCGAAAATCCTATAAAATTATAGTGGGGGTCCATTATGGTGAAACAAAATACAGTAAAACTTCTATTAGCAGATGCCCCTACACAACGGGAACCTTTATTGAACGAGCAATATTTAAGTCACCTAACATTCCATGTGGGTACGAACGAACAAAATTTACCAACATTTTTTTATTAATGCTTGCAATTTTATCTACCAACAACAATATGATGACCGAAGACTCTTAAACGTGTTCCTCGGGAAACCCAAACAACTGGTTAAACTTTAAAGCTTCTAATGGTTGGCTCGACAAATTTTGCTCAAAACGCAATAAATTCAGAGCAATATCTGGAAAAGCAGCAAATGTAAACGTTGACGAAGTTTTAGAATGAAAAAGAAAATTGCAAGTTTAATAAGAGGTTATTCACCTCAAGATATTTTCAAGGCCAACGAGACTGGTCGTTATTATCGAAAATTACCAAGTTAAACTTTACATTCCGTAATAAAAATGACAGAAAAATGCAGTGTCAAAAAAGGAAAATTGTCTTGATCTTAGACAATGCAATATCCCACCCGGATATTCAGCTATCCAACATATCGTTAGTTTTTTGCCACCCAGTACTACCCCACATTGACAACCTCTAGACCAAAGAATAATAAGAAACTTTAAAACTCTGTATAGAAAATATTTGATATTATCATGTATAGAATATTCTTTATCAACGGCTGAATTGGAGAACTCCATAACCGTTGTTAACGTCTTAATTTGAGTAGTAGTAGCATGGAAGAACGTTCAAGCAAAAAACATTTAAAAAGTGTTTTATAAGGTGCAATTTAAAAAAAAAGACAGTAATGTGGAAGAAATTTAAAGAATTCCAGACCTAGAGGACCTAAAAGATGATTACAATTAGCAATATTTTACAAAGGTAATGGAGTTGACAATTTTATGAACAATGTTGAGTTCGATGCGGACCTATTAACGGAAAATCCTAAACATTGCTAGTGATTATAAAGAAATTGAGCAGATGTCAAATATTTCTGGAACTGAGAGTGACGATGAACCAGAACTTTCTACAACTGGAAGTAGTATAGTCTATGCTTACCAAAAATTAAGAGACCTTGAATCGATTTTATATGTAAATGTGATGCAATCACAAGTCAAAACTTTCGGAAAAAATATTGAATGTTGAATGGGAAACAACTCTACACAACGGACAATTATTTTGATGCCCGTTGTGGAGAAGTTATACTGTACATGTATATATTGTTTTGTTTCGTGTTTCGGTTGTGGGGTTCTAGCATTTACCTTCTCAAAGGACCACCTTCTGCCTCCCATACAATTATAACACTCACTTACTGACACTGCTTTTATTATTATTAAGGCTAACAAAGCTAACAATAATTAATTTTATTTATAAAAAACAGTCTAACGTCCATTTTACTCTCGGTTTTTTTTTGTTGCTACTTTCCTTTCTCACTCTCACGGCTGTCGTCGTTCGCTTCGCGCACTGTTGCCACGTTGCCTGACACATCCAGCGTAACATGCCGCCCGCCTTGAAAAGTCCACTTTTCAAAATGATAGTTATGTGGAAGAACTTTTGACGACATCTTCATCCTCAAGGGGTAGGATACAAATTTTTGTAATGGCTCTTTTAGTCACGTTTCCATTGGGTAAACCTACTGAGATTATTCTAATAATGTTATCACCGCCTCTATGTAACTCCACTACTCTTGCCAACGGCCATTTCAGTGGTGGTAGATTTTCCTCCACTTACAAAACCAAGGCACCAACTTTATGGAGCGGGTGCTTAATGTCAGTTTTCCACTCTGTTCTGATTTGCAAACGGTGCAAATAATCTTGCGCCCATCGATCCCAAAAATGCTGATAGATTTGCTGAAGACGCTGATACCTATTCAACCTGGACATCTTCATGCTTCTAAATTCGTGTTCTGGAGGACCGGCCATGTTTTCTCCAATTAAAAAAGGGGATGGAGTCAAGGGTAAAAAATCTTGGGGGTCATCAGAACAATTTCAATTTAATCAATTTAAACAGGCCTCTATTTGAACTAAAAGCGTATACATTTCTTCAAATGTTAACAAAGATTCACCTAAAACTCGCTTGAGGTGATACTTTGCGGATTTTACGGCAGCCTCCCAAAGGCCACCCATGTGAGTCGATCTCGCGGGAATGAAATGCCAAACTATTTGATCGTCAGCTAAAAACCGAGTAACTTTTTCAATGTGATCCCGATCATTTATTAAATTGTAAAGCTCAACAAAATAATTCTTGGCACCAATGAAATTCAAACCATTGTCTGATTATATCACACTTGATTTTTGTGTAAAACTAAAACTTAATCGAATAATTAGTTTTTCAGACCGACTTTATAAACATTTAATTACACCACCATTTTGTATTCGTACCAACATTTTTACCAGCTTATCTCTATATAACACTTGATTGTTGTGCAAAATTTGAAAACAATCCATGGAGTAATTTTTTTAAACTGATTTTTTTAAATATTTTATTAAACCGCCATTCTGTTCCACCACCTTGGCTTTGTACCAAAATTTTACCAATTCATCCCCATATTACAAAATTTTGGGTAAACTGGATAAGTCGTTTTTTAGAAATAATATTTTAGCATATTGGAGCTTTATCAAAATATTATCACATCATTTTCATATGACCCTTAATTTTTGAACAAAATTCGAAGTCGGAGAAGTAATTTTTCAGCTATGCCGCAGGCAGACACACAGACAGACAGATCGATGGAATTGAGAAAATATGTTGGAACACTTCTGTATAATATATGTTCGTCAAATGGGTCTCCTTTTGCTGATTATAAATATACCGTATCTGTTACTTTTATCTCTATAGAAATTTGAGAAAAAAACCGTTACATAAGAGGCAAAGTGTATGAGAGAGATGGAGAACGCCAATGGGAATATATTGCCTCTTATGGCAGAGATTTTCTCAAATTTCTCGGGTATCTTTAGACATAAAGGTATCAAACCTAGTATATTTATAACTAGCAAGAAGGATGTTCCATTTAAAATAACGAACTTTCTGATCGTCTTTTGTTTATTGTTTTTTTAAATTCTAATGATTCCAATAAAACCCAAAAACTTATCAGAGACCCTATACATATTACTAAAATGGAACATATTTAATTTTCAAATTGCGGGTAAAGCCAATTTACCAATTAGCCACCTTAGTCTGCCCTTTGCAGATCCGCCTCTGCCAAAAAACCTACTTTAGTATTTGGGTAATTCATTAAAAAAGTATAAATTACAACTGCCCACCTGCTTTTTTAGGTCAGGCTCTCGGTGAATACATTCCTCTGCACGCACATCCTTCATAAAGAAAAATGATTGAAGTTTTAAATCGATTCTAGACTAACTTATCGGATGATAATTAAACCTTTTCTGAACTGGTATTGGCAGAATAGGAGAATTGTATCAGAGCTGTCAGTACTTCAAGTAAAATACTTGAAAAAAGTAATTCATATACTTTTTGGTATTTGAAATACTGTACTTTAAATAGCTTTATTTTATTGTAATTGTACTTGAAATTTAGTAGATTGGGATCCATTAAAAATATGAATAAACTGAAAAAGTGCCACAAGTTAAAAATTAGTTCATATAAGTAATAAGAAACAAAAAAATTATAAGCAGATATTCTCAAGTAATGGGTTTGAAATTTTTCATAAAACTATGTATATTCACCAATTTATAATATTTTCCTAAATATGTTGGTACTTGAAATACTTTTTAGTACTTTAATTACAATTTTTACTTCAAATACCTCAGATTCAAATTCAGAACACTGAACGAGCTCGAAGAGACCCAGGTCGGCTATATATAGTCAACCCGTCGGAACCTTTGGCGATCTCAGGAACAACAAGAAGAAGCTACTTTGCCAATTAGCCTTTCTCCTTAGATGCCGAGATGAAGACGTAGTACCAAAATCTCTACAGATGAAACAACACATAACATCAAAAAGTGCAAGGAACATCAACAAGAGCCAGTATGGCATTGGTAAAAGAAAGGTTAAATGCTACTCGACGTGATTTGGCTATAAACGCTCGTAAGTTATTAAATATTCATTTAAAATTAGCTTTTATGCTTGAAAATCAAATATTTAGAACCCGCGATGACATTGCCAATGCGCAAGCGGAAAGGATACATCAAGCAGTTACCATTAAGCAACAGAAAAAGTTCGGAGGACTGCTGGACAACCAAAGACCAATAAAAGCGCCACAGGACACCGTAATAAATTTATCTTCCAAAATCCTTACTGAAACAAAACAATCCGTCCTCTCTATAGGCCAAAACTTCACCATTACACCAAAGGGCAGACCCATAGAAGACATAGTGTCATCCGTTGAAGCGATAATTAGAAGACTTCCAGCAGAAGAAGCCGACGTAATTGCCCACAGCCGTGGAGCTTTGGTTCTATATTAGTTTATTATACGAATAATACAGTAGTAAGATTAAAATACCATTATCATCTGCTATTACAGTGGTGTGCTTTTCCTGTGTTATATGTAAAGCCTCTTTCAGAATTAATTTTATATGCGCATTTGTGAGCGTAGCGTCAGGAGTTCTGTGTCTACCTTTGACGCTCAAAATCTTCGGTTTGTTCCCAAACCCAGGCAAATTTTATTAAAAATACTTTTTCCATGTATTGGTAAAGCCTTTACTGAAGTTTCCAGCCCCGTGTATATAAGTCGGTTTTCCTTTTCTTCGCTTTATTTCTGTTTTTTAATTGAAATTTTCTAGAAAAATGATATTGGCTGTACCTCAAGTGAAATATTCCGGAGTCAAAATATTAACGAGGGGTACTTATGACGTTCCACCATCGAAATTTATTTATCATTCACACATTTCTATGGCGTGAGTAAAAACCTTAACTCTGGAAACTGTCTCCAATCCTGCATTCTCTTCCTAACCGAAACCAAAATAAGCCGTAACAATGCAACCAGTCTCCTTTGCTTTCCTGGCTATGAACTTCTTCCATTATTCCCCCTGAACTGTGGCGTTTCCACCTACGTTCGTAGTAATCTATCATGTACAAGACTGTCTAATCTTGAATCGAACATATCTAATATTCTGTGTCTAAAACTAGACCTTAGAACTACCACTAAATTTATATATTGTGTCTATCGCTTTCTCTCAGACAATTTCTTCGACGAGCTCTTCGACTTTTTTCTGCTAAAATGGATTTCCTAAACTAAATTAAACTTCTTTACTGAATACGGGTGTAAATGTCCTTTCTGTGAAATAATTATCCTTCTTGGAGATTTTAACAATCATAATAAATAATGGTTAGGGTTACTAAGAGACCTTTTCAATCAGTCAATCTCTTATCAACTTCATCAGAGAACCTACCTAGTTCCTACGCTATGTAACACATAGCCAAAACTTTTTTCATTACTAAACAACTAATTGTTGTTTCCTGTTCCGTACAACAGGAATGCATGCAATCTCGTACTATTTGGTGCTATAGTTCAGCTGATTGAGATGGATTGCGGGATTTCTCTCTTCCTTCCCTTCGAATGATGTTTGATTGTGTAATCCAATTAGGTATTGTACACAGTATTAACACCTTGTATTAAGACTTTAAAACCTACCAACAATAAACATTGCTTTTCAAAATTCTGCAGTAATTCCAAACTATAGAAAATTCGTTTTCATAAAAATTTCCTTACACACCCCAGTTCAGAAAATCTACGGGCTAAAAACGAGGCAGGAAATCATTATAATCGCATTCTTTTTGACGCCAAAACTGCATTTAACACAGGCAAAAAAGGTAAAGTTCTTTCTTGCCAAAATGGTAGGCAATACTTTTGATAGCCTGCCAAAAACATTCTTCACTTCCTCCTCTCATCAGTGTCCGCTTCAACAAAAAATATGCACGAAATTACCTTCAAGGTTAAAAGGTAAAACGTATTCTCAAAACGGTACTAAAAAGTTCTCTGGTCTTGATGAATTCCGGCCATAGTCCGAAACAAGTGCGTTTGTGAACTCCTTATCAGGTTATTCCAAGTGTTCGATGACGAAATCGTTTTGCCTAAAAGCTGGAAATATGTTACATATGTACAGCCTGTTTCCCAAAAAGGTACCAAAACTCTTTCCTCTAACTGCAGGTCCATATGCCTACATCCAATCACGAGAAACACAAAAAGTATATATATCTTTTAAATTTTCCTGAAAGAAATAATCTTGTCCATGACTGGCAATACGGCTTCCACAACCAAAGGTTCATAGCAGATCTTTTTACAAGTCCATCTAATTCCAACGAGTAGCCCAAATTTTTACCCTCGACAAATCCAAAACATTTGATCAAAATTCAAAGCATTTGTTCAAGTCTCGCGTAACGCACTTCCTGTCTAAGGTCTTCCTCCAAAACCTTGCACTTGGATTTCCAGCTTTCTGTCCAATAGAAATATTTTCACAGGCTATTCCTCCTGCACATCAATGATCTACTTTCTCCTACCAGCAATCTTATTCGCAGCTATGCCGATCATACGACCTTCACTCCAACATACATTTTCCAAAACATGTTTCCAAGAAAGAAGTTGATGATAAGCATAGGCATATATTCTTAACCGAGGACCTCATTAAAATCGTAGAATGTGGAGCAAAGCACCTTGCCCGGTTGAAATGAATAATCATGCTTGAAACTCAAAATTCCTTTAAGAAGGATGCGTGATCACCTCAATTGCCACAGCAACCGCGAAGAAATTGGGTTTCCTATTCTGAGATTAAAAATACTTTCTATTTCTCTTCTGGGGTACAGTTTCTCCTTCAATGTTTAATATATTTGCCTTTGTCCAAAGGAAAGCCATCTGTCAGATTGATTATCCAAACATCAAAAGCAATCTGGCATCACTAGATCATTATCGACTTGTGAGCGATCTGTCTCTATTTTACTCATATTACCACAGATTCTGTTCGACCATTATGCCTTAGTCATTCCTACCAGGAAGACACGAGCATTGACCTACCGTTTATTCCCAGAGTGTCCCGATTATAGAATAGCAAAGGCCTTTCTCCTTTCTCAAAATCTGCAAGTCTTTAAACCCCGCATCAATAAATGTTTCCTCTCTTTACTTAAAGCAACCGCAGTACCTAGTGCTTAGGCCTTCGTAGTCTGCTCATAGATAAAATATTTAATATGTTCGCCATCTGATGGGTAGGGTACGCTCCATCAGTAATCCGCTAAATTCACCTCTCAAATAGTGTCGTTCAGATCCGACGATAAAAACTGCAGGTCCCATATATTTGTGCAAATAACAACCAAGACACACAGCATAGGTATGTGAGAGAGGTAGGCCGATATCAACCAGTGGATTCCAGAAAGATGTAACTTTTCCTACATGCAAAAAAACGTTCAGTATAGTATAGTTAAGATTTTTAATAGTTTTCCCAAATGTATACGCAGTCTAACAAAAAATGGTCTTAAGAATATTTAAAAAAAGTATCTGCTAAGTAAGGCATTCTACTCTTTGGATGAGTTTTTTTGTGATAACGAGAGAAATAATTTAATAATTTAGTAATGTAAATGTATGAATGTCTCGTACCTATAAATAAGTGTTTCTACAAAATTTTGTTTTTGGTTTTTAAGTTATTTATTTTAAAAATTGTTTTGTAACATTGTTCCACGCCCTTCGGGCTTTTTAATGTAACTATATTGTACATTGGAATAAATAAACTATAAACTACAATTGATTATCATGTTCAATTATTGTTTGCAAAAACGGTTGTGGAAAGAACTGTACAAGAAATGGGGATAATAAAGTGTGTTGCCTTCAGTTTGCACTGAAAATCATTTTTGTAGGAATTAAGTTCACCTTAAGATGTTTTTTTCCTTTATTTCTACTATACTAGTATTCCAGTATATGGATAATGCAAACTTATGTTAGTAGGTCTGCCAAAAAAACATATGCACCCTTTAACTCTCGACGTTTAAATAATTTTTTCCGCATTAAAAATTAGTACATCAACGCAAATGTTCATTATAAAACATCGCATTAACTTAATCAGTAGTGAAATCGAACAAAGCATTTTGGCTTTTAAACTTTATATGTAAAACCGAAATTTGTGGTTATGAAGAGAAAATGCGAAATATTCGCCGGATTTGATACTTTATTACTCACAGCCCAAGGTAAGTAAATCAAAAGTAGGAAAACATCACCGTGGCAAGAATTATAAAAGTAGAAAAAGTATTTTTTCTATACCAAAAAATAAGAGAAAGAAAGCAGATAGCGTATTAATTACTTTATATAAAACCTTTCTATAAATTCTAGTTTTTTTTTATATTTTCATGAATGTCAACTTATTTACATAACAGTATCTCGAATAGTTACCTTGCGCGTGGGCAAATAACCATTTATGACAATGTATCTATTATATTCAAATACCTAACAATTATTCAAACTGACACAAGTATACATTTTTGATCTCCAAAACTTTTTTTTGTTCAGATTAAAGATACATACATTAATTCACATACCACACCTGCTTAAATAAAACCACTATAGTCCTGTATATAATTTTTTAATTTTGTTTTAATTTATTATTAATAAATTTTTATTTTATTATTATTAATTATACTATTTATTTATTTTTTAAAACTTTATTTACATAATCTATAACAAAATCAATTATGCTTTATGTAATTGGGTCGCACAGCAGAATAAAAATAAAACATAATTGTTATAAATGATTTAAATTTAAATAATTTGATTGCAAAAAATTTTTTTTTTCAATTGACAAAAAATTAAGAAATACATATTGTGTTCAAAATGGCGAAGCAACTGATTCGGCTAAGTCTTTGACAAATTCTGGAAATCCCCGAACTAGGACAGGATGATGAGGAACCAACTGAGCATCGCACATCACTCCCAATTTTATGTGGTCAGCATATTCGTTTATACACAGCGATATACCTGGTGAGCAAAAAAAGTTTTAAGTAAACAACAAGAAAGCGAAACACAATAAATATTCCCATTTTCTAAGAAGTTCCTAATTTGCTGATCCACAAGACATCGATAGTTTGTTGCTGACCCCTTAGAAATTTTGCTGACCCTTACTAGGGGCGATAGCTCTGAAGCTACTTAACATTATTTTTATTTTTTACAATTTTTTACAGCCGTTTCTTTCCAGTACTTATAAACACTTTCAATGTGATCAAAACTTCCTAACTCGTTAACAGGTTCTTATCAGTTTTACGCACTATAGAACAAATAATACTTTCTTCACAAAGTTCAGTATATTTCTAAATTGTGTTTTATTGTTACATTATGTCAATTACTATATTAGCATATAAAAGGTTTATAAGATTGCTAAAACAGATTAAACAATTTTACAAATAAATCGTTGCTCTTTTTAAACAGGGTGCTCTTACCATATTACCTCCCAGCTATTTAAAAAAAATTAATTTTTTTTTATAAAAAAATAAAATTTCTTATTTCCTTGGCGTGCGAAATGAAGAGAATGAAATGTAAAAAAAATTATGACGATAAACCAACTACATTCTAATATAGAATAAAATACGCCATATATGTTATAATCTAATTGTATAATGAATTTACTTAGTCTAACATGGTCTCTATCTATAGGATATTCTAATATACGAGCTAATAATAGATTACCTCTATGGTATTGAGATTGAAATGGAGGCACCTCTTTTTCAGATAGAATTAAGTAAACTAATAATATAACTAACACTAATTCTAAAATAATTTAGTTCTGTTTGTATGAACTACTATTTCCTTATTATTTTTTAACATTTTTACTTTGGGTTGTAAATCTTCAATTACTAAATATGGACCCAGGAAACAAGTGCTGAAGATCTTATCTTCCCTTTCGTTTCTTAATAAAATCATGTCACCTTCTTTATAATATATAGGATTCACAGTCTTGTCGTAAGTCTCTTTCCTTTTTAGTTTTGAATAAATTAGGTTTTTTCTTGCGTCGTCGTGTGCCTTTTGTAGTGTATTTTAGTTCAAGAGGGTAAATGCCAAGTTATATATCGGTTCCACGTTAGTATTTAGATTATTAGGAATTTGACATTTTCTAGCAAATACCAGTTCGAAGGAAGTATATTTAGTTTCGGTATGAACCGTCGTATTATAAGGGAAGGACCAGTAGGGCAGCCACGTATTCCAAGAAGAGTTATGGTTTTGTGTTTGGATTCTGAGATATGCCTCTAAGGCTTTAACAGAGGCCATAAATGAGCCGATACTTTCGTGATGGTAAGCGCTGGACTGCATCTGTTTTATTTTTAGAAGAATGCATACTTCCGCAATAGTATTCAATGTAAATTCCGGGCCCCTGTCAGTAGCAATTTCCCGTGGAATATCATATCTTAATTCGGATCTTTACTCTTAAGAGGATATGCTTCTACATATTTGGATAACTCGCACTGAACTGTTAGAATATACAGGAAGTCATTTATATCTTTAGATAACGGCCCTCCTATATCTAAATACATCTTTTGAAATGAAAAAATTGCTGTAGATGTAATTTCCATTGGTTCTTTGATATAATGATTCTAATGTTTTTGTTTTTGACACATATCACATTTTTTAACAAATTTTTGAACATCGCTATAGATACCTGGCCAAAAATAGTTCTTTTTGATATTATTTATCATACGATTCATGCATGACCACTAGTAGGAAAATCCTTTAAAATTACTATTATGGTATCATTGTCCATTACTCGTTTAACTCCTTGTTCTATACAAATATGGGGGCTCCTGTAACTAAAATATTTTTTTATTTCACTAGCTAGCCGTTTAATAAAATGTTCATTATTTTCATTTTTTAGTGTGGATATTTGGCGAATATTTAGTTTATTGGTTATAAAAATCAAATCTCTCAACATTTCGTCTCGCGCCAATGTTGATCGAGGGTTTGGATTTAGATATATTGTGGAGTGTAATGGAACATAATACAGATTTCTGCATTTTTTTGTTATATTTATATCATTACTTAATCGTTTTTTCATATCTCCTGATGTCAGCTTCAATTCGATATTATTTTTAGGTTGCTTAAGAATCTCTTCAATGATCAGGCCAAACATGTGTAGGGTTCTTATTTTCTAACTCGTTTTCTTGATTTTCCATCCTTTTATACTGCTCTCTAGTCATAACAGCAAGCACTCTTTGATTCATGCCTTTTAGCTCATTAGACTTTACTACTACTCTGGACCGACAGTCGGCTGTTACATTTTCTTTCCCCTTTAAATATTCGACATGGAAGTCGTATTCTTCCAATCCTAATCTAAATTTTTTTAATCGACTAGAAGGGCTCAGTTAAATTAAATAAATATAATAACGGTCTATGGTACGTTAAAATTTTAAAATTCCGTCATATCACTTTCAATATGGTCAAAACCTGTTAACTCGTTAGAAATTTTGCCGGCCCTTAATAGGGGTGATAGTTCTGATGCTGCTTAACATTATTTTTATTTCTCTCTTTCTTTTCGGGACTTATAATCCGTTTCAATGTGGTCAAAACTTGCTGACCCTTAATAGAGGTAATAGTTCTGATGCAACTTAACACTACTGTAATTTTATGCAATTTTTCTACAGTCCTCCTTTCTGCCCAGGACTTATAATACCTTTCAATGTGGTCAAAATCTGCTTATCCGGTCGAAATTTTACTGACCACATTGAAACTGATCATAAGTCCTGGAAAGAAAGGGGGGTTGTAAAAATATTGCAAAAAATAAAAATAATGTTAAGCAGCATCAGAGCTATCCTCCATTAAGGGTCAGCAAAATTGCTAACGGGTCATCAGGTTTTGACCACATTAAACGCGAATGTAAGACCGGGAAAGAAAGGGGGATGCAAAAAAAATTGCACAAAATAAAAATAACGTTAAGTAGCATCAGAACTATTACCCCTATTAAGGGTCAGTAAAATATAAATATCCAACGGCTGAGCAGGTTTTGACCACTTTGAAAGTCATTATAAGTCCTGGAAAGAAATGGAGGATGCGAAAATATTGCACAAAATGAAAATAGTGTTAAGAAGCATGTAAACTATCACCCCTATTAAGGGTCCGCAAAATTTCTAAAGAGTCAGCAGGTTTTGACCATATTGAAAGTTATTATATGTCCTGGAAAGAAAGGGAGCTGTGAAAAAATAGCAAAAAGTGAAAATAATGTTAACTATCACCCCTATTATGGGTTAGCAAAATGACAAACGGGTCAGCAAACTATTTCCGGTATCTTATGGGACAGCAAATTAAGAACGCCCAAATTTTAATAATGGACTAAAATTAGGAACACCAATTTAAAAAAAAAATGCTATTTTTTATATATATTTATACAATTATTGCAACGCTATATAAATGCGTGTTTAATTTTTATTGAGGTACGCTAATTGGACCTACGGATTACCGTTTGGAATTTATTACTGGCTGGTATTTAATACTTTCTAATTTTCTCAGTTACGAAGAGGTTTGTAAAAGTGTTATAGCGGCTAAGAAGTAGAAAGTTGTACATTTTTTGAAATCTTATAAACAGATTTAATAAATTAGGTAGTTCGTAGCGTTGTCAATTATTTACACGACCTTAATTTGTTTAAATGGAATCCCTGTATATTAACACATATCTAAAACATTGATGTTTTTTAAAAAATCTAGCATTTGGCTTAACACTTAGATCGAGAATGGCTAGTGTAATATGTATTACCACCGAACATTAACAAGACACAGTCCCTCGGAACTTTTATGTTAAGCTTGCAATAACACGCCGACGAATTCGAGAAATTCGTACAGCTGGTGTCCGCGCTTTAACGAGGTTGATATAAATTGCTAGCGATTACGGAACAAAACGGCTGCCAAATAAAATATTTGTAATCGTGAAAAAAATCACCTTCTCATGTTTTACACTACGGCTAAAAATACCAATTTTGATGAATCTGATCTAGAACTCGACGAACTGGATCAAATATTAGGCTCAAGCCAGTCCTCCAATTTAAATTTAACACAAGGAAATTCCTCAAAATATACAAAAATTACTTCCAGAAAAAGAAATAGA
Source organism: Kuschelorhynchus macadamiae (assembly GCA_030620095.1). NCBI lineage: Eukaryota > Metazoa > Arthropoda > Insecta > Coleoptera > Curculionidae > Kuschelorhynchus > Kuschelorhynchus macadamiae. The sequence continues at coordinate 599,074 of JAUTXW010005285.1, read as the reverse complement.
GCTTCGTCTCCAACATCTGAAATTACCAGTGTACATAAACGTATATTATCAGAATTTAATACCTCTCAGGGGGGAAAAAATATTTTAAATGATGCCGTCTATCAGCAGGGAACAATAATCTTTATCCTCAAAAAACCACCTTAAGTGGGGGGAACAAGATTTAAATACAAATAAGATAATCGTATTGGTTTTATCAATAATAAATATCATGAAAGAAAACAAATCGTGAAATAGATAAATCTGAAATTGAAAGGTTAGTAAATGATAAAGTCGCCTATCTCAACAATCTCTAAGGTTTTCGGTTTTTCTTACCCTTTTTATAGTTTTATATACTTATAAACATATGGATAAATTTTATATATGCCAATGGAACTGTCGTTCTGCCATTTCTAACAAAGTAAATCTCGAGTATTTGTTACACGAGAAAGACGTACATATAGCTCTGTTATCTGAAACCTGGTTTAAACCAGACCGCTACATATCTTTTGCTGGTTATAACACTGTTAGGAAAGACCGTTTGGACGGAAGAGGAGGTGTCGCGATTTTAATTAAATCAAATATAAAATACTCAGAAATTTCACATCAAAATTTTGAAAATATTTTTTACGTAGGAATTAGGGTACCCTTGGGAAAAGGTTCCTATCTTAGTCTAGTTTCGTTGTATATCAAGCCTCAGGCCAGAGTATCAATCCAAACATGGAATTTATTCTTTGCAAACTTTCAAGCACCGGTTTTGATTTCTGGAGATTTTAACGCCCACCACGTGGCTTGGGGATGCAGTAATAATGACACACAAGGAAAAGATCTGTTAGAAGCAATAGACCAAAGCGATTTAACTTTTTTAAATAAAGGTTCATATACACGAATAAGCCCATTAGGAAACAATAATTCAGCAATAGATCTTACAGTGTCCTCTGATGATCTTTGCTCTGTCTTGGAATGGTCCACTTTGGTTGATACTTATGGATCTGACCACGTACCTATTCTTATTAAATTTAATATATTTCCAAGGTTTACCCCAAATAATACTCAAAAAAAATGGAAAATAAACCAGGCTGATTGGAATTCCTTTTTTATACAATGTATAAATGAATTTGCAGAAGTCAAAAACTGCACCTATGAATGTTTTCTAAAAAAATTAAATATCGTTTTAAGTAAGTCTGTGCCTACTTACCAGGTCGATGAAAAATCTAAAAAAAAGGATAAACCTTGGTGGAATGAAAACTGCCAAAATATTGTTAATGAAAGAAAAGTTAAATACTTACAATATAAATCTAACCCTTGTGTTTTAAATTTAATAAATTATAAACGTGCCGATGCTTTAGCAAAAAACACATTAAAAGAAGCAAAAAGAGAAAAATGGAGAAATTATTGTATGTCATTAAACAAAAATACTTCTATTAGTAAGGTTTGGCAAAATGTAAATCGGTTTAAAAACAGAAGACAAGAAAACAGAATGGAAATCTCATTGGATGACCCTTGGATTGAAGATTTTCAAGATAAGTTAGCCCCTCCCTACAATTTGAACCCTCCTTGTTTAGAAACACTCAACGAATATCAAGAAAATGATCTTACTAGGAACTTCGACATAAAAGAATTAACAAGAGCCCTAAAAAATAATAACAACTCAGCTCCAGGAAAGGATGGCATTCACTATTTTATGTTATCCCAATTTCCAGAGAGTACCAAGAAATTATTATTGAACATCTTTAATGACATATTTTCCGGAAAAAGTGATATCCCAAAAGACTGGTATGAGTATGTAGTGGTTCCTATTCTTAAACCAAATAAACCCAAAAATTTAGCGTCATCATATCGACCGATTGCACTAGCCTCATGTATTTTAAAAATATATGAGAGACTTATAAAAAACAGATTGGAGTTCTGGATGGAAAAATACAACAAATTTCTAAAGACCCAATTTGGCTTTCGGAGAGGCACGTCAGCACAAGAAGCTATAGGACATCTGGTAACAGATATACAGCTGGGCTTTACTAAGAGGGAAGCTACTTCTGCAATTTTCTTAGATGTTCAGGGTGCATACGATAATGTAAACTATAATATATTGGTTAAAAAAATGAGCGATTTGGGTATTCCGAAAAAAATAGTTAAAAATATCTACAGTTTATATTATAACAGACAACTTTTTATTCGAACAAACAATGGACTCACCCACCCGCAATTAGCTAAGATTGGTCTACCTCAAGGCAGTATATTAAATCCTATTCTGTACATCATCTATACGTATGATTTAGAATCAATATTTGACAACAAAGTGCATATACTACAATTTGCAGATGATGTTTGCATGTACTCTAAGCATAAGTCTACACAGATTGCCACCGAGAATTTGGAAGACAAATTTATAAATATAAACATTTGGCTTACAAACAATGGACTCACACTCTGCACTGAGAAATCTGTCTCGTGCATATTTTCAAAAGCCAGAAATCCGCCACAAATATGATGTATTTTAAAAATACTTTCATACCATGTAAAACCACTATTAAATACCTGGGAGTAAGTCTGGATAGGAAACTGATATGGAAGGATCACATACAAAACCTAATCAAAAGAACAGAAAATGGCATAAACGTCGTTAGAGCATTTAGCCATCATAAATGGGGAGCAGACCCAAATATTTGTTTGATGTTCTACAAATCCTTTGTTAGGTCAATATTGGATTATGGATGTATTTTCTATGGATCAGCTGCCGAAACACATCTGAAAAAATTAGAACTAATAAAAAATAAATGTCTTCGCAGAAGCATCGGACTTTTAAATAGCACACCTATAAATGTTCTCGAAAACGAATGTGTAGAACCACCTCTGGCATTGAGGCGGAACTTTCTAACAGACAAATTTTTACTTAGACTTATTTCTAAAAACAGTTTCTTAGTAAATAAGATAAACATGTTGTCTATATTTGGTTGTACCCACATGCTTTGGAGAGTCAAAAAACTCCCCCTTTTAGTTTTAAGCTACTCCTGGATAACCCAAATAAAAGATAATATATATCAATCTCCAATAGCTCCTTTCAACCAGTTAAGTCTCTCAAATATAAACGAAATTCCTAAAGTTATACTCTCACAAAATATCATTAGTGACCCGAATATAATTAAAATAAACTTTTTAGAGTACATATACACAAAATGGTCTAACCATGAGCACATTTTTACAGATGGGTCTTTAATAGACAAAAAGGCCGCATGTGCTTTTTATCATAGCAACAAAAAAATAGCAAAACAATTTAGGTTACCTAACGAAGCATCAATTAATACGGCTGAATTGTGGGCTATCTGGGAGGCACTTAAATATTGTCTAGAGTTTAAAGAAAATAATTTCTTTGTAATTTTTTCAGATAGTAGGAGTGCACTTGAAAGAATCAAAAATTGTATAAATATTGCACCTACCAATCACATTATTGTCGAAATATTAAAAACGTATCATAGGTTACAGGCCATAACATTAGTGTTTGCTTAGTATGGGTAAAAGCACATATAGGAATCTCAGCAAATGAAATAGTTGATATACTTGCATAAGATGCTACCAAGATACCTCACCCAAATGTTGATTTAAAAATTCCATTTTCAGATATAATTAAAAATTCTAAAGAAATCATGTTTCAAAATTGGCAAGTGCAATATAATGATATCAATAAAGGTATTATTTATAAAAACATATTCCTTGTGATTAATAAAAGTAGATAGTTTAAAACAATTTCAAACAGAAGCTATATAAGAACTATTTCTAGAATCCGTACTTCTCATGCATTATATCCAAAACACCGGAAAAAAATTGGCATTAGCAATAACGAATTATGTGATTGTGGTGAATTAGGTGACTTAGAGCACTGCCTATTAAATTGTATTAGACTCAAAGATCATCTAAATTTCTTACATAACAAAATCTAAGCAGCTTAATTGAATCAAATAATCCTAATGTATATAGGATATTGTACAAATTTAATATAGAAAGAAAAATTGAATTGTAAAGAAACCTACTGTAACATAAGTATTGTAAGTTAATAAATAAAAAAAAACAAAAAATTAATTAAAAAATATCAACAACAAAAAAGAGAAATATAAAAGCAAAAAAAAAATGAAATGCAAAAAAATAAAGATAAAAAAACAAAGCTAAATATACAAAAAAGAGAAAAAACAAAAATAAATATATATATAAAAAAAAATGTAAATTGTATAGTATATAGTACCCTTAATATAGAATGTAAAGTACCCTAATTGAAAAAAAAAATAAACATCTCTGTCAGTTTGCGACATAGCTTAAAAGCTACTTATCAGATTGACTTCCATTTTAGGCAAAAATTAAGGGTCATATGGGAATGACCTGGTAATATTTTGGTAAAAATCCAATACGACATAACAAGATGGCGGACTAGTGAAACATTAAAAAAACTATTACTAAAAAACTAATTATCCAACTTCCTCAAATTTTGCACAAAAATCAAGTGTTAAGAATGAACTGGTAACATTTTGGTATGAATAAAAGAATAGTAAATAAAATGGTGAAGTAATGAATTATTTAAAAATCGGCCTGAAAAGATTATTACATTAATTTCACATTTTGTACAAGCATTAAGTTTGATATAGAGCAAAACTGGTAAAGATGGGACATGAATTCAAGATGGTGAAACAAAATGGCTGCCAATATTTTTTTCTTAAATCAAAAATCGATGTGATATAGGGATAAACTGGCAAAATTCAACATGATGTAACAAAACGCAGGTGTTTGTCTATGTAAAAAGTACTTGTTGAATTTATTTTTAAAATATTGGTAGGACTCCAATAAAAATGTTTAAAAGATAGTAATGACTATTATACTGAACTAAATTAGGCCACTATTAACCATTCCTAATAAAAGAAAATATTCATAACGAGGGATGTTCCGGGTAAAGAAAATTTACCGATTTTTTAATAGAGAGCCGGTAATGTAAATACTACAGCATTGCCGTGCGTACTGCAATACAGTTGCATGCAAACACTTTTAAAGAACCATTTTTTGTCATTATTGGTACATCGATATTTTATTATTCTTCCATCATACCAGAAGTTACATTAAGCAAAATTTCTCGAATTTCCGTCACAATTTCTTACACATCTTGATTAAGGTTTCTAATTAAAAGAAATGAATCATTTTTGCGTTTTAAAGTTTTCCGTAAAGATACAACACAGTTAATCGTAATTTTCTAGCCATTTACCAAACACAAAACAATAAGTAAATTGATAAATGTTTATTTTAATTTTTTAAAAATAAAAAATTAGTCTCACGTCTCGCGCCGGCAAATATAAAGACAATCGGTATATATTAATGTTCGAAAGTATAATTTAATACTTTATTCTATGACCGACATCCGGTATATGCATCTCGCCCGGCAGCGACTTCGAGGGATCGAAAAAGCATAGCATCCGATATTCGACTGAGATAGGCAGAACAAGGGGAGGAGTCTCCAGTGCTCCTTCTTGTCTTGTTAATGTTCAGTGGTATTACTTTTAAATATCTGAATAAGTACCATAAACATCACCGTTATTCTTATACGTTCAGCTTTTAAGCAACATAACAGTAGTTTAAATTGTACACTTAGAGTCAGAATATTATGATCCTTCGATTATACTGAACAATAAATATTATTTATGGCAACTGCAGTAAGCAGTATAGTAACAAATACTTATATATACAAAACAGTGAGTCTGAAATTTTATAGGAATTTAAAAAACTCACATTGCAATCAGACGATATTGAAATGGAAATTGATAGAACTTCGGATGTAGGTATAGATGGTTTACTGTGAGTATATACAGGGTGTTAATTAAGTATGTACAACACATTTATCAGACGATTCTTTGAGTGATTTTAAGATAAAACGTTTATTTAAACATGGGTCCGCAAATGCTTCGTTTTCAAGATACAGGGTGTTAAACTTAAAAAAAATATAGTTTTTCGTAAATATCTCAGATATCCTCTACCCAATTTTGTTGTAATTTGGCAGTGTTATGTGTAGTATTAAAGGGCTAATTTGGCCCCAACTTAATTACATTTATTAAGTCTCGTGGCATCCCGAGCGGCACCTTAAATTTTTTGAAACTTATTTATTTTTTTTTGGATTAAGCAATTAAAATACGACATTTTGATAGTATCTTGTTTAGTCTCTGAGAAAAAAATCCACTTAATTGCATATCCCTGGAACACACAAGAAACATGGGAAAAAATACGAAATAATCAAGGGTTGCATTGAAAAACGATTGCAGGATTTGGTAAACAACTTGACAATTGCTGTCAACTTATTTATAAGCTATTAATTTGTAATTTTTATAAAAAGTATTTTTCGTGATTATTTTTTGAGTTTTTTTTTGTCCAATATGGTTCAGGTTACTAATAGTGGAATGGCAGGTATCATTTTTCTTATGGAATGGGTCATTAAAACTCTAACACTACAAGACGCATTTATCATGAAAGATTTCCTCAGCGTGTAGTGCCTAACGGAAGAACTTTTGTACGTCTCCATACATGACTTTCTGAAACAGGCAGTTTTAAAAGATCGACAGTTGGGTTGTCATCGGGAGGCCTGTAACGGTTCGAATAGTTCAAATTTGAAAAAGCTGTTTTAAATGAAATAGAAGTAAATATTTATACCAGTACCCGAAAAATACCTGAAGAACTGAACATTACCCATGTTCCAGTGTGGCAGATTTTAAGAGATCAGCAGCTACATCCCTACCATATGCAAAGAGTGCAGCTCTATTGCCCAGAGATTTGCGTTTAAAACTAGCTTTTTTTGATTGGTTACACACTAAAAAATATTTTCCTATATATTCCGGTTATCTAAGTTGAATATTGTTTACGGATTAAGCTTGTGTTTCTCGCAATTCAGTTATTAATTTCCATACCAATCACACATGAGCCTAAAAGAATTCATACGTCTTAATAAAAATTAATTTTCAAGAACAGTTTTCTTTTAATATTTGTGTTGGAATTGTCGGTGACTATCTCATTAGACCTCATTTTTTTCCATCTAGACTTGATGGGGAGAATAACGAAGATTCTGTCTAGCGGCTTGGCAATTTTTTTTTGGATTTGGATGAAAATTACCATAACCATTGGATTGGGAGAACAGGCCCACAACCATGGCCCCCTCGCTCCCCGATATGAATCCTCAGGATTATTTTTTTTGGGGACACCTTAAAGTCTTGGAATACAAAACTTCTATTACAAGTGAAGAAATTCTACGGAAAGAATCATTAATTCACGTGACATAATATAAAATACGCCAGGCATTTTTGGGAGAGTACGTAATTTAATGATGAGGTGGATAGACGCGGATGTATCTCGAAAACGATACGAAACTTTCATCTTTACATCTTTTTTAGAAAACTTTTTTGATTTTTTTCTATTTTGTTTTAGGATTAAAGAAACTAAAAACACGGCTTTTTTTAAATTTAAAATCGTTATGTAAAGGATATTTAAGATATTTACGAAAAAACAATATTTTAAAAAAGTTTTTGTCTTAAGATCACTCAAAGAATCATCTATTAAATTTATTGTATATACCTAATTAACACCCTGTATTTGAATAATGTAATGTAAAATACATCTTTATGAAAAAAAAATCAATACAGGGGTGGTATTGTTTTGCCTAAAGCGGCAAATAGAAACGAGTTGGCTCTGAAAAAATTAAATATATTTTAAAAGAATATGGGGTGTTTCATAACTATATTGTACAATTTTAAAAGGAACGGAATGAAAATTGGAACAAACATTACTTTTTATTGTAACTACAAAGCAATATCATTGGCATAGGGAACAATCTACAGGATGATATTTTTTGGGAATGACGATTTTTTTTAGCGCCTCAAACTTTTTTATGTGGCGACGCTGTCTTAATTTAGATCTGCGTCAAATTTTTCATTCGATTAGAAAACGTTTTTGCATTTTGCATTTTTTATATGTAGCATTAGTTATTTGGCAAAAAACTCGTGAATACATATAAAATGTCAGTACAAAAACCTTACATAGTCTGAAACCACATTTCTCGGTCAAGGGAAGCCCGATCCAGATTCCGCTAACGTGTTCAAAAGAGTGATCCTTCTTGTACAATTTGAAAGCTAATCGAATTTTTATTAGCTATCAAATATACAGGGTGTTCAAAAAAGCCTCGCATAGGGGTCAAAGTTTGCTTAAAAACTACAGCTCACCCCGTCAACGATTTTTTTTACCTTGCCACAATGTATTAATCATTAGGAATATACCCCTAGTCGTTTTTGTGGAATTTTGGGTATTTATCTTTTGTATACCGCATCTTCTAAGTCTGACTTATTTTGAAATTATCATAATTTAATTTGAAAAAAGTTATTTTAAAAAAAATGTGATTTATTGTTACCAAATATTAGTGAGTCGTACTCACAGTATGTTTAAATGTAAGAAAATAGAATTTTGCTTATTAATCAAAGTTGGCTAAGAACTACCACGCAACTACTTGACTTTTTTTCTTGGTGCACCATTTTAATCACTTATTGGGCTTTCAAAAGTTTTTGAAATATTAAGTCTCCCTCTTTTTTTCCAGGAGATAACCTAATTTTATCGAAATGATTGATGTACTATACAACCGTGTCTTTTTATGCTGGGGCAGACTCAGAAGGAAAACCTTCGGATAAACTGTCCTACCTAGGGAGGAGTTAGGGTCCCTTGATTGGGATAAGCTGCAAGCCTTTATAAGAAGGGCGGACCGATTCGAATCTGGCCAGAAGTTTATTCACCCTTACTACTACTACTATTACTGAACCACCATATAAGGAAGGAAAGTAAGAAAAATTCAAAGAGTTACAAAGACGCAGTAATAAAATGCACCATTGAGATAAAATACGGTTATCGTCTTGAAGAAATAAAAAACTACAAAAATTTCGTGTGGTCTTAGCGGGATAAAACGTGGGACCAAGCAAAATAATTGCCGAGTAGTTGAGCTGTATTAATTAATCAGGACTCTATTTTCTAAAACTCCTTTTTTTAGATACGCCCTTGACTAATAATGGAAAACCCTGAATCTCAAAATTATTATCAGTTCCATTTTTCTTATGAAACTGGCATGAGGATGTAGCTATCAAGCAAGGCAAAATTAGAAGGTACAAAGACACTGCAATAAAATACATCATTTTGTTAAAATGAGCTTATCTGCTACAAGAATTGAAAAAACTGAAATTACCAAAAACGGCTAGGGCAGCGATATTCAAACTGTGTTTCGCGGAACCCTGAGGTTCCACGCTGTGGTTTTAGGGGTTCCGTAAAAAACTAATGCATAATAATACATTTTAAACAAATACAACCGAGAGTACCTATTTATAGTGTTATAGGTTTATATACAGGCAAGATAAATGTCTTTCTTAACAATTTTCATTTTCACATTCAGTAGAGGTGTGTATATGCTTGAAATCACAGTCATTTTCTCCAAATTCAAGTTAAAACTACTTACAACGATAATTTTGAATCCGTGAGTTCCGATAACATAACCTCAAAAGTGTCAAATATTTATTTTCAGCGTGGAAGAAGGCCACTAGCGGTAATTTATATTTAAAAAATATTCATTTGTTCATTACAAAATGTTGTTGATAATGATGGTCCTTTTTTGCAAATTTGGCGATCACTGTTTTTGGGATGCGATTTGTTCGTTTTGCAGTAATAATCAGCATATGAGAAGAGAATATTAAATGTCTTTGAAATTTAGACCCAGCGAACTGTTTTTTTTACAAATATGTCCCGATATTTTGATTTAAAGTTTTCATATTTTCAGATAAATGTTCTAATCTACACTCTTATTATGGATAGCTGATTGAACACTGGAAAATTAAAATGATCAATGGCAGAGAAGAAATCGAATGAAATTTCTTGAGAAACCAAAGATATTTCCTTGCCTTCATGCTCAAAAGATTCCAAATCAGAACTTCAAGAGTTACAAGGCAGAAAAAAACAAAAATAAAACCAAATACAAGCGTTAACGAAAATCAACCAAAGCCGAGAAAATATGACGAAAGACACGTATATGAACAACAACGAAATATCCTGGAACTCATGTTTGCACATATGTCTTTGATGGAGCAAAGTCCTTGCTTGGAACAAACAAAGATGCAGTATCTGGAATAAAGTCCATAGCACCTTATATTGAACATTCTCATTATTGCATCCATCGCCAGGCTCTCGTTGTTAAGCAAATGTAAAAGGAGGTAATGTTGACGATGTAGTCAAAATTGTCATTTTATTAAATCCAAAAAGTTAAACTCCCAACTTTTCACTCTTTTACGAAAACTTATTAATTTTACATTAGATGCTTCTTCTACGTATGGAAGTATGATGGCTACCCGTGGATAAGTTCTAAGTCGATTTTTTGACCTTAGAGATAAGATACGATTATTCTTATAAGAACAACAACATGCATACGCATCCAAATTAATTGACGTAAAATGGTGTCCAGCAATGGAATACTTGGCTAATATATTTTCTGCTATAAATAAACTAAATGTGTCATTACAAGGAACAAAAACAAATATTAAAAACGATTTTTACAGTTACATTTTTTAAAGCTATTATAAAATGAATGCTTTTATTATGAAGCTGAGTTTGTGGAAAACGTATTTAGCGAAAAATGACACTCAATGCTTCGAAAAGGTGAACGACTTTTTAGTTTTTAATCAGATAAAATTGAATGAAGACATCAAAACATATATCACCAGCCATTTGCATGCACTAAGCGAAACTTTTAGAGACTATTTCCCAGTTCCAAACGAGTCACATGATCGGGAGCAAAATCCATTTGCCTAAAGCGAAAATGATCAATTAACGCTGAAACAAAAAGAACAATTAATTGAGATATCGACTGTATGTCATCGGTATATTACTACAGATCTTGTGAACGATCCTTTCCATTTATACCGGCACAAAAACCAAGTACAGGAATAAATTGGACGCCAAACCGGAAATAAGAATTCAAGTCACCACTATTGACCTAGATTTCAAGAGCATGAAAAAAGATACAAGCTTGTCCTAGCCACTGAAATGATGGCAATGGTGCCATTATTTTTGTACTATTATATTCGTTATTATTTTACTCATTATGATATTACTATATTTCATTTTTATCAAAATAAACATACTAATTTCCACAAATAAACATCTCATTTTTACATTGTAGAGTAGGGGTTTCATGAACAATTATAATTATGTCAAGTGTTCCGTGAACGATATAAGATTGAAGACCGCTGATCCAAGAGAATGATCTTGATAATTAAAAAGGTGTACCAAAAAAAAATGGTTACGTAGAAGGCTGCAGTTCTTATCCAAATCTTGACCATTAAGCAAAATTCTCTTTTTTTTACCTTTAAACACTCTCTGAGTACGGCCCTAATACGTAATAGATTACACTGAATTACTTAAATTAAATTGTCATAGGTATGCAGCTTCAAAATAAGACAGACTTAAAAAGTATGAAGATATAGTTGTACAATCGAGGGTAAAATGCATCATTTTGATCTCCTAGACTAAATGAATAAAACTGAAAATTCCAAAAACAACTGGGAGTATGATCCTATTAATTAATAAAATGTGCCAAGACAAAAAAACGTTCTGTCGACCTGTCATCATAGGTGGCTCAATCAAAAACTGGGCTAACAACACTAGCACTTTTATGAACTCTATTAGACGTTCAAAATGGCGTTATTATAGAAGTCAGATAGACAATAGTTTTTAAGGTATTAAGATTATTATAAGGCTAATAACGCTTGAGGTCGAAATAGTTATTCTTTATAATACCCGTGGTGCCTTCAACATGGTGCTAAACTATGTTGTTTAAATAAGTGAGCTAGTAGGTTTAACAGTATTATTTTTGGTACTGTATACTAATTTAATAACAATTTTCTTATTTCAATGATATTTAGCGATTACTGCAAAAACTACTCACTTGTATTTGCTTGCGGTGGTCTCCAGTAGATAGCGCTAACTACCTCCTGTCCCCACAAGGTCCTCTGTGTAACACTGGGGTATCTGTTAGAAACTTCCGTAAATGTAACTGCGTATTTTCTGGACAAAAACTTCAAATAAATACTCACTAGCGTCGCGGGCAAGAACTTAGTGAGGATTCCAAATTTAGTCTGTAAAAGGGTGAGCAGGTGGGATAATCCTTGTCGTTCGATCGATGTCCTAAACCTAACTTCCAAGTCTTTCAGATTTTCGAGTTGAGTTTTGTCTGACTGCATATCCACAATGGGTAGATTCAAGCAAATTATGCCGCTAACGGAGTCTTCAGGCCTGATGTTGGGACCTGTTGCGAAGAGGTATTGGGAATTGATGTTTCTCATGGTAATGGGGACCTCACTAGGAATAGTGTCGTTCATTTGAGCAAAATATTTTGACACACACATAGAGGAAGCCGAAAGGTTAACTTCCGTTTCCGATACTCCGAGTTTTCTTGCTGTTTTTCTTACCAGTTCCATCTTGACCGGGTCACTCCATGCCACAACTTTTCTTCCGCACAAAGTTACAGTCTGTAGAGACTCTTCTTGAAGCAGGATATCTTGAATTACTGTTCTGGGAGCTAAGAAAATAATTTTGAACATATCCAGGAGCTCCAATAAGGAGTGGTATACCAAAGGAATGTAGTAATAAAAAATGCCCACAATGGTATGGGGGTACGGACAATATTTTAAAGTTAGGCAAGAGTACAAGGCCACAGATTCGCCATACATCATTATGGGAAGTCGAATTGGAATTGAAACAAAAACAAACCAAAGGTTCTGCAAAGTGCAACCAACGAGATTTTTAGGTCCTAAAGATCTTAGTATAGACCGGAAAAAGTTGGTTAAGTTTACTTGTCTTTTGTTTCTTTCGTTTAAAGTGGTCAATACTAGATATCGAAATCTCGAAAATATATCCGGTTTTATCACTCTAAAGCCTCTCCTGCTCTCCTTTATAATGGATATTATAGTTATTACAGTGATAGCTAAAAACTGTGATACTGTCGGAGTGTCCTTTAGAAGTTCGGGTTGTTCTAGAGGCTCATAAGCGCTAATGAACTCGTTCCAAAAGTTCGAAACCTCATCGGTTACCATGTCTTTCAAAGTTGCTATGGCCGTCGGATTCCTAACGGATTTGAGTACATCGACTATGGGACTCTTAGAAGGTATATTTCTGAAAAACACACAAAATATTATTTACATATCTATTCAGAAACGATATTATTTTATTATAAAAAGTTTTGTTTTGATATTCCCATGATGTTATTAACTTTCAATTAAATAAATGTCTTCATATAAACTTTTTATCCATAGGCAAATTATGAAAGCTAAAAGTCTAATTACTAGATACCGTAAGTAAAGAGGGGGAGGGAGAGGGAGGCTTATTAATGCGGAATTTAAATATTTGCAGCTAACATATTTCATAATCAGAAGACTCTGGAAATAAACGAACAAACAAACTGGAAGTTCCTTGGCCTTTGTAGTTGGACGCTAAAGAGATGCATCTCAAGCCTTATTTCTCCCGAAAAGACATAAGGAGGTATAATGTATCCATTATACCTCCTTTAGCCATGTCTTGTCAAAGCAGAATCCTTGTCAGTACTTATAAATCCGAGATAAATCGCTCACAATTTACCTATACACCAGAGAGATATAATCTTTCTTGTGATCTTTTTAATCTTCAATCGGCTCTTCATTGGAGAGAGTCAAGAGTTTTAAGGGTTGAAGAAGAGGCATCTCCCTATATATGAGAACCATACCCAAGGCTAAGCGTGATTTATGATACATAAAAAGTATACAAATTAGCACAACAAAAAGATATTGGGGGGCTCAAAAACTAGATTAGAAATTGATTATTTGTTTCAACGGATAATGTGAGATAGCGAACATGGTTGTGTTTTACGGGCATTAAAATAGGTAAGATCTTTGTTGTCTATTATACAACTTATAGAGGTCCTAAATTAAATATAAAATTATTACTTTTTGCCTATCATCTACTTCAGGCTCGTAAACAGCACTAACATCGACATAAATGGGGTTTGGATTACTGTCAGAAGAAATCAAACCATTGATGTACAGGATGAATAGAATAGGGACCAGCACTATGGAAATACTTTGGACGGAAAGAAAACAAGCACACAGTTTTGGAGGAAGACCATAGGCAGATAAGTTATTAAGAAGTTTGTCATGCAAAACTTGGTAGGATGCTTTGGCTATATCAAGGGTAATAATTTGGGCTCCTCAATGGATTTTCATAGATTTGTTCCAGTTTTCAGATACGAAGGTCAAAAGTTGTGGACATAATTTTGTATTTCCAGGGAAATTTATTTAGTTTTTTTTTAGAAAAAAGCATACACGACCTGTTTTCAAGTTTCTGTCTTGTTTTTGTCATAGGACATTTGGCCTAACAGGGTAGCTCAGAGGAATTAAATAACTCCAGCTATTATTGCCTGCTTTTTTTCATATCTTCATTGTTCAGGGTCCCTCGTTATTGAAAAACATGTTTTTTCAATTCCGTCGGTCTCTCTGTTTGTCTATCTGTTCGCGGCATAGCTCCAAAACGACTTACCCTATTGGTCATATGGGCATGACCTGGTAACATTTTGGGAAAAATCCAACATGACGAAACAAAATAGCCGCCTAGTGAAATGTTAAAACAATTATTATTAAAAAACCGCTTATCTAATGTATCTCAAATTTTGCACAAACATCAAGTATTATGTTGGAACCAACTTTTGGTGCAAATCCAAGATGCCGGCAGCATAATAAAATATTTAAAAATGCAGCCCAAAAGAATTACTTAATGGATTGATTTCAAATTGTGTGCCAATTAATTGTGGTATAGAGATCAACTAGTAAAACTGTAGTAACTAACTCAAGATAACGGAACAAAATGGCGGCCAAATAAAATGTTGTAGTCGTGAAAGAAATCACCCTTTCAGGTTTTTCATATCTTCATATTTTATCAATTTTTTCGGTCCGTAACCTGTTTACCAGATTAACTTTAAAATTTAGTCAAAAATTGAGCATCGTATGGGGATGACCTGGGAAAAAAACTAATTATCCAATTTACCTCAAATTTTGCACAAAAATCAAGTGTTACTTAGGAATCAACTGGTAACATTATGATCTTGGATTCATAAGATGGCAAAATATTTAAAAAATCAGCTTGGAAATACTGCCTATTAAATGTATCCAAGAATTAAGTGTGAGATAGAGATAAACTGGTAAAGCTGTAGTATGAATTTAACAGGGCGAAACAAAATGGCGACCAATAAAATTTTTAAAAAATCAGCGTAAAAAAATCTTGTTCAATTGAATTTAAATTATGCAGAAAATTAAATGTGAAAATGGGATAAACGGCTTGGAATTCAACATGACGTAACAAAATGGCGGTGTGTGTCAATGTAAAAACAACTTATCGAATTTATTTTAAACTTTGCTCAAAAGTCACCTAGGTAGAAAGAAACTGGTAAAATATTGGTAAGAATCCCATATGATGGAACAAAATGGTACCCACTTCACTATTTCTAACGAATGAAAAAAAATCGCAACGAGGGAAGTTTCAGGTAAAGGAAATTTACCGATTTTTTATTTTTGACTACAGAAAAACGTTTTTTTTTTTGTTTAATTCTGTCTTTTGATATCGTTTATTTGAATTTCGACTTCTACTCTGTTCGCGCTTTTAACTTTTAAGTAAACATTTTTTATACGATTCGTACATTCTGAAGAGGGTTAAAACTGAGGCAGGCAAGAAAACGTCAGTTTCATATTTTGACATTTTTTTAGTATAGTGACTCGAGAAAGGTAACCACTAGTCAACAATGATTTAAAGTATTCTTTTGATAAATCAATCAGTCGTAGAGTGGTTAGATATAAAATTTCAGGCATAACATCTAAGACATTTTCAAGCAGCAAGTAAAATAAAAGTTAAAAGGGGTAGAAGTACTTCTCCAGAGGATAAATGGAACTACTATTTTTGAGAGACAGATGAGACCAATGAGGTATAAGGATAATCTAACAAAATATCTGAGTTAAGCAAAGAATACAGAAAAAAACCGGATGAGTCTCACGTAAAGCAGGCTGAATTATAACTAAAATAGAACTAAAGCTTACGAAATAATTAAGTGATAAAAGAAAAAATCTAAATATGCTTAATGACTACACAATACAAAAAAGCTTTTAGTTAAATATAATACCTGTGTTTCGTCATCTGCTCATTGTAGAACGTATTTTTCCGTTTTCCTATATTACATATATATTAAGTTCCTAGACGCCATTTAATTAGTGAAGACAAATTTGAGAAACTTGTAATACCAAAAGCAAATCGTTCCTGCAACTTGTTTGTATAGTTTTAAACAGTCAAGAATTTTTGTTTGCGTCTTTGCAAATAATAATAATAATATAATTGATAGAGAAGAACATTTTAGGAGTTTAAGTAAATATGTCCTATTTTAAATATTTTTATACGAACTATTCAGCTTTTTTTCTCGTACTAATAGTTATTAATTAAGGATTTTTAATAGCAATCGTTTAAATTTTAAGTAAAAAACTATTCAAAATTGTAACTGGGCATCCTGATTATTTTCCGATTACAAACGTATCCGGAAATAAATTACAATCTTTCTCTGTAATCAATAATTGATTGATTGTAATCGGTAGACGATTCCCTTTTTATAGTAATCGTTTCAGTTCTGCATGCAAGAATGGAATGCAATATGCACAATAATAAGAAAGAAGGAACAAGACGAATAGAGACCAAGAGGACTTCATAAAACTCAAAAGCCCCTGTCCAATGTTAGATCCAGTTAGGAACAAAAGAAGAGAGGTTTTGATAGATAAACGGCCGGTTGCAGAAAGCTCAATTAAAGTTTAGAATGTTTAATGGAATGTCCAATTTGACGAGTTCCTAGATTTCTATAAGCAGCTTGTCAAATCCGAAAGCTCCGTTAAACACTCTAAACAGCAATTAAGTCTTGTGCAACCGGCTGTAAATCACCACTCGTTACATGATATGGCCAGGCCATGTAGTAGAAGATTTCCTCCTACCCCCGAAAAAAAGCTACTGCTTCTACTAGTACTATAAGGTTGTTAAAAGTATTTTTGGTGTTACAAATTATGCGATTGTTTTAATTTAAAAAAAAAACAAAAAAAAACTTCAAAACTTTTTATTTGCCTCATAAGACATACAAACAATTGAAATACAGAATATTAGGAATAAATTGAAATACAAAATATTGGAATGTAAAAATTTAACAAAATATTAGAATATAAAAATTTAAATGTCATGTTTATAGGCAAACAGGGTCTGCATAGCGATTTTAATAACCGTTGCATAGACTCAGACGCTTTCCGAGTCAGTGTAATGCAGCCCTTAGAAAATTGAAAAATATCAACGAGATTAATAATTTATAAATAATAATGAGCATTAAAACTAATCTTATTATTAAAAAGTGAAAATTAAGAATGAAGTATGAGCGCTCACTAAACATTCCAAACAAAAACAATATCAATATGTTATAGTTATACAGCGGACATCAGGGGGCTCAGAATGCAGGAAGCATGCGCGGGCGAACACTTGAGAGGATGTGGCTAGTATTATAGGTATTATAAGTTAAATTCTATTATTTGTTAAAAACTGGGCGAGTGCAGCAAACAAAAATATAATTAAAAAATATGTGAATATATAAAAATCAGTATGAATGAAGAGGTACTTGTCAATAACTAATTAAATAAATAAGCAATAATAGTATTCATAGAATGCAAAATTCATCGGTTCAAATTAAAATTAAGTTTGCGAATGCAACAACATATTTTTTATATGTGTCTTGTGCTGCGTAACGGAAGTTGTTTAATATTATTTGATAAATTATTCCACATCTGAACTGCGACTAAGCTGAATGATTTTTGAAATGCTGCTGACCTATGCTGTGCGATCCTAAAAGAATCTAAATATCGAGTACCGTAGTTATGCTCCTGTGTTGTGAATATAGACCTTAAATATGGAGGTTGATTGGTTGTTAATATGCGAAAAATAAATAAGAAAATATGATACTCGCGCCTTCTCGCCATTGACAGGATAGAATATCTATTGAGATACGGTGTAATATGGTCTCTAAATGGTATATTATGTGCGAAACGTAGGCATGCATTTTGAAGTTTTTGTATGCAATGTTTAGTGTGCGCCCTTAGTGAGTTATGATAGACGACATCGCCATAGTCAAGTAATGCGAACACTAGAGAATCACATAATGAATATTTTGTACCACTAGGTAGATGGCGTTTAAGTTTATACAATTTCCCCAGACGCATATACGCAATACTAAGTTTCTCCTTAATATGAGCCTCAAAATTTAGTTTGTTATCGATAAAAATACCCAAATTCTTAGCTACAGTTACAATTGGTACGGATACATCATCTATTTTAACTTGGAAATTAGTTGACACATTTTCCAAAAGATTTTTATTAGATCCAAAAAAATATGACGCAAGATTTGGAGGCATTTAACTTTAAGTTAAAGATCTTCATTGAAGTTTGTTTGTGAAGTAAGTAAAGTATCTATAGTAAAAGACTTGTAGAGTTGAGAATCGTCTGCGAATTGTTGAAGTTCGGAGTGTTTAATTATTCTTTCCATGTCCGCAACATACAAAGAGAACAGCAAAGGACTTAAGATGGATCCTTGTGATACGCCTCTTTCGAGAGGAATATAACTGGACTGTTTCTGAACCTGCCCACTTTTTATAGCCACACAATGAAATCTATTAGTTAGATAAGTCTTTAAAAATCCCATTGAATTGTTAGAAAAACCAAAGTAATGAAGCTTAGCCAGTAGCATCCTATTTCGCAACTTACTTTTAGCCTGTGGATATTCAAGAGTGGGATGTTTAAGGAAATTGTCACTAGTACTGATTTCCGCAAGTCTGGTACCGTCGCAGGTGTTCGAAAACCAGGGTTTATACTTGGGATGTTTCGAAATCCTAATGGAATGTAGTTATACGCTTATACACCTAGTTTGATTAAGTAAAATACTTGTCAGCAAATTTTGACCGATCGGTGGAAGAAAAACAAATAGGATTTCAGAGGAAGGTGTAGTACAAATCCAGCAGCTTATCTCCTCAGTTGCCAAATAGAATCAGGTGGCATGGATTATTTTTATTAATATTATTATTATTATTATACTTTTATTATTATATTTACTCTAATTTCTTACCCTGTAGATTGCCTCGTGGGGGGTATTAATGGTAAGAGATCACCAACGTTGACTCCTTCGCTTAGTAGAATATGATGGATTTTGAAGAGGATATAGTGATTGTCTTCTGATGTAGGAATAATAATCACTTGCCACGGCGAAATATCAACTGGTAAATATTTTGATACAATTTCGCTGACATATTCCTAAAAAGAACGCAGATATACTGTATATATTATTTTGGTTTTACTACATTGCATTTTAAAAATCACTTGCCTGATTTGCTTTGCCTGATTTGCTTTGACTTTAATTTAAATTATTCAAAACGTTTTCATCAATGAAGTGTGATATATCTCCGGTAATTATCAAGTGTAAATAAAGGCAAAAAATTTAAATCAAAGACAATTCCAGTCCGACTAGTAAACTTCAAACATGATTAAGTTAAAAAAATATATAAAATTCAATTCTTTGAGTTAAATACCTGGATGTTATACTCAGTCACGGCTCTGCCTTTGTAAGTAAATTTTGCCAAGCTGACATGGTTTTCCAAATCGAATTTTCTTCTTTGCCACCCATAGGTGCCACATCTAGTTGTGAGGGTATGTTGCAACCTCGGAAATGCTAGATTTCCAAATTTATCTCTTCGTCTGACAATTTCCTTAAACGAGTACAATTTTTATGAAGAAATGTTTTTTTATCACCAGATAATCTATGCTTACAAAAGAACGGATAATTGAAACTCTTGATATAATGGTCTTAACATTTTTTTAAATTATTTTATTAGTTTTGATCGTTATAATATAATAATAATAATACCGTTTATTATTTACCGTATGTATACAAATAAAAATACAAAGATGTAAATCATAAAAATAAGGTAAATAAAAGTTCGCATTCAGACTTCTGTAGTCCAGATTCTGTTCTACCAATGAACTATAAACTAAACAATACATTTTATTAGCTAAATAATAAATAAATTACATAATTTTACTAAGATTACATTATTAGTAAATGAAGAGAAGAAGAGAAAAAAGGGGGGACATAAATACAAAAGAAGGAGGAATGAAGTACACAGTAATTCAGAAGCTACTGAGAATTGAGTAACTGAGTAGTAATTTTCTTTTTAAAACTTTGTAATGAAGTGGCAGATTCTGAAATTTGTAATAAATCTGGAGGTAACGAATTTATATTTAAAGCAATATTATAGGAGAAACATCGCTTAAATATTTCAGTTTTATGACGTGGAATTGTTAAGGTATTCCTGGGTAAATTCAAATGATGTACGTCGGTGCGAAAAGTGATTTCGTTATAAAGATATGAAAGCGATTTAAATGTAAGTAATTTATAATAAAAGCACAAGGCATGCAGCTTACGTCTGTTATACATATTTAACCATGACATTTCTTTAAGTTTGTGAGATACCCTGGTTCTTATTTTGATACCAAATATAAATCGAATACAGCTGTTCTGCACTTTTTGAACTCTATGTAAATCATAACTGTCCAAACACGGACCATATATATGATCGTGGTGATTAAAATATGACAATATTAATGAATCACAGAGCTCCTTTTTAATAGATTGGTCAAGCTAATGTCTGTGCGGGTATAGCGATTTAGGAGAGCAATATGTTTTTTTAAAAATATAAATCGAAGATGTGAATCCAAAACGACACCCAAACCTTTTGCGCTTATAACTATATTTAAACGTTGGTTTCCTATTTCTATATCGACTTCTGGCTTTATATCATTAAGAATATTTTTGTTACCAAATAAAAGAACAACCGATTTAGCATATGTTTAGAGGATATTTTAAGTAGTTCGTCTAAATCGGAGTTGATTTTAATATTGGCTTCTTCATAGTCAGAGGGTTTAAAAGATAAATACAGTTGGGTATCGTCAGCGTAAAGGTGATACTGACAGTATTTAAAATATCTATGGAAAGTGCTTGCGTAGATACTAAATAAAAGAGGTCCCAAAATGCTGCCCTGGGGAACCCCAGAATCAACTTTAAGAAAATCAGAAAAATTTTGATCAATTTTCATACGTTGAAATCTATCGGAGAGAAATGATTTAATAATGCTTGACGCATTTATCGAAAACGCCATATAGTGTAACATAGAAATTAATATTTTATGATTTAAAAAATCAAAAGATTTACTAAAATCCAATAGAATTAATGCTGTGACTTCGTTGTTGTCACGAGCAGAAAAGATAGCGTCAGTAACATCCGCAATTGCCGTCGCGCAACTATGTCCAGGGCGAAATCCTGATTGTTTCATACATACATCTACGTGTGTGCGAATTTGAGTTTCCAGTACTCCTTCTAAAATTTTCGAAAACGTTGGAAGTATGCTTATTGAACGAAATTGAGATAAATCCTTAGAAACACTTACTTTGGGACGGGGTATGATAACAGCTTTTTTCCAAATGTTAGGAAAATATTCTTGAAGAATACATTCATTAACTATATGTGTTTCATAATTATAATAAAGGGACAGCACGAGATTAAAGTTATGTTAATACCATCTGTACCCGCAGCTTTACTTTTAATTTGTAATATAATTTGAAGAATATCATTGTCCGTTACAGTATTAAAAGTTAGCAAGGAATCCAGATTATTTATAGTGTTATATAAGTAAAAATTTATAAGATCGTTATTTAAAGAATTATTTGTTTTGGATGAATTTATAAAGAATGTATCAAAATTGTTCGTATCTTTAAGAGCCTCTGGAATTTCTTTTGCCTTTATTGGTCTTAGCCTATTAAGCTCTTTCCACTTATCTTTTATAGAGCTGTTTTGAAATGAATACCTATTATAAGCTTTTTTCTCTAATTTAATTGACTTATTAGTTAAATTCCTAAGCTGTTTATAATAATCCCATTTGCTAGGTAGTTTACTAGATTTAAACTCACGAAAAGCTTTATCTCTTAATTTTTGCATGCGTTTGATGTTTTCTGTGATCCATGGCTGGAGAGGTTTATTGCGTTCAAAAAGCCGTTTAATAGGAGCATGCTTATTAAATAGAGCTAATATACTATTATTTAAAAAAATTATCTTTTGGTTAATATTTTCAATATTATATATCTCGTTAAAATGAATTGCTTCCAGGTCCCTTTGAAATACATTTGTATCAATATTTTTTAATGATCTGTATATTATTTTATTAGGTGGTTTAGGATTCAAACTGAACGGAGCAATGATCAGAAAACGTACAATCATTAACACCCTTATTTATAACTTTATCGCAATTTGTAAAGATAAGATCTATTAAAGACTGAGTTCTATTAGTAATTCTAATCGGCTCTGAAATAATTTGTTTTAAATTAATGGTTCCACAGTTTGCAATAGCTGCCTTGTCAAAGTGCTTTCATAGTTTAAGATATCGGTGTTAAAATCACCTATAGAAAATATGTTTTTATATGAGGACGAAATATTAATTAAAGTGTCTTCGAATGTATTTAAAATAAAAGTAATATCAGAATTTGGACGTCTATATATAGTACCAATAACAATTTCGTGCTTTTTTAAAGAAACCTTTATCCAAATACTTTCTAAAAAATCAAATTTTTCGGTCAGAATAACGTCATATTTGAGATCGGCTTTGATATAAACAGCCACTCCTCCTTCTCGACGGACATGTCTATCATTTCTTTCTAAATTATAATTTTGTAAATGAATTGCCTCATTAGAGATACTTGGATGTAGCCAGCTCTCTGTGATACCTATGAAGTCATAGTTTTTCTCTTTATAATAGTTCTTAAAACTGTCAATGTGTGAAATTAGCCAACGAACATTGATGTGAGTTATACTAAAAGATATGAAAAAAACTCTCAGCACAGAAGAAGAAAAAGAAATGGATTTACAGAAAGAGATATAGAGCAGAGAAAGTAGAATTTAAATACTATATAAAAAAAATTAAAAATGAAAAATAAGTGCACCAAAACCTACTGTATTATTATAGTAGAATTAAGTGAACATTCAAAAGCTAAGCTAATTAGTAAAATACACTAATGAATAATTAATTGCTAATATAAGGAGAGGCATTTTTTTAAGAATCGTATATTCCATACTCAAGGACAAAACTTAAAAATGACGAATTTATACCGAAACAGATACTTCAGGAATCTATAATGAAAGTAATAGTCTCTTTCAAAACTGGGAGCGAGCTAAAAATAATATGTAAATTTTGTAAGATATGTAACACTCTGTATAGCGTTTCTTAATTTTTATACAAAGCCATCAAAGGTCTTGCCTAAACAATATAAAAAACTATTAAATTAAATCTAATAAAAACTGCATTTCATTACACTACACAAACATTGTTAGAAAAAGGTGCGGGACCAAAGGTAAAGATGGGTTTACTACAGAGCTCTCAAGTACATTACGGAATCAAGAAAACTGTCAAATTTACCTGTAGGTGTCTTTTGATAGCTTCCGGATTTTCCTTACCCTTTACTGACAGCAAGACTGAAATGATTCCCTGATTTCTGTGGGTATCTAGCAGGATTCTGACCGTGGAATAGTTAACAAATTCAACATCTGGATGGAGAAGCGATATGCAACTTATCCAAATGGACTGAAATACCTTCAAGCCTAAAAATAAACAGGTTCCTGTAATAGTTATTTTTCTGCAAAACGACATATTGCGCAAGTGAAGTTAATAGTGAGGATAATATTTCTTTAAAAATATCCATTTTTTTAACAAACATAAACGAAACAAAAAATATTACTGATCTTTGTAAATAAAAAACAGTAGCTAATATATTGGACTCTTTAAACAAAAATCTACCTTCCTGACGTTTCTAAAATAAGATCTTGTATACGATCTGTAGAAAAAATCTGTATTTTATTTAAAACATAACTAAACAAGTATAAGTTATTAAAAAGATATAATAAAGCAACTGCTTAGAATTGAAAACGGAAATTATACGTGTGAAACACATTTCCCTCATTTGCTTCTCACTCAGGTATTATTGAAAATCTCATATATTCTAAATTGATTATATGCATTTTGCACACTTCGGACCTAACAGCTTTGCCAGCGCTATGGCCGATTAAGTATTTAGGAGGCCACATACACCTTGGCTTGGAAGTCCCTATTCAGAATATGATTTTTTGTAAGATTTTTTCTCGGATTCTGTTATAAGTTAAGTACTTTTGATGTCTGGCTGTAATATAGTTATCCTCAAATTATTGTATATACATGAATAAAAAAAATAGAAAAAAAATATTGTAAGAACTAACTGAAACACGCAACTAGAATAGATACATTACGTTGGCAAATATATCTATAAGTGATTCATAATCCAGTCGATTTAATGAAATACGTTACCCACAATCCAACAAAGACCGGCAAAAATATAGGTAGATTATGAGTTCCAAGGATGTTTGTTAAACAGCGTGGTTTGAAAAAAAAACGAATTTTAGTACCTACAAGCTAGTATCGGGCCTAAGTTATCGGGGACCATGTCGAGTGGCATGGGTCGGTGGCAGCTAAGTCAGCGGTAGTCAGGCCCAGAGTAGATTTTGCCTCGATAGTTTGTTTGACCGAGGTAGATAAAAAGGAGACAATCGCAGCCCACCTTCGAACAAGGGATGCAAGCGTTTATTGGGAAAACAGAGAGCTACCCATATCGACATACCAATTAAGTCTCACAACAAAACAATTAAGAATGTACAAGCCGTAATTTCTTATGTTTCCAGAAAAGGCGATTGGTATAGTGGAGCAGTTAGTTTCACAAACGAAAGGCTTGTATGCTACACCGATGGAATAAAGATAGCCTTCAGGCGCGTGATGCATGTAGAGAATCTAAACCATAAGAAAAAATTCCCCCTTGAGAAGTTTAAAACAGTTTTTTGGGCAGAAATATTTATTTTCATAGTGGTGGCTACGACGAAGGAAGTTAATCCAGTATAGTCGTGATTTAGGACAACTGCGACGCATTAAAAAGACTGACAAGGACTGAGAGAGTAAAACTTGCTTGAGTCCTAGTCTCTGTGGAATAGTGTCTGCGAGACGGCAGGTTAGCTAGTTAAGCTTGGAGGCAACATGCCGTCAATAGGAGGAACTAATTCTAGCAATGCCAAGGCAGCAAATCATAACGACCCTGTAGAACTAGATCTATCAGACCTTGAACAGAAAATGCCAAAGCAACAATAAATAAGAATAGACAAAGGAAGCAGCGAAAACCGCCTGGCTGGTCACAAGAAGTAGACAGAATATCAGCTCCCTCTAGAGGGATATCCAGATCTATGTAAATAGGTGTTCGGAGTCTTTTCTTCTTTTGTGTAATTAATAAAATTAAGAACTTTATGTTTAAAATTCTTATTATCTATGTCGTCTTTATTTTTTACCGATAATCTGTCTACAAATACGACAATTTCATTCCTCAACACAGAATCACAGAAACAAGAAATCACAAAGACACTGACTTTCATTGATAGTAACAATGTGGATATCTTATTTCACGTTTCACTACACGTGACACTCAGCTACGCACCACGTGAGCTCACAAAGATTCTAGACTATTTTGTCATTGAATTGAATTAAATCGGCAATTAGTAGGTAATTAGTGTTTTAGTAACAAGATAATAAAGTAAATGTAGGTAAATGTATATATTTATTTAGTTTTTGATGTAGAAAAGAATTTTTGATAATTTTTTTGTCTTTTAAGCTGCTGATTTTGAGGTAAACGGCAAGCGCCTCTTGCGTCTTTGCGGTAATCAGCCACTGGCCAAACGTATATCAATTTAGGAAAACAAATCACAGAACACCCAAACATACAGTTTATTTTCTGTAGATACCCAGAATCTACTTCTGAATTCCCACAAAGAAAGCATCTACTCCGATGTCAAGTTTGACACCACTGACCAATTTATCATTTTTATTATAATTACGTTCATTTGGGCAATAAAAGATTGGCATTTGGGCAATAAGAAGTTGGCCAGAAATTCTTTATTTTCCTAGGTCACAAATATCTTGTATTATACCTGGTTACGATATTGCACGCAGCACCATTTTTATAGATCTTAGAGGTAACTATGCCTTCGTGAATTTCTGTACCCGTAATTTTACATTTTTTTAAAATCCGAATGTGGTGAAGACACAAAATGTGTGATAGAACTCGTTTTATGACAAACCCAAAAATGCATTATCTGAGCTAACCAAAAAGTCTCTGATAATTATAAAACAGAATTATATACAAAATTACGTAAACGAAAATTCACGAAAGCATAGTTACCGCCGAGATCCCATCAACTTAAACAGACGATGCCTGGGCACACAATTTGGTTATTGATATGTGGTATTTATTGGGCCGTTTCGAATATATCCAACCGTTCTACCCGAGTGACGCGCAATTTCGAATCGCGAATTTGGTAAAAACATATGAAATACATGTTAGAACTTCTTAAAAATTGGGTAGATCTGTGAAATGTATCTACTTTTTGATCTGTATTCATTTTTACTGCCCTTAAAAGCATTTCAGGAGATATTTTCTAAAGTCTGTTTTGTCAAAATGTTTATCCAGATGTCCCGTCGGCAAGGCACACCTTGAAAACTTGATCTAGGACAATCATACATACATTACAGATTACCCTCTGCCTGCGCAGTCGAGGAAAAACACTTGGGCTTTTTTATTTCACATACTACGGTATGAGAAGGTCCAATTGCAAAAGTATCATTTAGCAGCGGAGATTATAACGTAAAAATGGAAAAATAACATTATTCGAAAA
Organism: Kuschelorhynchus macadamiae; assembly: GCA_030620095.1. Lineage (NCBI taxonomy): Eukaryota > Metazoa > Arthropoda > Insecta > Coleoptera > Curculionidae > Kuschelorhynchus > Kuschelorhynchus macadamiae. The sequence goes on along the minus strand of JAUTXW010005285.1, from coordinate 572,136 downwards.
AACGTTTTTCCGGCCATCTAAAGTGCATAAAGCAAAATCGTGGTCCAAATTAAAATGTATATATCTCGGAAACCAGAAAAGATATTTCAATACGCTTTTCAAAATATAAGGGCGCTTTTTTGTGGATAGGTCAAAAGTTTAGCAGATTTTATACTTCAGTAGTTTCGCTATAGCAGATAGTTTCAAAAATGAGCGCAAATTTCGGCTTGCTGATAATCATAGATAAATTTAATAGTTTTTTAGTTCATTGCACCGAGTTCTTCGGTAGAAACAAAAAACACCAACTTGGTTGATTTTTCGAAAAGTTCTGGGATATGATTTTTGTTTGAAAATGTTGGTTTATTATACGTTTTACCCTGTAGCATTATTACTTTATATCAAATTACATACATTTATTAAATAAATGACCCTGTTGTATACATTGTCAAAGAATCAAAGTGTGTACGAATTATCACAGTACTGAAATTTGTAATGTACAATATAAAAAAATCGGTAAATTTCCTTTACCCGGAACTTCTCTCACTATCAATCCTTCTTTTTCTTAGAAATAGTGAACTTAGTTCCGCATATCATCATTTAGTAACATATAATGCATATACTGACTTTTCAAACATTTTTATTGGGTGCCATTTTGTTCCACCATAAAAGGTACCAATATATATATATATATATATATATATATATATATATATATATATATATATATATATATATATATATATATATATATATATATATATATATATATATATATATATATATACCAAATTTTTCCTACACGCCCCTGGAGATGTAAAAAATATATTAGGTTCGCAACTTCCAAAGACATATATATATATGTGTGTGTGATTTCCCGTTAGGATTAATATGCTTAAGCCTTTGCCTGCCATGCTTTGTTCTTCAATTCCCTTTTTATACACCCTTTTTAGAAATGAAAGTAGCGGTGGTCGGCCCGTACGGCACATTATGCTGTTCCTTTGTGTTTGGTTGCTTATGCAAAGTAATAGGTTCATAATTTTTAAAGATAACTTTAACTTACAATTTAAGGCTTAAGAGTCTTGTTATAGTGGTTTTGAAGTTGAAGTTTTTTATGTTTCCATTTGTATTTATTTATTTATTTACTAATTTATTTCTCAGAAAATCAATTTTACAGACATGAACTATGATTTGACTTGTTAGATTTAGATCATCACTAATAAAGCCATGTAAACTTCAAAATACACATCGCATTAAAAAAGTAGAGATTTAAATCTATTATCTAATCCACACAACATAAATAGAAGTTTTACAGGACTGGTGTAATATGATGCTATTACCATGATTTACGAAGTCAACAAGTCAACCAACCCCAAATTAAATTTTAGCACGATCCGGTTAGCAATATATTCAAGACCCGGCTCCCGTGGATCTGTATAAAGATCCGGATCAGTCGTGAGCGACACATCTGTACAAAAATGCAATATCAGCTAGCTGGCAGCTGTCATGGTTGATGGCAGTATTGGCAGTTTTGTTTTGTTTTTACTTTGTGATTTAATTTTTTTGTTTATTTAAAAAAAAAGGGTGTATTACTGGTAAATTAATATAATTCACGTAAACAACAAAATACACTCGAGACTAATAAAACTGAAATTACAAAACGCTGTTAATGTCGTCCATTAACCTCAAAAAAGACAAATGTCCTCTGGCTGACGGCTTGACGAATGACGCCTGTTGTCGTTGAACGTTGCACAGTTGCCAGATTTCACGTATATACTTATGACCCTTGATTTTTAATCAAAATTTGAAATCAATTGACACACCAACGGAATTGAAAAACATGTTGTTTGACATCTAGGGACCCTAAAACGTGAAGATCTGTAAAAATCTGGTAGGGTGATTTTTTCACGATTACAAAACTTTCTTTTTACGAAGGAACTAAAAAATAACGAAAATGTTTTGTTGTGTAAAAGTCCTAGCTCTACAGGGTGAACCCTAAAGTTGCCGCTAACTAAACTGTTTTCAGGGTGTAAATTAACTCATGTCCAAAAGTTTAACCCCCGTATTCACTAAAGAGGTTTAAATTTAACTTGACAGTTAGAGGTTTAAAATGACATAAGCAACAATTGAACAAATAATTTTTTTTATTGTCTAAATTGCAAAATGGCAGTGACATAACAAAACACAACTGGTAAACTAATAGTTTCTAGTTATCATACCACTTAGATCTATTCTAACTCTTAAACCTTTTTAGTGAATACGGGAGTGTAAGACTAAAATAATAATAATAATAAGAAAAAGTTTTTATAAATAAGGGTCTGCAAAGGTGCTCTGTTCGAGAACAGTGTGTTAACATATTCATATTTTTTTAGTTAGTAGCCAATTCAATGTAAGTTAGACGATTATCCCCCTGATGAATCAGGGCGGAAATTTTCAACTAGATCAAAATACTTTCAAATGGAGAAAGAGTTGTTGGGGATTGGCTTATTTATTCTCAAAAAGCAAATAAGTGTTCTAATTTTTTAGTATTGATCGTTCAGTTTAATTTGTTACTGGATTTTCTGATTGGCGTCATTTTTCTTGGTGTACTTCTGTAGGTACACGAAAAAAATTTTAAACATATTAAAAGCTCTGAAAAATATTTCGAGTTAAAAATAAGATTGCAGACAACAAAAGAATAGATAAAGAACAACAATCGTTTTTCGAGCGAGAGAAAAAACATTGGCGTGCGATAATTGAACGAATGGTTGCAATTATTCAATTTTTGGCACATAAAATCTTGCTCTACGTGGTGATAGCCACTAACTGTATAAGTGTTTTTGTTTTTCTTGCAAAATTTTTAGTATTGATCGTTCTAGTAAATTTGCCACTAGATATTCTGATTGGCGTCATTTTTCTTGGTGCGCTTTTGTACAAGGAAAAAGTTTTAAACATATAAAAAGTTTTGAAAAACATTTCGAATTAAAACTAAGTTTGCAGACAAACAAAACAGTAGATAAAGAACAACAATCGTTTTTCAACGAGAGAAAAAACGTTGGCTTGCAATAATTGAACGAATGGTTGCTATTATTCAGTTTTTAGCACATCAAAATCTTGCTCTACGTGGTGATAGCCACGAACTGAGTAAGCATAATAACGGAAACTTTTTGAAGGCATTTGAAATGTTTGCGAAATTTGACCCGATTATGGCAGAACATCTAAACAATATTCAAAAGTCCAAACATCAAAAAAATAAAATGCCACATTATATTGGCGTGCAATTTCAAAATGAAATAATATCATTACTCTCAAATTCAATTAGAAAGAAAACAATTGAGCTTATTAAAACGGCTAAATATTATTCTATTATTTTGGATTGTACACCGGATGCAAATAATGTCGAACAAATGTCTTTTATATTCAGAATTGTTGAGTACAAATACGGGAATATTTTTCGGGTTTTATTCCAATGTGACTCGTCGGGCGCAGGCATATTTAACGTTATAGTTAACGAATTAAATAATTTAGGTATTATTATAAAAGACATGAGGGGCCAGGTGTACGATAATGGGGCAAATATGCGTGGCAAAAATATAAGATTACAAAGCCAATTGTACCCTGTGCAGCTCATACTTTAAATTTAGTCGTAAATGACTCCGCTAAATCTGCAAATACTACGTTATATTTTTTTGATTTTGTACAAGAATTGTACACCTATTTTTCAGTTTCTACATTCAGATGGGAGACTCTAAAAAAGCAGAACATAGGTTTAACTTTAAAGCAGGTCAGTACTACTAGATGGGAAAGCAGGATCAATGCAATGCGGTCACTGTGTAGGGACTTAACAAAATAAAAAATGCGTTCACAGATATATTAGATAAATATGAGAACAAATAAAATCATTTGAATTCGTTTGCTCTACTATTATTTGGTTTGACATTTCAAAAAGAGTTGAGGTATTAAGTAAAATGTTTCAAAATCCGCATCTTAATCTTTCCGAATCAGTAGATTGTTTTCAAAACCTAATTAAATAATTCCAGTCTTTAAGAACCGATGAAGCATTTGAATCATTTATTAAAACTTCATCAGTTATTTTTGATATAGGTCCTTCATTCCCTTTGATACGTCAAATAAATAAAATAAATAAATGCTTTATTGTCAAAAAAATTTTACAATTTTGTGGACAAAGCTGTTGTAAAAAAAAATAGTTTACAAACATCAAAATTAGCAAACAAAACAAAACAAAAACACATCATAAATATTATAGAAAAATAATATTTAAATCAAGAATTTAGAATATTAATATAATAGAATCCTAAAAGAAGTACATTAGAAATGTACTTTGTCAGTCGTAGTATGTTATAAACATTTTCATAAATATAATGTAAAAAAAATAAAAAAGCAAAGTAAAAAATAAAAAATAAAAAAGTACGAAACAATTAAAAAAATACATATACAAAATTCGGTAAAAATGGTTGGTAATGGCAACTATCACACTAGGGGTTCATAAGGATAAATTTATGTGTTGTAAAACTCGTTCACGGTGTAGAAGGCGCTTTCCAGTAAGAATGATTTCAACGCCTTGCGAAATGAAGTCAGAGATATTATGGATTTGATGTTAAATGGCAGGTGATTATGCATTTTTTTTGCATTGTAGATTACTAATCTTTTAATTAACTCTGAGTGTGGGGTTGGAAGATAGAGATCGTGCTCAGTGTTTCTGAGAGGGTAGTTGTGAGAAGGTCTCTCTAATAGAGCAGGTGCATGCTTACGATTCCAAAATGAATAAGCAAGGAAGGGTTAGTATTTAATATCTTTTAAAGAAATCTCGGCAGTGAGTTCTACTGTTAAGTCTCAGTAGGTAACGAACAGCTCTTTTTTGTAGTATAAAAATTCGATCAAATTGAGTCGCACAACATGTACCCCAGAATGGAATAGCATATCTGAGGTGCGACTCAACAAGAGCAAAATAAACAGTTCTAGAGGTAGAAAAGCTAAGCTCCTCGGAAACAGATCTTAACGCAAAGCAAGCAGAACCCAACTTCCTTGATAAAGCGTCGATATGTGGATCCCATTTTAAAGAATCATCTACAAGAAGCCCTAGAAATTTTACAGAGTTTACGACATCAATAGTGGTGCCATTAAGGTCAAAAGGTTGCAGCGTGTTTTTATAAGACAAGACTTTCGTTTTAGAGATGTTCAAACATAGGAGATTAGAATCGCACCAGGATTTAATGGTGATTAGGTCATTAGATACAATCCTATGTAGGTCCGTGACATCTGGGTGGCTCCACGTAAAGCTGGTATCGTCCGCAAAGAGACATATTTTTCCACTAATGTTTAAATTAGCCATGTCGTTTATGAACAGAAGAAACAAGATAGGGCCTAGTACCGAGCCTTGAGGCACTCCATATTCCATTGGCCTACAAGAAGACATCCTGTTGTCAACTTTCACAACTTGATTTCTGTTGCTAAGATATGACTTAAACCAATCGAGAGGAGCCCCTCTAAATCCATAGTACTGCAGCTTGTTAGTTAATATATTATGATTCACACAATCGAAAGCTTTGGAAAAATCACAGAAAATTGTTGCCGTAGCGTGAACTCTATTAAGAAGGGAAAACATGGCATCGCTTGTGCATTTGTTACTTAAAAATCCAAATTGATGTTTTGTAAGTATTTCATATCTAGACAAAAATGATAAAAGCCTTTTTTTAACCAGTCTTTCGATGATCTTAGATAGCGTAGGGAGAAGTGCAATTGGGCGATAGTTCGAAGCTTCTTCTGAAACACCTCCTTTGTGAAGAGGTATGATTATTGCAGTTTTAAGGCAGCTTGGAAAAGTACCATTTTGGAAAGACATATTTATCAAAGCAGTCAGATGCTCTAGAGTGCACTCCGGCAGACTTGAATACATTTTTAAAGTAAGCCCATCAATTCCCGAGGAAGATTTATTTTTGATATCATTAATTGTACTGCGAAGTTCTGATAAAACTACTGGTGAAAAGAAGAAACTGTGCAGGTTTACCCTATGATTAGAGAGATATGAAATTGGGTCATTAGATTGAGATACGGATTTAGTCAAATCTTTGGCTACATTTACAAAATAATTGTTTAGGTCCTCAGGAGAGGTAAGGATAGTGTTGGATAAAGGAGTTTTGTTTCTTAAATCATTTACGATAGACCAGGTTTCTTTAGCTACATTTTTGGCGTTAGAAAGTATATTATTGTAATAAATATCTTTGGCGGCTTTAATAGTCTTATGATACATTTTTCTGTCTGATTTTACATAATTATGAAAAAAGACACTGTCCGAAAATTTCTTTAAATGAGATAGTGACCGCATGTTCTTAGAAGATATACGTAAACCTTTAGTGGACCAGGGTTTACTTCTTTTATTTTTGATAGGCCTAAGAGGAAAAGATTCAGAAGCTATATTAGTTAGAGTTTTTATAAAACGAGAAAATTCAGTGTTGACATCATAAGTGTGAGAGTCCCAGTCAGTTATTTGACATAGGTGTTTGAAATTAATGAAATTTCTAACCGAAAAAATACGGCCTACTTGTCTAGAGGAATTTTTGGCTTTGGATGTAATTAAAAATTTTGTGAAAATTGCTTCATGATCGGAGAAACCTGGACTTAAGACATTACATTCGACGGAGCTAGGATCGAAAGAAGACACAACGTAATCTATAGTACTGGCATTTGTCTTAGTAATTCTGGTTGGTGAGTTGACGTGCATGGCAATTCCTAATGACTCAAAGATGGACTGAAGACATTCCTGAGCAGCACACACACTGGAAAAGTCAATATTGAAATCGCCACATAAGATTAATTTGCTTTTTACAGGAAGGGACTCGAGCAAACTTAGAAGGTTATGGCAGAATAATTGCACATCAGCATCAGGTGTTCTATAAATACAAATAATATAAAGGTCATAAGTATTGTGATAAACGATAGAAAATTCAAATACTTTTTCAGATAATAAATGATTATACTTTGATATTTCGGAAAAATCGTTGTTTATAGACATTATCATGGTGCCTCCATGAGTTAAATTAGTTCTATTAAATCTGGCAATTGTGGTATAGTTTTTAATAAAAACAGGTTGATTGATATTTAGCCAGTGCTCAGTGATGGCAATGACTTCTGGAAAATTTAGCTCTTCTAACAAAAGATATAATTCGTCTGTTTTATGTCTTAAGGACTGAATATTAAGAAAAAAAAGATTAAAATTACTATTGATCAATTTTCTAGAGGGTGCTAGATCCTCTTTTCGCGTCATATTGACTAAAAATTTTTACTTTTTGATGGTGAACCACTAGAATAATATTTACCAGTACTTTCACGAATTTTTTGGAGCCGTAAAATTTTTTCCGAGGAGTAGAAAGATCTATACGCTGCAAGGTCTGAGTCCACTTCAGATGAACCAATCCCATAGGCATCGTGGAAGCGATAATACAACTTGCGCAGGGAGTCCTTGTCACTGGGAAGGCCTTCTGAAGCTAGCAATAATTTAATGCTAGTACTTGTATGCCCCTCAAAACACACACTAGATGGCTGGTCGTGTAGATAAGCAAGAAATAGCCTTAAGGTCTTTAGTAAGGAAGGATCCCTTAATCTGGCTAATATATAGCGACCATTTGCTTTATCCGAATCTTGGTACAGCCGCACTCTTGGTGGAGTCATTGGATCAAACTGCAAAAAAATCATTTTTCCTTGCAGTTTTCTCCATGCTTAATTTAGAACCCTCCAGTGCCAATGACCTACAAGCTGCTATGGCCTCCCTGTCAGAGCCAATCATGACTGACTTATCCTCCTCAGGCACAAATGTCACTGGTGATTCCAATAATTGAGGCTTTGGTGGAGACAGCCCCCGGCTCTTTGGGATATCTATATTGACATCTTGATGACTAGAAGATGAGACATTATGGGCTGTGGAAGTGGGCGGCGTTTGGATAAGGGTTGGTGAAACTGAATCATTGGTAGGATCAATTATGGTACCAGGTGGCCACAGACCAGCGTTCTTAAGCTGAATTAAGTGATCTTTATTTTGCACCCCAATTTTAAAATCGGAGCGCAAAGTGTCTGCATTCTTAAGCATAGGAAAACAACGCACAAAATTCGTGGTTCCTAATTTTTCTTTGATGTAGTATACAAGCTGATTTGATTTATACGTGGACGGAATTAAGGATACCACTACATAATGCCATTTCTCTATAATGGGTGTTTTGTTGGGCTGGAAGGAAACAGCTTTTTTTGGAGACCTATTGACAGGCATTTGGACATCTGTTGTATCGGTTTGCGTTGATATTGCGGTGGTGTATATCTTCTTTATTGATGGTTGTTTAGGCTTATCAGCAAGCTTCTCCAGGGTAAGTGCCATTTATTTTACACTATGCCTCAGCTCAGCCATCTCTTTAGTCAACTGCTCCTTCGATGAATCATGCACCTGGACTTTGACAGATTCATTTTGAGATTCCATTAAAATAGATGATAGATTGAAAGTATCCTGCCTAATTTCTTTAATGGATTTAAATAAGGATTCTTGTATACTGTCAGATATTCCAGAATGGAGGCTGTGAATATCCTCAATTTTTTCTAGCAGTATCTTCCATTTGGAGTCATGATTGAGTAAGATGTCGTAAATTTCGCCAATGATCGGAAGGATGTCGTTGTTTTTCTTTAAGCAGGAACCCAGGGCTTCGAGATATTCTGAAGAGATTTGAGTCTTTTGGAGATCTGATATTTTATCATGCAAATATTTCAGAGTTGGAGAGTCGCAAACAGTGCAAAAAAATCTTATGTTGTTGAATTTTTGTTTGTAGAGCACTTTTGTCGTGGATTTATCCAGTCCTGTACAGACCGTACAAAAATCTCTTCGGCACTCCCCACTACAGCGAATTCTGTAACAGTCTTTTTCCGAAACGATTTTTTGGCAAGAATCGCACTTAAATTCAGCCATTTTATAAATAAATAAAAAATTAAAAAGAAAAGAAAAAAAACTACACAGTTTTCGTATAAAACAAAAGATGAACGCATTCTAGATTCAAAAATGCGTTTTAAAATTAATTTTTATTCTAATATTCTAGATACAGCATATGTTCCCTTCAGGGAAAGGTTTGAAGTATTAAATACAAGCAACGATCTGTATAAATTTTTAACAGAATTCTATACACTATCATCTGAAGAGCCAATGACATCGTGCATGGACTTGGAGTTAGCTTTAAAAGTCCAAAATGATGGTGGTTTTGATAAAGATATCAACGGTAAAGATTGATATGAAGAATTGTGTATTTACAAAGATTTATTTCCCATCCCTGAACTGTCTTTAAAAAACTTTGAGAAGATTGTGAAAACTGGTTAAGTATCTTCGTTTCCTAATTTTTCTACTGCTCTAAAAATATTTCTTACGTTACCAGTTTCCGTGGCAACAGGCGAGAGAACGTTTTCAAAATTAAAAATTATACAAAATTATCTCGGAACATCTATGTCCCAAGAACGACTTTCCAGTTTAGCATGAATATCAATAGAAAATGAGCTTTGTGAGGGATTAAATCTTGACAATATTATTGATGAATTTGCTACTATGAAAGCGCGGATAGTTGTCTTGTAAAAAAGATTAAATTGAAAATAAATTTTTGTTGTGGTTTTAATAATACTTATTAATAAGTTTATTTCATGTTTATAGAAAAATGAAAATGTTCCTTTATTTAAATAAAAGATATTAAACTTTCTAACGTACACGTTTTTATTAGTTTGTAAGGTCTTTTTTAGTGGCGGCAGTTTTTTCTTGCACAATGGCGACAGACCCCCTATAAACAGGCCTATGACATTACTGACCATTTTACAAAATCAAAATCATCATTCTAGTTTATAACTGCTTGGCCTCTTTGTCTTATTCTGCTCTATAGCTTTTTAGTTTCTTTGAATGTTTTGACGTGTTGCACCATTTCAAAGTTATTTAGCAAAACGTGAAATTGAAAAAAAAGTATATTTTTCTTACTTACTTACTTACTTAATCTTTTGTATTTAGCAACTGTTCAAATACGATATTCCCATGAATTCAGTTTTTCCCACAACGTTTTAATATTTTCTTTGCAATTTATACCAACGAATTTATCCGTTATTATGCTAGGGAAAATCTAAGGAAATGCGACAATTACTTCGCGACCTTCACTACTTAACCTTATTTTAGTTAAAAGAAAAAATATAGAAGAAATACCATAAATTAAAATTTGAACAAATAAACCAAAATCACAAAGATAATCTAAAAATCTCATCAGATTCGCTGAATATTGCCAAACGAATTTTGATCGCTGAACATAATTCTCACAATAACATCGCTGACCATATCGCTTGGGACGTCACGCCTATTAGCTTAAACGAAATTCCACCACCCCTAGGGCACGTACTGGGAATAAACGCTTTTTTCACCACCGACCGGATCAAGCGATAAGAGTTGCGTGCCCTGTGTAGATCTGGCTTTACAAAAGTATTTTATCTTGAATACTAAATATAATTGCTTAATTTGTTGTCATAATAATATTACCGAAGATTTTATTTATTCATTAAAATACTTAATAATGCGTCTATCAGTATCCCTGTTATCAAGTGCAAGGTCAATCGATATAAGTGTTTGGGTTTTGGCTTTTAATAATTTTGTTTACTTTTGTTGACAAAATGTGCTTTCATCGGTGACCAACGTTTTTTATTTAATTTTCTTTACTTTACATGAAATAGTTTTGAAATTATACTACTTATATACTTTTTATTTCGTTATTAAAGGAAAATTATTTTTTCTACTAGAACATCCTATATTATATTAGTTTTTAAAAATCTGCCAAAAATTCTCAATATACTTTTTATTAAGGGCACTTATTTACTATTACCTTTTATTAAAATACCTGCACACAAAAGGTCACCTGATACGATTGACAACGTCAGTTTTGTCGTTTTACAAAAATGAATTGTTTAACTGAAATCTAAAGAATTGATATTTTAATTATTCTGGGTTATGAGGATAGAATGCGAACTCTGCAAGTAATGACAAATATCCTAACTGAAATCCAATAACTAAATCTACGGTAAGTAAAATTAACAAAAATTTGGTGAAGCTGGAAAGGTAAAAGATACTGTACGTTCTGGCAGACCGGAAATGCACAATAATTCCTCATCTAGCTACCAAAACACTAGCAAGAGAAACAGCGTCTCAATTTTAAAAGTAGGTTATCAAAAACAACGGAAACAATACACTACATAAAAGTAGTACCTAATATAACAAGCAATAAATTAATGAAACTAAGTAGGGTGTTTAAAATGTTGTCCATTTACGTCCCGATAGTAGGCCAGCCTTCTCGATTCATCTACATTCGATTCCTATTCGTTCCTTTAAATCCTCAAGGTCATTGGTCATAGTTTTATACACCACATTTTTAAGGTGTCCCCCACAAAAAGTTGTCGAGGGGAGTCAAGTCCGGAGACCGAGGTGGCCACTCTATTGTATCCCTACGTCCAATCTATCTTCCAAAAAAAACATTTTCTAAATATTCCCGAACATTCCGAGCAAAATCCGGTGGAGCACCATCTTGCTGAAACTACATTTCATCATTTGGTGCACCATTACCTAAAAAAGTTTAAATACTTAATACACCAGGTAAAGTAAGGATCTTACGGTTATTCGTATAATAGTTTTGCAACAGCTGGGACAATTTCGGTTCTTAAAAGATTCAAATATCTTTCTGTTAATGTGTCTTCCATTAAGAAGGGACCGATTATTGTTGCACCCTTTACACCACACCGATCATTTATCTTTTGGGGAAATTGGGTATGATTTTTGCGTATCCAATGTGGATTTTCAATGGCCCATTATCGAAAATTATGCCGGTTGATTTTCCATTAAAAAAAAGTTGCTTAGTCAAAAAAATAATTTGAATGACAAAATTTAAGTGGTATTGCAATGTTCCATCACGATGTCATAAAATTCCAGGCGCCTATCTTGATCATTCTCAGAGAGTTCTTTCTTTAGAAGTCGATTTACGGACATGTGTGAGACGTCATTTTCTCATCCTAATGTTAGGTATCAGGAACGTCATGCCATAAGGGTAAAATATTTGGCAGGATCAACAATGGTTATCATACTGGTGGGTTTGAATATGTACAAGTTCTAACAAATTGCTTATTAGGGGTACGATAGCGCAAATTGGTTATAGCGATGGGCTAGTGATCCAGCGGTGCGGGTTCGACCCCCGCTCGTAATATAACTTTTGCTGTTTATTTTAAATGTTCAGGGCTGTTAGGTCTGCCAGAACGTACAGCATTTTTTACCTTACCAGGTTCACACTTTTTGTTAATTTTACTTACGGCAGATTTAGTTACTGGATTTCTGTTAGAATATCTATTTTTCATTAAAAATGTTACAAACATCTTGCAGGTTTTGCATTCTATCTCCATAGCCAGAATAATTTGAATTTCAATTTTTTGGATTTCAGTTGAACGTTCCATTTTTGTAAATCAGCAAAACTCGCATTGTGAAACAAATCAGGTAACCTTTTGCGTACAGGTATTTAATAAAAGTTAATACATTAAATTATAGAAATATATATATATATATATATATATATATATATATATATATATATATATATATATATATATATATATATATATATATATATATATATATATATATATATATATATATATATATATATATATATATATATATATATATATATATATATATATATATATAAAGGCGCAAAAACTATTGACTTTCATAAAATGTGCTGGTAATGCCAGAACGTACAGCATTTTTTACCTTACCAGGTTCACACTTTTTGTTAATTTTACTTACGGCAGATTTAGTTATTGGATTTCTGTTAGAATATGTATTTTTCATTAAAAATGTTACAAACATCTTGCAGGTTTTGCATTCTATCTCCATAGCCAGAATAATTTGAATTTCAATTTTTTGGATTTCAGTTGAACGTTCCATTTTTGTAAATCAGCAAAACTCGCATTGTGAAACAAATCAGGTAACCTTTTGCGTACAGGTATTTAATAAAAGTTAATACATATATATATTATATATATATATATATATATATATATATATATATATATATATATATATATATATATATATATATATATATATATATATATATATATATATATATATATATATATATATATATATATATATATATATATATATATATATATATATATATATATATATATATATATATATATATATATATATATATATATATATATATATATATATATATATATATATATATATATATATATATATATATATAAAGGCCCTTATTTTCGCAAAAACTATTGACTTTCATAAAATGTGCTGGTAATAAAAAGTATTGAACATTTCACGGATATTTTAAAAAGTAATATATTATAGAGAATTCCATAATTAAAAAATCATTTTCCTTTTATAACAGAAAAACGGTAAACTTGGCAGCAATGCGGAACTTGCCATTGGATCCGGTATAATTTCGTACCTAAAGTACATATTTTCATTAAATTCAGGTAAACGGTACTTGAGATATTTCGCCGTTTCCTTACTTTTCTTACACGCTGTATATGCATATAATTATTTGGTAATAAATTTACGCAAATCCTATAAACGGTAATTTATTTCAATTTTTTTTCGTTTTTAATTTATTTTTTAGCTTATTATTATTATTATTTATTTTTCGAAACTTTATTCAGTCAGTTTACGAAAAATAAATTATATCCTTTATAATTTTCCTCCATAAAAACAAAGTTTTATTCCTGAAAATGGAATTTTAACGAATATATATATATATATATATATATATATATATATATATATATATATATATATATATATAGATTTTGAGCTATGACGCCGGACAGACCAGCCGACTGACGAAAATGGGAGTGTTTTGGAGAGTTTTCCGGCGTCCACGACCCTAAAATGCAAAGATCTACAAAAATCTCGGACGGTGAATTTTTCACGATTACAATACTTTCCTCTTACGAAGGCATGTAATATATAAGCAATAAATCTAAAGAAGAAAATTTTCTTAACATGAAGTATAATGCGATAAAGGCAGATGTTTTGCATTTCTTTCTTTTTTCCTTCGCTTTTTAATCAATCTTGTTAGAACGGCTTGCATGTTGCGAAATTGATCTATATCTGATCGTTAAACACTATCCTTCAGCACTGAAGGCCAGCATGTTCTATGTGAAACGGCACTTATACTACGCTGCCAGAAGCCACAGAAAAAATATCTATCTTCATCACCAGATACATAGCACCACTAACACGCCAACACTCAACAACGCTGTTGATCTGGCCATTGTAGCGGTAAGTCTGTATATATTCGAGTATTTTTTTTATTTTGAACCGATTTAATTCCTTTGCAGTAGTATACTGTGAACTGGGACCCTATAGGTTTAAAATATTAATAGGGATGTGTATACCTGAGGTTTACTCCCCAATATAGGTCCAACCGGAGCAATATCTGGTCTAACAAGATGGAGGGCACAAAACACAACAAACATGGAGGGAGCTATGGTAACATATGAAACTGAAAAACGGCAAAAATCTAACTTCTTATATAGTAACAAAGATTCAGGTCATGAAAATAGTTCTACGAAATCTAGGTCTAGGTTAAGTGCTATAAAAATCAACATTATAAAAAAGTTCATCGAAATTGATAATAAAATAACAGTTATATTGACCGAAACAGAATTCGAATAAATTTTAAAAAAACAATCAGTCGGCAAATAAACTAAGAATTTCTAATCGTTAATATGATTATAAATTAAAAGCACATATACTAAAATTTTTAGTAGGAAAGCAAGGTGTAATATCGGAATAAGAAACTAAATTAGGAGATGAGACTCAAAAATAAAATTAAAAATTTTTATCAGATTGTAATTTTTAAATAACCAAAGGAATAACCAAAACTATTGTAGAAAAAAAGACAGGTAACAAAAATAGTGAAAATAAAATCAGTTATTTTTATTCTTCTATTATTTTATGTTGCAATATGTCACTTTAGGATTAATTTTAGTACTTATATTGAAAGAGCAATATTATGCTGTTTCAGATACGGTTACTTAGGCAAATAATGTAAAAGCAAAAGTAGGTGTTTAAAATGCAAATGAGTAAAACTTAAAATACTGAGGCGCTGTAAAACATTTTCTGAAACAAACTTTTGCATTTGTCTTATATCGAAGTACCTCCGATATTGATATTGATAAGCTTTCCTCCTTTACACAATTTAGACCTGCAGAAAAAAGATTTAAACCTTCATCACCAGATCCTGTTCAAATGGACCATTTCACAGCCTTCATTTCCTACTAATTCAGGTCCAATTTATCAAACAGGCCTCTTATACGAATGACAACCCACGGCACTCTATATAATAATATAAATCTCAACATTCTCAACAAAACAATGAGTAACTTGGAAGAATTGGTTATATCCAAGGTTATTTCTGTTTTGGATATTCTAAAACAAAACTATCGTTATGCTCACGTAGAATTATAATTTGAAACGTGGTTTAAACCAATACATTTTCTCCTTTTTCTGATACAATGTGATCCGAAAGGATCGACAAGACGGAAAAGGAGGAGTTGATGATTTTAGATAGGTCGGATATAAACATTACTGAAATAATGGGACCAATATCTGCTAATATTTTGTATACAGGAGTAAAAATTTAACTTACACTAGTTTCTATATATATCAAACCTCAGACAAAGCTACTACAGCTCCCACGGGCACACTTTTTCCAATTATTTCTATAAACCTTTTCTTATCGGTGGTGGTTTTACTGCACATAATATATTATGTATTATATTATTGTGCGTGTCCTGACAACGACACAATAAAAATAATTTGTAATGTTTCACCAGGATATATGTTTCCATGCTTCAAAAATACAAATGGTGTATAGAAAAAGGTAACTGAAAAATATCGAAGATATCAAACATTTTTAAGTTTTAAAACCCACCGTTTCGAAGTCAATTCATTCCAACATTGGGTGGAAATAGTAATAAAAGAAAGGGGGGTAATAATTTTTAATTGAACAAATAAATCCCTAACTGCGGGATCCTTGGCCTACTCAGCCTAATGTTAGATATGCACCTGAGTTAAATGAGTTAAGTTATAAAAAGCATTAACAAACCTTTTAAATTGATGCCCTTCATTAAGTGATCCTGCATTGAAAATTTGAGGGGTTAAATCCATTTGCGCTTTGGGGATAGAGGTGTGGTATTCGGAATACCCCATTTTAGTGTCTCCCCAAATCCCGCGAATTTTTAAAAAGTTATGAGTGTTTCGTTTTCGATTGGCCACCCTGTATTTTCTTTTTGAATGTTTTTTTTACATATTAATATATTATAATAATGAATTAATAATAAACATATTATTTTTATTAATTACTTTGCTATTAGTTGCAAAAAAATACTTACCAAAAAAATTTAGTCCTAAAATAGGAATAACTAGCAGGGTCAAGTTGAACAAAGACAGGGTCACGAAAAAATCCAACATTTTAGCACCTTATCCCGCGCCTTCTTTCAAAATCCGGATCACACTTTTCAAAATAACAATTTTAAGTGGCACAAACACAAAACTTGCTCGGACCGATCATTTTCATTGACAGTAAGGCGGTGTAACTGCATGTTATATTTTCGGACCATGAGAAAATGATAAAAACACAGTCGAGGTCTAATTAGATTACATTATAGTCGGCGTGTTTGGATATTTTATCAACATGTTATCGACCTATGATCCCTTTTAAACATATATACATGTAGCTTTGACCACTTTTCAAAATTATTGGGTTCCTAGGCCAAAGTACGCCTCGCCGCCTGGACACACTCTTAAATTTTTTAATGGCATATGACAGACTCATTGTTTATGTTATCATTGTTATCTTTGAAAAGCATCGGTTATTTCGCTTAAAATAATGATAAATTAGTAGAGATAAATAAAATTATTCATCACAAAATGATTTTTAACAAGATAAAGGATTACTGCCTGAGGAATGTGAAAGTTAGATTACTGTTTGATGTTCTTGACAGTGTGGCGAAACACAATTATTACATTATTTACCATGCCAAAGAGTATAGTCTGGCTCATTCACCATAACATAAAAGTGCTCAATAAATTGATCCAAGTAAAATTATTGCGGAAGCCACAAAAATCTAACATACTTAAATCGCGTGCCTGTTATACCAATCACATCACTTTAGAGTACGCGCGTATTTCAAATCTGATTTTCGATGAATTGGGGTGTGATTTTATAGCTTTGATAATGGTTTATAGCTTTAATAATAGTTTCGATAGATCGACGAACCTGGGCTAACCTAACGCTAACGGGACAAATCCACCTAACAGTATATATTTTGTTAAAAAAAATCCTTGTTTTGATATAGACTCGGAATTGTGTCTAGATACCGAAACACATGTTTTCTCCATTTCGCCAGTCTGTTGATCTGTTCGCGGCATAGGTAAAAAACTACTTACTCGATTGACTTGGTCAAAAATTAAAGGTCATATGAGGATGACCTGGTAAGATTTTGGTACAGATCCAATATGGCGGGACAAAATCGTGACCTAGTGAATTGTTAAAAAAAATTATTACTAAAAAACTAATTATCCAATTTATTTCAAATTGCACAAAAGTCAATTATTACATAGAAATCACCTAGTAAAATTTTGGTACTAATCCAATATGGCGGCCTAATAAAATATTTAAAAAAACCAACCTAAAAAACTTAATAAGTAGTTTTTTTAGGTTGATTTTTGTTTGTTGATGATTGGTTTCAAATTTTGTGCAAGAACTAATTATTATATTGAGATGATCTGGTAAAATTTTGGAACATATTTAAGATGATGGAACAAAATGGCGGCTAAATAAAATATTTGTAGACGTGAAAAAAAAATTACCCTCTCAGGTTTTACATTTCAGGAATTACATCATTTAGCGACTAAAAAAGACATGTCCTTGGTTTTTTTTCTTAACACAACGTAAGAAATAACATTTTTTATTTTTTACTTGTAAAATCGTGGTAATGTAGTATAAAATTATTTTTAGTTTTAACCATTTTGTTTCGGTTAGCAGCTCTGGGGAGGGAGCATTTGCTTCACCCCCTAAATATGCTACTCTCCGACTGACTCCAAGTTTTGGTCAAAAATTTAGGGTTTGACTTAATTTTTGCCCAAAATTAAATTGCACTGGATTGGTACGAATCCAAGATACCAAAACAAAACCAAACCTAACCTAATAATAATATTTAAAATATCAACCTGACAAAAAGTACGTATTAGATTAATTTCAAATTTTGCGCAAGCATCAACGCCGATATAGAGATAAACTGGTAAAATTGTAGTATGAATACAAGATGGTGGATCACAATGGCGGTCAAATAAAATGTTTAAAAAATCAACCTATACCTACATATCTTCTTATTCAATAGATTTCAAATTGTGCAGCACTAACATTAAATGTAAAATAGAATATAGGAATAAACCGGTACGAACTCAAAATGACAGAACAAAATGGCAGTCTTAAAAAAATCAATGTAAAAACTAACTATATATCTAGTAAATCATGTGTGGCAAAGGTGTCGTACTAAACAATATCCAATATGACAAACAAAAATCTTTTTTGGCTTTTTCGCAACTGAATAAAAATATTTAACTTTAAATTAATTGAAGCAAATATTTGATAAAATTACATACCTCAACATGTAGACTAGTTTGTCTACGGAATGTTTCCATACATAATATAAGCAATATTATTTAAACAAGCATAAGAAATTATGTCATTTACCTTAAGTTTTTATAGACACATAGTAGTTGTACAAATACTTTCATCCTATCGGGACTCATCAGTGCGCCGATCGTAAAACGTCATTGTTAACAATATTTTCTGGGAAACTGCTCTTCAAAGGGTTAACATATCCACATCTATCAGTATTTTTTATGTCATAATTTTTACAGCAGTTGAAATTAAAGTGACGGAGCAAAATTAGGATTAAGAGTGATTTGGAAAATCAATTGAAGGCAATATGCCTCATAACCCAAAGACGTCCTGGATGATAACTGCCATCCATAAAAAATAAAAATGCGAGTATTCCAAATTATTTCAAGAGTTTTGTGGTCAATAAAACAACAGTAATACAAATTTAATTTCCAACATTTTCATCACACCTCAAGAAGTTCTAAAATTGCTCGATAACTTTTATCCACATTTTTCGATAAAAAATGCGCGTACTTTTTGATGAATCTCTGTAAATTTACAGCTAAACGAAAACTCACTAACGTGGTCCCTATTTATAAGAGTGGAGTGCGAGGTTGTGTTACAAACAAACTACAGACCTATTTGTACACTCAACAGATTTGGTAAGGTATTTGAGACTATCGTGCATATTATCTTAATTAATAAAGTCAAGTCTTGCATAATTCCTGAACAGCAGCGTTTCTTTCCCAAACGTTCGATAATATCTAATCTTATAACATATTTCCTCCTTTTAACAAAGCTTTTGATAAAAGTGATCAGAATATCTTAGTCTTTGGTTGGTTTGCTTGGAGATCTCCTGAGATATCTTGCTTCATTTATACCTAACTGATCTGTTACGGAGTTCAGTAGATCGTTAAGAGCTATATATATTGCATATGTACAAACGTTTTACGCAACGAATGGCGTATGTAACCTTCATACCAAGTTAGACCAAATTCGTTTGTCATTGGAATTTTTCATCTTATATAAACTTTTAAACAATTATACTTTTAAACAATGTAACTGAATTTTCAGATTTACTATCAGAATCTGTTTTAATGTACCACCTCACCATTTTCGTAGTGCGTACATATTTTTTTACAGAACAAATTCAGGTAGACAATCTCCAAGAAATCTCAAGATGTGGGTCATTTCAGTTTATCTTTTTCGGCATTTAAAAATAAAATTAAACGCACGATTAGAGTAACTAATTTCACATTTTATTTAAATTATGATAATTAATCCTAATGTACTGTGACTTAAACCCAATTTACAATCTGTGCTACCATTGCTGGAACCTGTTGGCATCTTATTTCTTTTTTAATAAATAAATAAAAAATAAATAAATATTTCCAGGTATGATGTTTAGCTAATAGTTGCTATGGCTACGATGAGCTAATTTCTCCTAGTACCGAATAGATAAATGAAGGTAGAAAATGAGCAAGTGATGAGTGCTAGGAACAATCTTTTTGGGTATTTCCACTATGGAAATTTACGACTGAAAAAACCTTATAGAGTCATCATAGACTGCGCAATAGTTATTTATACTATAAGGGATGTAAGTAACATTTACAAGTCGAGGACGACTTTGCGCCCGAGCGATAGCGAGGGCTGGCAAAAAAGTTCGAGACTGGTTAATTTACTTACACCCCATATAGTATATAACATTTTTCCCCCTTCCTGTATTGTATGTTTACAAGAAAATGCTGGATAGATTTTTGAATTTTCATTATCATTACATTCGATAGCATTCTCATTAAATTATGAAAGCAGCCCGTGATCCGTTGCCAGAGCAACATAAGCAGTTTTTATTTTATCAACAGCGTCAAGTTGACAATTCATAGCGAAAAGTTTGAAGAAGTCGAATTGTTTAATTCTGTGTGGACAAAATGGTTGTTTCAGACATAGAAGAATCAGCGAATATTGCTTGTTTATCTCTACTACCGGAAAAGTCGAAAAAAAGGTATGAAGCAGCATATAAATCCTTTAAGAATTGGTGCCAAAGCAAGACGGCTACTGCAGTCTCAGAAACCTTGTTTGTGGCATATTTCTACGAAAAAAGTGCTATATTGAAGTCCCCATCAAGCTTATGGTGTGAGTATTCGATGTTGAAGTCCACCCTTTTTATAGAGGAAAATATAGATATTTCTAATTATCCAAAACTTCGAGCATTTTTGAAAAGAAAAAATGATGACCCAAAAAATCGAATGTGTTTAACAGGGAAGATATGAATAAGTTCATGCTTGAAGCCCCCGATGATATATACTTATTGATAAAGGTCGTAATGGTAATGGGAGATGCTGGAGCGTGCCCTTCTAATGAACTCTGTGAAATGAAATTAGACAATGTTAAAATAAGTCAAGAAGTCATAATTGTAACCATTCCTGACTCCAAAAATGAAATGTCACGTACATTTACAGTGACAAAAAGTGACTACACTCAGTTTTGTCATTTCAAAATAATTCAAAAGTACATTAGTACAAGATCCCACATGACGACTATTAATCCGCGCTTCTTTATGCGATATCAAAATGTATACTGGACACTCTTTTAGAAGAACATCGATAACTCTATTAGCAAATACTGGAGTTGATATATTAGCTATCAAGCGACATGGTGGATGGAAATCCGCTACTATTGCGGAAAGTTACGTAGGCGAGAGCCTCAATAATAAAAAGGAAGTAGCGGATTAAATTTTATACAATAAGACCCATCGAGAAGTCTCTTGCAGTACTTCAACAGTGACAGAAACATTGGTTAGAAATGAAGGATCTGTGGAGTCAGAAAATGTAATACATATTGAGAAGAAACAAGATAACGTGTTTCCAAATTTTGTTAATAATGTAAATAATTGTAATAATTGTACCATTAGTATTCATTTCAATTAATATCACCGGATTTTTGTCCGGATTTTTGTATGATGATGACGATGAAATCAAAAATTAAAGCTACTTATAATAATTTTAGATTATTGTATCTCTAGGGATTGACTTACATCCTGTCGTTAAGGGCAACCAATACCTTGTTGAGTAACTTTCACTTACGTCTGTCAAAGCAGTGTCAAAATAGGTTCCTTACAATACAGGGAGGGGGAAAAATCATTACTTCTGGAAGCCACCCACGTCATGAGATGCCATGATAAGGTCGAGGTGAGTAAGTTATGAGCAAATTAAAATAGCTGGAATAGAATGTGATAGTAGAAGCCACTTTGGTGGAGGTTAATACAATTTAAACAAAAGCCGTAAATATCAGCATAGCTAAATATCCTGTATCAATTATTTATTAAAAAGGATGGAAAGAAGAAAAAAAACATAAAAATATAATTAATATGCCATACGTTTTTTAGCTTTTAATTCATTTAGTTCGGCTTATTTCCCGAAATCTGTGATAATGGTAACATGAGAACTCGAAATGTATTGTGCAATATTTTGTTAAAATTACTATAGATGTCAGGTTTCATAGAATGAATTGACGAATTACTATGGTACAGTATCTCAAAACAAAGCCAAATCATTTTCTGAGAATCATGGTAGAAATAATAAACACCTGAGAATAATAAAGTAGCATCAATGATTATTGGAGTTTTCGGAGTGTCTAAATTGAAAACAACAGAGAAGTTACACATTTATTGGATAAAGCACGGGTTGGCCAATTATAATTATTAACAGTTCGGGAGGAGAGGGAAAGACACCCATTGTTTTATTGATTTTTGAGAAGATTGAATTCATGTTTATGAGTATATTCAAATAATAAAGTAAAGTAGGCTTTAGATAGCCTTACGATAACACAAACAATTTTGATCATTTTTTACATTGACATTCTTTGACTATAACAGTTTGTCTCATCTTTTAAAATTAATTAATATTCTGGAAAGGTGTAAATTTTATTTAGCCGATATATTAGCGCACTTAAATTTATCCATTGATAAGAATGCTTTTCCCGATAGTTTAAAGCTAGTCACTGTTCTACTTTTACATAAAAAAGGGAATCATAATAATGTTTAGAATTATCTTGGCATAAGTCTGTTATCTAGCTTATCCAAAATTTTTGAATTGGAAATTAAGGAACAGCTGGTTTCATTTTTTTGTACAAATAACCTATTGTCATCGTACCAGCATGGTTCTACTATGAATACAAGTACAGAAACAGCACTGTACCAGTTTTACCGTACCATAGTCGAGTCCCTAGATAGAAGATTATTGGTATTGACTTTTCGCGTGCTTTTGATGTAGATCATAAGCTCTTGCTTTCAAAACTGTTTAGATATGGTGTAAGGGGTAAACCTGTAGATCTTCTAAGATCATTATTGTCTGGCAGAAAGCATACCGTGCGAGTAAATGGTACTCATAGTGACTTAAAAATTGTTCAATCAGGGATTCCTCAAGGTTCCATATTGGGACCGTTTCTTTTCTTTATTTTTGCTAACGTTACTAAAATATCGGAACATATTTCTGTAGTTGCATATGCTGATGATACCAATGTTTTAGTTATTGGTGATAATTTTCTTTCACAAAAACACAAGCCAAGAACGTTTATGAAAAATAATACTATGGTCCAAAAAAAACAAACTAAAGGTAAATAAAAATAAAACTGCAATAAAAAATTTTTCAATGAGATCTAACAATAATATAGTAGACTTTAAACTATTCAAGAATTCGGAGAATCCATTGACTCTTGCAGAGAAAACCAAACTGTTGGGTATCACTTTTGATGAAAATTTAAAGTGGTGTTTTCATGTCGACGAACTTTCATCTAAACTGCGCAGTGGAGGTCATGCATTAAATTTTACGTCCTTGCACTGTAGCAAAGATATGCTTCTAACTCTTTATTATGCTAATATACCCTCCCGAATTAGGTATGGTATACTAAATTGGGGTATGAGTTCTCATATTAAAAGGATTTTTATTTCACAAAATTATGTAATACGTCTGATTACCGGCGTAAAGGTTTTGACTGTTGCTGGCATTTATATATATATATATATATATATATATATATATATATATATATATATATATATATATATATATATATATGTTGTGCAGTGTGTTGTTTTTTATACCGTAACAAGCGTTTATTTCAAGAAGTAAGATCATCTCATAGTTACGACACGAGAATGTGCTTCTGTTACCTGAAATTCACCAATCTACTATGTATTAAAAATATATTTACTTTACGGGATGTACACTATTTAATAAACTGAAAAAAGAAATTAGAGATGCTGCCAACATAAATAATTTTACAAAAGCTTAAAATATGTGCTGTTAGGATGACCAGGAATTTACGTGAATATATCTTATTTTGTATTGTCTAGTTTATATCTATGTATTTAAGTTTTCTTTTTTACATTTTTTGACCTTTTGACTTCTTTGTTCTTTGAATGTTAGACCTATTCATCAAACTATTTTCAACATTTTTTGCTGCAATGAAAGATTTATGTAGATTCTTGACACAGGTCATATTTTTTATTTTTCAACATGTTTTATTTTTCAATTTTACACAAAATATGTATAAACAATATAAATTAAAAAATTATTCACCGTGTACTTTTAATATAATGATATTTTTGTCTTTCTCAGAGAAGTTAATACATCTTAAATAAACGTCATCCAAGCTAAATTTTAGCGAAAAGTGCCCATTATATTATTACAGTAAGAGGATGACAATGAGAGGACAATCCAAGAGGGGGTGATGACCTCTCAAGACCAAAAAACAATTCATTTTCTATTTGCGTGTTTTTGGTTTACTGGAGATGGTTTTCAAGCCCTATGAGTGTTGTAGATATGTTGTTCGTTTGCCGCAGCACCATCTTGTTTCGCGGTCTTCTAAAAGCCGATAGTATTATTACAAAAGTCAATGTGGTATTTGATGCTTGAACAAAACATGCTTAGGGTCTTTCACTGAATGACACCACATCTTACAGGTTCTAAGATGCACAAGGATATTTCCTACTATTCTTTTGAAATTCAGAATTTATCATTATATGTTTACTGCCGATATACAAATATATTGACAAATTGATTTTCACAGAAGATTCCATCACATCCAGCAGTGAACACCACTGTAATTATAACTTTATTTTATGCTGATTCCCTCTCCTCTCCTTGGAGGTACAATATGTGTCCGGCTGTATAAAAGTGCAATAAAGGACTGATCGTTTTAAAAGTACTGAAAGTATGTCCGAATTTTTTTATAAAGTGCAGTGCCGTTAAAAGCCCAAGGGCTATATATGGGCATCGTCTGGCCCTAAATTTTGGTTACATCTTTGTTTTGTTCAACATTTGATCAACCACGTGGTGAGTGGATTTTCAAATTAGTTTCTTTCTGTGAGCTAATTCGCAATCCGTTCCGCGAGAAGACTTTTGTTGGATACCGGTGACGTCAAAGGAGCCCTCTAGATCATTTAGAGTAAGGCAGTGTTTCTGAATAGTTTTCATTGTAAATAAGTTGTTTTTCCATGCCGATTTTATTTTAAGACAAACAACGGTTTGTAGGGTTTCAAGATATAGTTTTAAGTTTATGGTATAATTTTTGGGGTACCTATATAAGACAAGAGTTCTACAAATGGTTTTGGAGTTCCTTCTTGTAAGACTACCGGGATTTAATTCCTAATTTTATATTTATAAATTTTGCATTAGGTAGTAGAAAGGAATATAAATAGCCTCGCCTTGGCGAAAGCTTTTATATTTTTATAACTTTTTTCTTGCGGCATTGTGATAAAGAAAAAAATTCATGAATTTTTGACTTCCTTGTACGTATTTAATTTACTGTTACATTTCACATCTTTGATATATTTTATATTTTTACATAGTATTTTCTTTATGTATTTATTTTCATTTCTCAATATCACTTAAATTGTAAAATGTAAACTAAATTTCATATTGTAATTTTTTTTATAAGACAATTATTTAAAATAAAAACAAAAAAGGAGATCATTAAAATTTGACAGTCTGCACTTTATACAGGGTTTTGATAAAAAGTCCTCCAAATTTTTATTTTATCAGCATTTTAATATCAATATAGATTTCGTTCTAATTGAGACACAGTCAATTAGGAGGTGTCCCTTTTAATTTCTGGGTGTAGGTACCCTGCAACCAACATAGCTCTCCGAAAGAAGGCTGCCGTTTGCTTGAATTGGTAAGTTCACAGGGACGTTACGCCCTAAAGTTACGACGAAAAATATCCAGCTCTCTTACCTAGGAACCATAGCTTGACAGAACTTTCAATTAAAGATGCCAGCAGTCTTTATCCAGGTCTACAAATGGTTTAATTTCGTTTATCTCAAAATTACTGGATACTATCTGGTCGTCGAACCAATTGCTTGAGCAAATTCATTAAGTACTTCAATTTTAGACCTAAACCTTTGTAGCCCATGATTTACATTTATTCTCCTTTCGAGTAAATCAAGTAAAACCTTTTTCGATTGTCTGGGTTGATTACGGCGGCTCTTCTTCAATAATGCACTCTAAAACAAATGGGAGTAATTCTCAAAAGGCACAACTTAGTCTTTTCGTTTGTGCAACAATGACAGCGCTCCATCTAGAATTTGCTTCGAATCTGATTACGAACTCGTTACTAGCAGCTTTAAGGCAATAATGTCGCTCGTAGAGGTCGATGTGCTAAGAGCTCTTTAGGTACTAACTTATAGGTGCTGTATAGATTAATGTATTTACCCATCTCAAAAAACACGTGAGTGGCCTTTTCATCCTTCTTCTACACCTCATTTTGGCGGTTTGTTTGAATCTGGTACAAAATGGGTAAAATTTCTTTTGATTCACGTAATTGGAGATCACATTTTTAAATACGAAGCATTCTACACAATTTTGTGTCAAATAGAAACTATCTTGAATTCCCATCCTTTAAGTGATGATTTTAATAATCTTTTGGCACTGACGCCCGGTGATTTCTTTACTCTTGAACCTGTCACCAGGAGCGTGCAATGAAATTTTAGTTTCTACTTACCTATTTGCAATGTAATTCGATTCTTCGATCACTTTTTGCAAATTCGTCAATGACGTCATCATAAAAACGTCGATGCTCCGATATATTTTGAAGAAGTTTATTTTCAATGGACAACAGCGATGTATGCGAAAGTCTCTCCTGCCCCGTTGAATTTCTCACGAATTTTTTTTACGTTTAAGTGTTAAAAAATTGCGTTCTTCTGACGAACTTGTGGCAGGTCAATAAATAATTAAAATGAAAATCTCGTTTCAAACAGTCCAGAAACTCCCTCGAACTATTTATTGCTTCTGAATCCCACGTTTCATTATTTTGTATTATGTTCTTAAATAGTTCAATCAGTGATTCACGATTTTCAGATACTGTTAACACAAGTCTTCCATTATAGTTCCAACTAGTAGGAGCTATTTTGGGCAATCGTTCGTGGACAATGGAGTCCTAAGCTTGTGTACGTTTTGTTGGCTTGGAAAAAAAAGCAGCCATGCCACTTAAAGTAACGAAAAATACTTTACACTCTCTAATGTGATTGATGGACTGGGATAAAACTAAATTTAATTTATGAGCAAAACAGTGGACAAACACAGGACATGGGAAAGTTTCTCGAACTTTAGCTTGCAGACCCCCTAATTCTCCCGCCATCACTGCAGCTTCATCATAGCTTTGAGCAACTAATTTTTTCTCACCATTAATTTCTTTAGTAACGTTATAAACTACGGTATATAATGCATCTGCTGTACGATTTTCGGACACATTCTTAAAACCTAAAAATCGCCTTGAATACTTTCGTCTGTTTTAACGTAACGTATTACTATAGATAATTGGCTGAAATTAGTGATATCAGTTGTTTCGTCCAGAACCATAGCAATGAACCGAGCCTCGCCAATCTCCTGCTTAATTCTTTTTAGAATAATGGTTGCAACAGCTGAAATTAAATCATTCTGGATTCGATTCGACGTTCCGCGAAAAACGCTAGACTGCTCTAAATGATTTTCTAAGCAATCATCATATTTAGCCATTAAACTAAGTAAATCTTGAAAATTTCCTAACAACATCGATAAGTCTTCTTAATATTTGCCTATTTTTATCGACTGGTTCATTGTGTTGGCGGTGACTAATTTCCAACTGTTTATTAAGGGCGTGTTCAATTCCGGTTTTGCCGAAGACTTTTTATGACGGCCTGTAAATGCGCTTTAGACATAATGTGTCTTTTTACAGCTTTATGTTGTTTAAATCGGAAAAACCAGTTTTATTCCAGAGACCTTTTTCATTTTCAAAAAGTAAACATGGCCAACAAAATAATTTACTTATATTTCACACCCTGTTAGCCATTTAAATTGTTCATACTGTTTTTTCGGATAAAAATGTCTAATACAGTTTTTCATTTTTATGATTAAATTTTTCAAAGGCGGTTTTGCCGTTCCTTTGGAAATTATTTGAGGCTTATCAGCGAAGTTTAATGTTGAAAATCCCTTTATTATTAAGACACACACCACACATTCACACACACTCTTCTTACTTAATTCTCCAACATTTTCAACGTTATTACCGACAGCCGAAGTTGACGGTATTTGCATATCCACGTTCGTATTATTGTCTTCCATATCGCTCCATGCACGACGCGACGTACGTACCACACAACACACGGATAGCCGTTCAAACAAAGAACCTACTCCAACGATAGCTTCCGCCACTACTTAAAGCACGCGACTGAAATGCAAAAATTGCAAACAGAGGGTGGAAAGTTCAATAACCTCTGGCTCGATTCACAGGAAATCAAGCATACAGGACTTGGCTGCAGAGAAGCTAGCGGCCCGCATAGGTTCTATTCGATATTCTATTATGGCTGGGTCGGAGTCAAGGCCACATTTATTATGGGCTTGATAATTAAGATAATATTTTAGCATTTTTAATATAAACTAAATTAATGGTTTCCTATTTCAAAAATTACATTTTAGAAGAGGTTTTGTAATTTTTTTTGGGGAAGCACTGCTTCCCTAGCTTCCATGGACTGCACGCCCCTGCCTGCACTTACCTCATCCTGACCCGAAACTTACTACGTTAAATATTAATTGAAATGGTTTAATTTATTTTATTTAATTTCAAAATGAGATATTGCTCTCGAATGTTATTTTTCTTTTTCTCGTTTATTGTACATATTGTAGGTTATTGCTATTATAATTTACTTTAGCAAATTCAACAGTGCTATGTACTCGACGTTCTTAAAAATTCAAATATCTGTTTTTTATTTTTACTGGAAATGGTCTTCAAGCCCTACGAGCCCTTTAATATCATTTTCTCTACAAATGATGTGCAAATAATTTTTTGATAAAGCTGTATATTTTAACCACTTTTCATTACCCGTACTGTATATATATATATATATATATATATATATATATATATATATATATCTGTATATATATATACAGATATATATATATATATATATATATATATATATATATATATATATATATATATTATTTAATTGGTGTCGTACTAAAAACGAGACGAGCTTCCTAACTACAAGATCGATGAACTAAAGAACATTTCATGTGTATAGCGCATAGCCAGTGACCGTGTTATGTAAAATATTTACCCATCGTTCACAAGTATTTCGGCCCACTGTAAAGAGGTAAAAATACTGGTTCTAACCGCCAACGACCTTACTTTTTTATTTTCAGCTATACGTTTCAGTCAAAATCGCACATTGCAAACATTCTGGGCGTTTTGTTTTATGATACGATTGACTAGACAGATATTGGCTCGCGTACACCATTATCATCGGCGCGTCTAGAAGTTATTTGTAATTAACAGCTGATAGGTAAGTGGAATTCCTTTTAATATAATATGTATATGTTAGATTTGTTTTGTTTATCCATACTTTTTCTACGTTTTTATGCTAATTAGTTTAAACAGCAGAATACTTCAATGTACAGGGCTTTCATTTATATTTTGACGCTTAGTTACAGTTTTAACTATAGGATATAAAAAAAGCATTAAATACAGAAGTTATAGGATCTCTAAAAATAGTTAAAAAGTAGAAAAACCGTGCTATAAGATGCAATGTATTCCTAATGCTTCCACATTTAGAAGAGGATATTTCGTTTCTCTCTAACGTATTGCGTTTTATGGCAGGGTTTTAGTCAATTTTCTCGGTTGGCTTTAAAGATAAAGCTATTAAACCTAATATATTTATAATCGGTATGAAAAGATCCATTTATTTAAATAATCATATACAGGGTATTACATTAAAAAAATATAGATTATGTAATTTCTTTCTCTTTTCAATAATTTTTAGAAACTTTTCATATTCTTAAAACATAATAGAAATAATTTTTTTTGTATCTGCTATAATTAAAGTTCTAACTATGTGTCAAAATATAAATGAAATCCCTGTGCAATTTACACTGTTATAATGCAATGTGGGGGACGTTCCATTACTACCAGAAATAATTTTTAGCTTCTAAAAATTATTATTGGTGGTAATTTAATGTTTCTCGCATTGCGTGAGAAAACTGAGAAAGTCAACAAACGTTATTTAAAAACACTTACTGAGTTATTGGTTAAGTGCAACCTTCAATTTTTTAGAAAAGAAAAGAGAGCGGAAAAATACGAAAAATACAACCAATCCCTGATAAAAGTTTAATAATTTTACAGATGTTTTAAAATCTGTATGATTTTATCGGCTTAATTCAAATATGTTTATTGTAATTTAATGTATTTTTGACCCAACTGATGCTCCTTATTTTTGCATTAAATATTTGTTTAGACAATAGGTTTTGGCAAATCTAGTACCGTGAACTGGGTTACTTTGCAACGGTTTTGGGAAATTTTGCCTCTTATTTTGTTTTCTTTCAAAGCCCGCGAACTTCTTATTAACATATAGGGTTATAAGTACGAGTTAGAAAATATATCTGAATGATAAAATAATATGAAATATTTTTTTTCATTTTTACTACTTTACTTTTGTCTAAGAATTAAATGTGATATGAACTTTTTTATTATTGTTTATTATATATTATATAATAATATATTATAAATTGTAATACCATTTCAAATGTTTGTAACCGTGAAAAAATCTCAGACAGATTTTCACGTTTTAGCGTCCTAGATATTCTCTCAATTACGTCGGTCTGTCTGTCAGTCTGTATCTCTGTTTGTCAGTTCGCGGCATAGCTAAAAAAGTAGTAATCCAATTGGCCTCAAATTTTGATCAAAAATTGTTTGAAAAGACAGTATATGCATGTGTTGAATAGAAGTATTTGTCAGTTTGTTTTTAAACTGAAATATTTTTTTTAGAAATGTTTAATCAACAGCAAAAGTTATAGTACGGGCGGGGATCGAACCCGCACCTCTGTACTATAGCACAATTGGTTAGAGCATTGGGCTAGAAATCCAGAGGTGCGGGTTCGATCCCCGCTCGTGCCATAAATTTTGCGGTAGATTAAATATTTCTAAAAAAAAATATGCATATGTTACCAAATGACTATGTACGGAACTAAGCTGGGCCACTTTTCACAAGGGAAGAAGAAAAATTACTGATTGTTTTCCCATGTAGATATGTGCTTAAAAATATAAATTATCTACGCAAGTAAAGTAAAATGGTAATTTGATTTAAATCGGCTTTCTGAGATATGTTTTTTATTTAACTATATAATTTTAAAAATCGAGTATATACACCAACGAATCACGCAAATTGTTGACATCAGTCCCTAGACTAATTATCTAATTTACCTCAAATTAGCCTGAAAAAAAAACCTTATTAGTATAATTTCAAAATTTGTGCAAGCATTATGTGTGATATCGGGATCAATTAACAAAAAGTCATTGAAAAAAAATCTTGTAATTCAGTTGACTTAAATTTTGCAGAGATATTAAACGTGATGTAGTGATAAACTGGTACGGTGAAAAACTATCTATTCAATTTATTTCAAATTATGTCCAAAAATCAAGTTTGGTATGGTTAGAGCCTGGTACAATATTCGTACGAATCAAATATGGAGGAACAAAATGGCGCCCAATAAAAATGTTTAAAAAGATATGTAAATGTGTTACTAAATGGCTATGTGGGGAACTAAATTGGGTCACACATCACTATTGCTAATAAAAGGAAAGATTTATAATGAGGGAAGTTCTGGGTAGAGGAAATTTACCGATTTCAGAGCACTGTTTTCTGGATAGGTAATAGTAAAGGATGGTAACTCGCTTTAATTTGATATCTCAGCAGGATGGGAAAACAGCACGATTTTTATGAGACGTTATACGTAACTTAACTTTGAAAAATATATAGCGAGGGGAACTCTGTAGGAATGATGAACATATCTGTAAGAAGCTGATTTCTTTTTATTGAAATTTATTAAAACAGTGGATACGTACATACATACAGCACTGTTACCCACATTACCCCCTTTGTATCAGCAGGCGAGGGAAAAGAAGAATGTTATTACTCATTTGTACCTATTGCAAGTAAAATTTTTAATTTCCTTTATGTACAAATGAATTAAAACTCACCCTAATTTAAAAATAATACTTATCTGATTTCATTCAATATTAATATTTATAATAGACTCAAGTAGTACTCCTATATTTTTCCAAATAATTTGAGTACCTGACAGTTATATTTAAACTGTCTGGCTTAACAGATGTTGTTTGTTATGTTATTTATGCGAATTTACGTACAATGAGAACATAATGAAGCCTTAGAGTGTCTTTTGTTCCTGTTTTTGCGCTTTATTTTTTTGGATGTACGACATGTTAAGGTAAGCAAAGAAAGTCTTTCCTTACATTAATTCTCCTTACGGTTTTGAAAAATAAAATAACCTGTGAAATTTTAATTTTTTCGTCTGCGGAATAGGAATAAAACCCTTTTCTTACCTAAATGATAATCGCCAAAATGTATAATCTATAACTATATGGCAATATTACCAGTCAAGTAAATCTATTTTATTACCACTCAGGGGAATCTATATGTCATGACTTTAATTGGGGAGCAAAAAATACAACAGAACTGATCGTCGCACAAGATTGGAAAAATTATGTCTTCGAAATTAAAAAAAACGAAATTTTTATTATATTGAAGACCATAAAAACTACTTACCTATCTTTGAAGGTATCGAAGTAAACATCCTAAAAAATCGTAGCATTATGAGCCATCAATCTCCCTTGCCACTATAAAAATGATTAATTGTGACCGGTTAACCGGTTATTTAAAACTTAAACAATTAAAAAACCCGATTTGATCCGGATATATTGAATTACCCGTTTAACCGGTAGTCGGAGCTCATAATTTCCTGTTGACTAAAAAAAGATCCTCACTTTCATATATGAATGACATACAGGGGTTTTATTGCTCCGGGGAGGCTCGCTGATCGATTAATCGAACTTTCGTTAACCGATTGTACGGGTTATTCTAGATGCTGTTTTCACGGTTAACCGAGACATGTCTTAGCTAGTTAACCGTAACCATTGACAACCACTAGACATTGGGCCTAGAGACCCTTTCGATTTAGAGAGGTTTTAATCAGTGCGGATCACCCCACCGAAGCAGGAATCTACTTTGTTCTGAACGTAAGGACATTTTTCTTCAGGACCTTTCCCTACCCAGTCAACTAACAAATAATTTTTACCATTATTATTCCTGGTAGTCAAGGGTGTGCCTGTAGCCTCTTAATGGGTGTATTTGGCTAGTGACTCAATTCATTCATGAGGACATGGAGCGCCACGCAGGGCCGGCCCGAGGAGCTGGCGCGCTCCAGTCCCACAAAAAGTTAGCACCCTCGGTTTTACCTAATTAACTCAATAGAAATTAATATAATTTTTGAAAATTGGTATATTTAAGTAAGTTTTAACGTAATATTTAATCAACTATAAAAATAATATATAAAGGAATTTGTCTCGCCGGAACTTGTGCAAGGCAAACTGCTTAATAGGCTCAAGGAAGTCTATAGAATGTAGAAGTTCATTCTCTATAGTGATCATTCCAAGGGATGTTAACCGCTCTTGGCCCAGTGATGACCTTAGATAAGTTTTAATTAATTTTAATTTGCTGAAGCTGCGTTCACCACTAGCCACAGTCACTGGAATTGTTCAGTAAATAAATAGATCGATTACCTTCGAATCGATTGAGCCTTGGAAGTTAATGGATAATATATTAGATGGCGCTGCCCGTTGACATAAGCTTTATTCTAGAGATGTGCTAGTGCTAGATATTAATACCTCAATAAAGAAATTTTTATATATTTTTTTTAATTTCCAATAAAAACTTTTTTTCATGTAATTTTGACAATATATTAATATATTAAATCTCCTTGTTAATAAAAATATGTATGCTATTGGTTAAACTATACTAGAACTAAATAAAAACATGCGAAATGAGTTTATGAGTAAAATTTACTTCGTAAACATTGTTATAAATGACTCTCTCTGGTGATGGTGGCGCCCCAAGCCGTGGCCTGGCTGGCCTGCCCTTCGGGCCGTTCCTGGCACCACGTGTTCAATTCAGAATAAATGTATAATAATAGCTGCAATTATTAACTCGACATTTATTTACGCCTTACAAAGCAATATGAGCGGTAAGGTAGTGGATAAGCATATTGATTCGCGAGTAAGGTATTGACATTAAAACATGCTGTGCTTAACTCTCTTAACACAGAGAGGGACAAACTAATAAGTAGTTATGGAAGAAATTGAATCGGCATCTGTTACAAATCTATTACTGTCAGAGAAAATAACTCATTTTAGTATTCTATTCAGGCATGGGAAATGGTAATTACCCCGACTAATATTTCGAAAAGCGAATATCATGCAGGAATGGTAAAAGCACTTACTCAGAGCGGGTTTTTAAAACTTACTAAGGTAGCGAGACAGGCTTTGGCTAATATGATAGAAAAAAAAATATAAGAAGATACATTAAACATGCGTATGTTTTTCATTATGAGACTTCCTGAATATTTTTTGAGCGAGACAATATATTGTTCTATTCTCGCCTACTAAGATTGATGGTTCAAGAAAGTATGTCATTAATGTATAGTGGGAATAGAGTGAGTCAACCTTGTGGGGCCCCAGAATTTTCTGATAATCAACATGTCCTAGCCCATTATTGAAAGGTAGGATATGAGATACCACACAAGCAGATTTCCTGTTATTGAGAATGGCCTCTTGTACCTAGCTCAGGAGGCCACATCTTTAGAAGTCGAGCTTTGTAAGAACCCATTATACATGCTGGACTGAGAAGGAAACAATCATATAATTATCGTCAATGAAATTGCATTTTTAATGGCTTTGAATAGAAATTACGAATAAGAGCTTATTTTAGTGCTTATCCCAGTAATGAGGTTGTAAAAGATTGGTAGTCTCAATATTGTGTTTATTTTGAAAATGGAGAATTAACATGTGAAAAAAATTAATACAATTACTAATTTTTTAGTAACTTTTGTTCAAAGAATTGACTATAAAAATTTAAAACAATTTTAATACCTTTTATTCACATAATAAATACAACTGTGTTCAAATTTTTATATAAAAGGGTTTTAATAAAGAATATTTTTCAGATATTATCAATTATTTGTTTGTAATGAATACAAAGAAAATTATAACTCATAATATAATAAGACCTCTGGTAGGTAAATATGTATATCCAAATTACTACAGTTCCATATTTAACTTCACTGCTTACTTGTAATGCCTATTAGTAAGATTATTGATAATTTAAATGTTAAACAACAAGATATTAAACAAACCTTTTTCATGATTTCTAAATATTAAGTTATTGTAAAATTATAAGATAAGATTAAGATCAGCATTTTGGCATTTTCTTCGTAAAGGGGCTGGATTTTTCCTTTGCAACATCACTTCGATAAAACAAATGCGATGATCTGGTAAAATTTTGGTAAAAACCCAATGGTGCGGAACAAAATGACGGCTTTGTAAAAAAGTTTTAAGAAATATTACTAAAAAGCTGATTGTCCAATTTACCTCAAATTTTGCAGAAAAGCAAGGGTTAAAACCCCCAAATTGAATAATTTTAACGCACATTCATTAATTTCGTGAGCATTTTTCAAGGACATTTTTAGAAACTACCCTCCTCCCCCCCCCTAAAAGCAATATCTATACACATACACCACTGATTTTTTTAAAATGTTTGTGGTCATATGGTTGACGTTGTAAGCAAAATACAGGGGAAGGTTTCAGCCCCCCACGCCTGTCGAACAATTAAAAGTTAGTGACAAACGTTTACGTCAAACGCTATTTTTCTTTATGTACTTTTTGGGGTTTTGTTAGATACTTTCTTGAAGTATAGGTTATAAATAATTTTATTTAGATCCAACGTCAAATTATCATCCATTTTTGCACCACAATGTGCACCTCCTTTCGTTTTTGTTGGTTAGTTTTTATGTTAAACGCTTACGGAATTTGCATTGTGGTCCAGGCGTAATGAAAAATATTCATCTCACGTGAGTTATACTCTTTCATACAAGTGACTGGGGTCCGCAAGCAGGGCGACAGCGTATTAAATTAATAGTCCATATGTTTAGATATATTGGCATTTCACGTTAGACTGACGTCCCTACATACTATGGTCTCTGTCTGCGTCTGGAACGTGTCCCGCAGGGCCGCAGGCGCAATGAACCATAGTGTCAATCGACGATCACAATTTCGCTCTTTTTAAAGCTCACTTAATTTCACTTAAAAATGTCGGGCGAAGTAATAGCCTGCTAAGTAGTTGTTTCTCTGATTCAATTTTTTGTAGCCCTTTTTTTCAGTATTTAATCAAATTAGGACAGAAACATTCGTGAGTATGTAACTATATTAAAGCATCTTAAATAATATATTTGTAGTTAAATTTGTATAAAATGAAATTTGTCAAAGTGAGGTTTTTAAGCCATTAAATTGATAAGAACTTGAAGGCATATAAACAGATTAATTATTAGGATCAAGTCGATCGATTGGAAATTACATGGCACTGTAAAATGTCGTAATTTATTTATCCTCTTTAATACCACATTGCATATGGATGAAACATATTTTTCTTATTATGAAAATGGAAGGTCACGATAGCTCCTTTAATTGTAATTTTAAACCTTTCTTCACTCAGAGCAGCCACTGCAGATAGCTAATACCATTTTATTAATATTTTTACAGATGATCGAAACTTTGTGAGTTTTTATTATAAATAAGTAAATAATTTTTTTTTGTAGGTAAGTAAGCTCAAAATATTTTTTTTATTTTTCTATTTACACTGTTATGATGATTACACTTTGTTGTCCCTATTTTAATAATTTCTAAAAAAAACGAAGTATACTCTACTATCGTTAGTTGATAATGAACAAGTAACATATTTCTAAATTAATATTTTCTAAAAAACTCCTACAACATCAACTGACCGTACCGGGGGCTGCATTTAGAAGTCTTGGGACTCTAGATCACAAAATATGTAGAGGTCACTGTGTCCAGGGAATATGTTCATTTGTTTTTTTTAACAAAAGAAGAAATATTTATATAGGCTTTCTCAGAGTACTTTGATTTATATGATATAACTAAATACAAGAACCTAAATTGGATTGTAAAAAATAAAATATTGGTTTTATATTTTCAGACACAGTACCTACCGGTTAATTTGAGCCAGTTTTAAGAGGCTGATAGTAAACCCTTTAAAAATGAGACCGGTGTTTTATTGGTTTTACTAGTACGTTTTATATATAACTGTACAAATCAGAACTTCGATAATTGTCATTAATATTTCCGACAAGCGTTGTAATGGTCTTTCAAGTGGCAATAAAAAGAAGAGAAACAAAAACTGATAGATAATATTGCATTGTCAACTAATCATAATGCCTATGCGCAAAGTAATGGAAGGAGAGGCTCATCAATCCTTTGGTCCTTTCTTAAGTCAGAACCAAGTTGAAAATAGGTTACAAGTGGCTGGGAGCGTCATTAGCAGGTCCCGTTCAAGATTTAAGGAAACTGCAATGCAAGTACCGGTCGAACAAGAGAAAACTGAAGCAAAAACAATACTGTAAAAGGACTTCCCAATTAGAAGATCTTTCACTTTATACTTAAAACTATAAAAAACTAAATAAAATACATATTGTGTTTTTTCTTGTCATCAATTACTGTGGGGTCCACCAGTACGCGGGGCTCTAGGGCAGTTGCCCTTTTGTACCAATGGTAAATCCGTCAGTGACTGACACGAAAAATAAAATGTTGTTTAATTTTGTCTGATGTATGAAACAACTTGTGGAGCTATTCGATAATGTAGGGAATTTAAAAAGTACTTAACCATTAAGGCTCCTTTTCTCTGAATAGTTTTTTTTTATTTTTCCCGATAGCATTATGTTTGATTCAAACTTTTAAACAAGATAATACGAACACTGTTTCGTAATTTTTATTCTAAAAATAAAATTTGACAAAGTTAATTAATTTAATAATGAAACAAAAAAAAGAATTACCATACAAGCTTGAATCACCGCATTTATCTCTCCTCAAAATAATGTATATACTGTGGTATAGCTGTTCATTGTTCTAGTGGTGTCCTTTGCAAATCATCTGAGGATTTAAAAGCTGATAATGAGCTTTAAATTTTCCTACTGAGCATCTCTCAGATACGCTCAGTAGGGTGTAAATCAGGTTTGTGCGATGGAAAATTATTGCCTGTCAGTTGTGCATGTAGACGAAACCTAAACTCTTATTTAAGTACTTCTCTAGGAACAATATATATATCGTTGATTACAAAGAGATTCCGACACATTCTATTGTTGAGCCTCCCGAAAAGTGCTTCCGAGGATCTTAAGCAAGATCTTGATTCTTCTCTAAACAACACAGTATATCGGTCCAATTTTGATGTTATCTGGCAAACCGCAACCTAATGCTATCTACTAAGTTCTAAACATATACGGCTTCATTGACTTGAGATTTCCGTCTTTATCCCATCCTTTAACAGTTCGTCCACTTTTACCTAATTTACATGGAGGA
Source organism: Kuschelorhynchus macadamiae (assembly GCA_030620095.1). NCBI lineage: Eukaryota > Metazoa > Arthropoda > Insecta > Coleoptera > Curculionidae > Kuschelorhynchus > Kuschelorhynchus macadamiae. The sequence goes on along the minus strand of JAUTXW010005285.1, from coordinate 533,455 downwards.
GTTTATTACATATTTGATCTCTTAGTTTCTTAGCCATTTATAATAAAATAATTAGATTTTTTACAAGGGTTTGTTCCTGGACATCTGGCTTTTCTCAGGAGGTGTGCATAAATCCGTTTCACTGTTTTTCATATATACCATAATCTATTAACTTTTGATTTCTCCAGACGATTTTTTTATAGTCCATATGAGGATTTCATGGAAAAATATTTTTGTTTTTCGCATACTCGTTTCTCTATCATCCTACAAAAATTAGAAATTCGAGGGAAATTATATTGGCTTTATTCCAAATTTCAAGAGAAAACTCCGAAATCGAATTAGTTGGACAAGAGGACAAACAAGATAATTATCCAGTATCCATGTCGTATTTTTAAAAGTTTAAAATTTATTAATTAGAATCACAAAACTATCCGAAAAAAATGGTAATTTGAAACCAAATATCTAAGACTCCAAAAAGGCTATTGATATTATCTTATAAAGATCCATGCTAATATGCAATTTAAAACGGAAATGATGGAAACATTATCTAAATCCGCCATAAATTCGTTCCTGTTATCTGTGAAGGTTTGCAACAGTAAAATAAGCGAGTATATTGCAGGATAAACCGATCTCGATCGCCAATATATAAGCAGAAACTAATTGTGATGTTAATTTAGTTCATTAAGCAACTGACTAAATACGCGTTGATCTTTAGATTGTTGTGTGCTGGATTTGAATTGGCCTGGCCTAACATTAATTACTTGTGAGTACATACTTTATCACTACCAATTCTGTAAATTAATTTTAATAGTTCTATAGATATGTCGGACAACTGTTTATTTAATAAATTTACGTAATTTTAAATTTTTTCATTATGCATCAGGGTAATATATATATATATATATATATATATATATATATATATATATATATAATAATAATAATTAAATATATAAAATATATATTCCTGTAGTATATTTCTAAAACTAGTACACTATTAAAATTAAATGAGATTAAAATATCATTTTGACTAATCTCAGCTTAAAATAAAATGTGAGAATATGTGACAATTCCAGCCATTTTTTTAAAGTCCCAAGTTGAAGTTTTAATGATCTTTGCCTACACCAACAATATTTTGTGTACACTGGTTTAATATCTTCATAATTATTGTGTCAAATTATTTTGTCATATTTTAATTTTCGTGGTAGCCTGGCTCATGCTAAGTCGATTGTCGCCTTTGTTGCAAAATATATAAAAAAACATTCTCTCTTTAAATAATTCCCACGCACTAAATGAAATTTTCTATTTTTAGATTGTGTTTACCTTTAAACCAACATTTCTTAATAAAAACAAAACTTTTTATATAAAAGGTTGGTAAATGAATTTGTACCGTTTATTAAATTATTACTAAATTATTTAATTATTAAATTTTGTTGATATACTATCGGATCTTCTCAAATATTTTATTGTCTTGGATTAATTTATGGTGTGTGATTTTATTGGGGGTCATATTTAAAATTATAAATTAATAAATTGTCTTTCATTAAACAATCTGGAACGTTCCAATACATGTTTATATTGTTCACTGTGTTGCTTCATCAAAGATATCATTTTCTACAGTTTTGTGGGTCTGTTAAAGACGAACTTGTGATGAGTGTTGTCTGCACCTGTTTCTAGGAGAGGCATTTTACAAATTGCCTTGTTCCATAGTCGGTGTGGAATGATCTTTTTTTGCATACTACGTTTGATTCTATATCAACATATTTGAAGCATGTCATAGCTGTCATACGGTCGTTCCGTGCCGAGAATGTAAGTCGTGCGATGCACCCGGGCGCCAGAATCTAGAGGGCTTTGGACTGTGTAAGAAATAAGATAACTGTGGGATCAGAGGAGCTGCCCGAAATAATCATAAAAGACAAGAGAAAATTTGTTTAAATAAGTGCTCACCCAAAGGAAGAATGCTAAAAACCGAAAAGGTACTGAGTAATATTAATTTACAAAATGGGAGACCTAACGAATAATTAAAAAGACCCGTGAAGCTGAGAGGCATCAGGTTCAATTGATCACACTCATGTTATTTGTTCTTTGCTAATGACAATATATTAATTTCCAACGATATAGATGAACTGATGACAAAACAAGTCAAATTAAACACGACCTCAAAAAAGTCCGGTTATTTCGGTGGAGCAAACTTCAAAAATTACGAGACGAATTAGATTCACATGTGATATATATGGAAAGCTAATATAGCTGCTGGAAAACAAAGAGCTGCTCATCAATATAAAGCAGATGATGTTTAGCATGTGCATACTACCAGCAGTACATACGGACTAGAAATATCAATAACAAAACGAAATGCAAGTCGTCTGAAAGAAATTCAGGGAGCCGTGGAAAGCCACGTGAATTAGACGCAGGTTTGTGATGAGACAAGTTGATGACATCGGTAACATAATCAAACAAATAAACATTAATCTGAAGGTTGCAAACGATGAAGCATTCTGGATATAATCTACTTCTCGGACTTGCATTAACTTTTATTTAGATTATTAACAATTTCGATCAGCGACGTATCTCCAATCGTTATCAGATGTAAACTAAGAGCTAAGTCTAAAAATACGAGCTTATATTATTATTATTAGACGCCAAAGTGTAAAATGTTCGTAAGGCCTCCAAACATCTGGAATATCGATACTAGGCTTGCTAAAGTCTTCTTTGTTATGTTATGTTATAGTGAATATCACTTCTTTCAATTTCTTTTCTTCCAATATCGTTCCGTATAAAGGATTTTAGCTTCTGACCATTGGATTATATGGTCGTTGTTCCAGGGATGTTCAGCGATAACCGATGTTGATATTTCCCTCTTCTCCGTATGCTTTCGGTGTTCTTTAATTCCTATATCAATAGACCTCTTCGTCTCTTTGTTTTGATATTGTGTCTTCTTATTATTCATCTCATCCTTTTGGATGTTAAATGAAAATGATTAAACTTAACGTAGGTATATGAACTTGCATCACTTTCCATTTATTATTAATAAATCTATAAAAAACATATAAACTAGAGGCTTTTTAAATTTCAAATATAAAATAATTTTAATAAATTTTTTGATATGTTACTTTCGGTTCGATTTTCGGGATTTTCACTTGGGACTTGAAGTTTAGAGGTTTATAAATCTATTTAAAAATTAAAAAGCCCTGTCATATGTCATTGAAACAGCGCCAAATTAAAAAAAAACCTTTATACATTTTTGGGGAATATTTCTGGAGGCTTTCGTTGGCAGAATCCAAAATGAAAGTTTCCTAAACCGATTTATTTTTCCCCGGAAAGTTTCCATTTTTAGCGCTAAAATAGGTCTCGCTCGCAGGCAGCAACTACTTCAGGAACGACCCTATATTTAGATATACATAGTGGTGGTAAGTGTAACAAAACTTTCATAGAAGAAATTGTGGTTCTTGAGTTTAGACGGTGTCAAATTGGAATTAGTTTTTGACCTTTCACCTGCGATTGCCCGAGGCATCGTAAGGGATCTCTTTTGCGCGGGATAAAATACTGAAGTAAACAAGCTTTCGTAAGATGTTAAATAAATTGTAAAAATATTAGATTTTGTTTATAAAAATTGTTGCCATTTTCTTTATTTTGAGTTTTGCACATTTTTTATTTTTATTATTGTTATTAGTAATTTATTTTATTATGGAGACGGGAAATCCTTCTACGGACACCAATGCGCCAGTTGGTAGTGTCGTAGAATACCGACCACATTTATAAAAATTGCTGCATTTCATATTTTATCAAGAATCTCAGATAATATAAAATATAATAAATATTGTATTTTCTGAAATTTCAGTGTTTTTTTATTTTATTGTTGGAAGCAGATAATTAGGTAGAGCTTTTAAATCGCAAACGTGGGAACAAAATCTATCATCAAACACAATAGATGGTACATTTTGCAAGTTTAACCAAGTTCCGTTAAACACTGTTGCCAGCATAGGCAGTTACCGGTCTCATGATATCAGTCCACATCGACATCAATTATGTAGAAATAAACCATGTTTTTCTGTAATTAACTATCTATTTATGATGCGATGACAGATATCTAATAAGTCATGTCCAACGTTGAATTAAAAAACATCAAGAAACTACTACTAATATTATCAGAAGATAATAGTTAAGATTAAATATTATAAACAAAGTTATAGATTTAAATAAAATAGGTTTCTATGAAGATGATTTTGGTTTAACTTCGGTACAAGGTAGAAGGTTGAGATGAGAATGATTAAGTCAATTCCCATTTTTGATTGATTGGTTGATTTCGGATTCTCATCAATTAAGTTTTTCTGGTGAAGTATATCGGTTCATTTTATCTCGAAAATTTCAAACGTTTTAATTCGCATTTTTATCTTATGTACTATATTTTCACCTTTATGAAACTTATCAATAGGCTGATAAAAAAAACAAGTCTTTGAGTTTGCTTAAAAATGGGTTTTAGTATGCGTGCGATTTCTTTTGCTATTTGAAAGATAGCCATTATATTGTTATCAATCAACATATCAATTGATTTTAAAGCTAAGTTAATACTTCCGTTCAAATTACTGATGGTAAGGGCGTGTTCGGTCTCTAACATCATCAAATAATCTGAAAAGGATTATTGTTTTTATAAAGTGCAAAGGATTAGTTTACAAAATACCGGTTTAGAAATAAAAGGCCACTTAACCTAGTTGTCTGCTGTGTGACTTACCTCTTCATAGGAATATACTTGTGCTTTGGAGATGAACTTATTTAATTACTGCTTGAAGCCGGTGGTCATGTAAAATGCAGCTTCTGTTTGCCTTCAAAGTTTAGGACTGTATGACAGGGGCAGGTAAATGACTTGTAGTTAAAGAATGGATAAAATCGCTTATTAGTGGATTTAATAAGCAGATGCGGTACTTCTGTAGAGGATGAGTTGGCCTCTTAATTTTTTCTTTTTTTTTATTTCCCTCTTAGGGTGGGAGTATTGTAATGGTGAAAAAATCACCCTCCGAGATTTTTCAGATTTTTACGTTTCAGAGTCTCTAAAAGCGGGAAAACATGTTTTCTCAATTCCGTCGGTCTGTCAATCTGTCCGTCGGTTTGCCTTTCGCGGCATAGCTAAAAAAATTAATTACCCGATTTACTTAAAATTTTTGTCAAAAATTAAGGGTCGTATAGGGATATATAACTCTAATATCATTGGCGTCTCTTATAAAACGGTTTAATACATTATGTTGCCCGTAGAGTGTTGGATGTTGCTACAAAGCAAATGTGTTTACTTTCCTTAAATTTCTTACAAGTACATTAACATTAACCTTTGCCAACAGTTCAGGGCATATTATACTTAGTTTACATAAGAAATTGAGCACTATTTTTGCGCCTTTCCTGAAGAATTTTAAGATTTAACAAAGTCAAAAGAGCAAGACATTCAATGAAGTCCGACGGTTTTCCGAGTTTGAATCCTATATACCTCAGGAATCTGTTTTGCATAGGTTCCAGAGTAGATAACTTAACACCAAAACTCACTCCTAGGTCACTAATATATTTTGCATTCTTTCTAACATTTTCGTTTAAAAGGTACAAACTTAATTTAGATGACAGTTTCTTAGAAAATTGAATATATTTGCATTTGCATTTATCTACATTGAGTTTAATTTTATTAATATTAAACCACTCTTGTAGCCTCACGTGATCATCTTACATCTCTTGTACTGCAATAATCTGAGTCATTTTATATATATATATATATATATATATATATATATATATATATATATATATATATATATATATATATATATATATATATATATATATATATATATATATATATATATATATTTAGAGCATAAATAAATATTTTACAACTTCGAAAGCTTGTTACAATGTCATTAACAGACTAAATAATACAGGTACAAGATGACCATCCTGTGAGAACACTCCAGATGTTGCATAAATTATATCTTAATGGTATGACTTAAGTTTTACAATTTATTTGCGACCCACGAAATATGAATACAGCTATAAGAGAAGTGAGCCACCAATCCTAGACTCTAATTTGTTTTAAAATTTTGATTATTTTAAAATACCGATTCTAGGATAATAAACTCCAAGGCAACTTTGTTTTAATATCTTTGTCGATATGGTAGTCGATTCCTTCTTATTAATAAAAATTGATGTTCTTTGGTAATTATTGTGTCTATCAATCCTGTAAGGTATACATATTCAGGCCAACCTTAAATGAACAAAAGTCACGTCCAGATCAAAAAGGTTGAACACTAACATCTACATCTTTGATAGCAATCTCAATCACATTGGTTTGTTGTAGTGTTAGAGGCCCTACCAACAAACAAAAACTTTTTAAGGATAACACCTGGTAAGTCAGTATTTTGATTCATCATATTTGAGCCATTTGGGGCTTTACTATACGCTAATGTTTTGAGATAGTTGAACATCCATGAGTATTGGTTGATTATTGTTTCTGCTATTACATTGATCTATGATTTCAGTTGATGCCTTTTAAGATAATATCATGCAGTCGGCTCATTACAAGATGACAAGTTTGCTATTTTTATTGTGGTTTGTTGGGTAACGATCTAACAATTGCGGTTTCTAAAATAACTGCCTTCTGTATTTTAGACATAGGCGTATCGTTTATTCTCAGTTTGTTTAGGCTTTCTTTTAGTATTTTGATGATAACTTCTGTAGAACACATTACCACTGGCTCAACCACAACCTTGTCACATTTGTTTAATTTCCCCATCACAACATTTCAAATGTTATGGGTATTAGGTACTGCGATATCAAGTATGCGGCTTTTTTAAGTTTGTACTATAATGATGTACGGTCTGTTAGCGGCTATTATCCAGTCGGTGGTGTTTCGCGCGATTTTCTCAAGAATATAGCTGCAATAAAGATATGAATCGTTGACAAAAATAGTTCAAATTAAAACCACAACTTTATTAAATGTGAATACAAAGTACTGATTTCATTAGCAGGTTTTTTCCAAACGTTTAAATAAGTTAAACAAACTGTTTGCCATTCATTTGCCTAAATGACGTGATCATGCTTTATCAGTAACGTTATTACATAAGTTTAATCTATCGGGACTATGTGTTTCCTTTTACAGTGACGGAATTAGGAATATTTGTTGTTTTATTTTTTTATTTTTAACAGCAATGAAACAGAAAACAGTAAGTCAGTACTGCTATAGGATGGTTCAAACTTTACATACAGGGGAAGCAGAATGTTGACGGCAATTTTGCTTATTGTAATTGGACAATTGCCATAGAGATAATAATTTCTTCAGAAAATTAATATGGACAGATGAAGGGCGCATACCTAGCGATGCAATATTCAATGGCATAATAATTTGTATTGGGCTAATGAAAATCCACACATTACCGTCGAGGGTCATTTTGGATTCAATGTGTGGTGTGCCCTATATAATGCACGATTATTGTGCTATACGATTTTTCACGGAAATTTAACAGTCGAGAGCTATATTAAAATTCTGGAGGAAAATCTGATGCCGAATATCTAAGGCATAAAAAACAGTTACTTCAATAAAGATGGCGCTCCAAGTCATAATGTCCGAAGAGTACCTGAGTTTCTAGATAGACATTTTCCCAATAAGTAATGGGGTACGAATGGGCCGGTAAGGTGGCCACCTAGTCGCCTGACCTTACCCCATTAGATTTTTTTCTGGAGTTCTTTAAAGAACATCATTTACGAAAATAAGAGCAATACTTAAGAATTAAAAACCCGTTTCAGAAGTAGTTTGGGAAAAGTGACGCGTTTAGATATATTCAATGATCTTAGGGGCATTGAGAAGCGCTGCAGAGAGTGCTTGGCAAATAATGGTCTCCAATTTAAAAATGGAAAATAAGTTAATGTTAAACCCTTGTGTTAATTATTAGAATTGTTATTGCTTTTGCATTTTAGGATTAACGGTTTGGATGTTTATTGATTTTATTATTTATTGTTATTTAAGTTTATTATGTGTTGTGTGTAATGTTATGTTGTTATTTAGTTACCTTTATGTTTAGTTTTGTATTGATATTTAAAGTTCAATAGAGAATGGCATCCAAAACAAATTTACTTAGTTATTTTGTTTAAAACGCACTTACATGGAAAATTTAAAAAATTAATTAAATTTAAAAATAAGTATTTTGCAAAAATTCAGACACTAATTGTTAGATATCGTTGAAGAAGGTAATTTGCTATTAATTAAGGAAAAATATAAACGGTGATTCGATGCGATCACGTGTTTATTACATCTCTGATGACATTCTATCTATCTCAGAAGATATCCAAAAATATTTTAAAATGGGAAACAAATGTTGGTTTAACTGATTCAAAACAGTCTTTTGAACCAACAGCTTACACAAATGATTTTGCCATGCTGCTTAGCGGATAATTCAGCCCTATACAAATAATCGAAAACGGGTTTAGAGACTACGACCTATCATTTGACCCCAGAAAGACTTAGATGCTGTATTTTCTTAAAATGTTTTTCTTTAAAATTTTGGAACGACTTAATAAAATATTTAAAAAATCGGCATGAAAATCTACTTAAGTTGTTATATGGGTGAACTGTTAACATTGTGGTACGAATTCAAGATGGCGGAACAAAATGACGGCAAAGTAAAATTTTTGTAATCATGAAGAACCACCCACCCAGGTCGTTTTAGCGTCCCCAGAAGCTAAAAATCGTGTTTTCTCAATTCCGTCGGTCTGTCTGTCGGTATATCTGTCTGTCAGTTAGCTTGCGGAATAGCTAACAATTCTTTATCCGATTGACTTGAAATGTTGTTCATTAATATGGAGATGACCTGGTAACATTTTGGTAAATATCCAATATGGAGGAAGAAAATAACGGCCTAGTAAAATATTAAAAAAAATATTATTAAAAAACTATTTATCCAATTTACCCTAAATTTTGCCCAAAAATCAAGCCTTGGGTACACAGAAATGAACCGGTAAAATTTTGATACAAATATAAGATGGTAAAACAACATGACGTCCTAATAAAATATTTTTTAAAATCAACTGAAAAAACTATTTATTAGATTGATTTCAAAGTTTGTGTAAGCATTAAGTGTGATATAGAGATAAACTTGTAAGTTGTGGTACGAATTCAAGATGGAATAAAATGGCGGCCAAATAAAATATCCAAAAAAACATCTTCATATTCACTTGACTTTAAATTTTGAATAAAAATTAAATGTAACATAAGGATACAAATTAAATGTAACGTAAGGATAAACTGGCACGAATAAAAAAAATCATACATCGTTAATTAATGACTACATGTGGAACTAAATTGGTGACACTTCACTGTTCCTAAGAAAAGGAAAGATTCATAACCAAGGAAGTTCCGGGTAAAAGAAACTTACCAATTTTTTTAAATAAAATACTCTTTATATTATGTTCATAAAATGAATCTCTTGCTGATTGTCAATTTACTAGGTTTGATGTATTTGTCTTTATATTTAAAAACGTACGAGAAACTTGATAAATAGTATAGAACATTCTTTGTCTTCACATTGCCTCTTATGGCAGGGTCAAATTTCTTGGGCGTCTTTGAAGATAAAGGTATCAAACCTGCTAAACTTATATGTGGTAGTCCATTTTGTGAACATATACAGGCTGCTCAATTAAAAAAAATATTTATTTTGTCGGCTACACATTTTTGAAACTATCCTAAACTACGTAATATAGTAATATCTACAACTTTTATATTTAACTTTTATTTTTCTTAAAGTTAAGCCAATATTATGTGTTTTTGGATTACCAGAATATCATATAGGAATATAGAAATATATTATTATACAGGGTAGCCTCAGGGATATGAAGCAGCGCCAAAAAAACGAAAATATTTATTTATTTTATAGCGGTTAATTAAAGAATACTTAAAATTTTGTTTATCTATTTGTAAATAAATGATATTTTCCCACTATACACGGTAGTCCTTTCATTTTTTTTATTTATATATAGTTACTCTAGGATGGTGGAACAGCTCCCCCATTTTTGATATTTATTTCAATAGTTACGGTGACCGCTTTCGTAAATGGTAAAATGCTCCAAATTTTTTGTATACAATTTTTTTTTCGATTAGATAGGGTGATCCTAAGAAGGTAAAATAGCTTTTTTTTAAAGGACAAATCATTTTTTATTTCAGAGAATATAATTATTTTTAAAAACTGCAAAACACGTCGAATTTGTCATATTTTTTGCTTGTAACTAACTTAAGAATGCCATTGACGTACATGCATATTCGGATCAGTACTTTCTCCATATTATTTATTAATATTGATTCAATCTTATGTATAGAACTACTAAAACCGCCCCTGAGTGGAATTATATTATTCAATTTATGTAGAATGTAAATAATATTGTTATTTGTATATTCAGCAATTTTGTCTCATCATCGCAATGTTTTTTCATCATAAACAAAACAGAATATTTATCAGAATACTTTATAGCAAATTGCCTAAATTGCGAGTGAAATATGTGCATAGGCTTATAACGAAAATGTTTTTTTAAAAGGCAGTATTTTTGCTCAATTTACTATACCTACGCTTTTGTCCGGTGTCTTTCTAGAAGAGGGGGGAGATAGAAGAGATATATTACCATTTGCATTCGAAAGAAAAAAACATGTATCTTTATCACTTTCACAACGGAATGAAACGTGACATTTTGTTATTATGTTCTGAAAACAGATCTTTTCACAGGAATGTGACATTTTGTTATTATGGCGAGTCACATTAGTGTGACAAATTGGTTTTCAAACGTGTTATAAACTGTATCCCTTGCGTTTGAGGCGTATACTTAAGAAATTAAATAAAAATATTTAAAAAAATTTTTACATTTTTACATTCAAAAGTAAAATACAAAAAGCTAGCTGAACAAGCCATCAACCATATTATCTTGTTATATAAAATAAAATATGAAGTAGGCTGTATTTTGTACACGGGACCTGACCAATGACACAAGACCCTAAAACGCCCTTCGAACGAGCCAATTACACATTTGAGGTGTTATTTTATGGCCTTAATGACGGTTTTGTCGATGAATCTAGGCTAACCTAACGCTAACGGGACAGATCCAACTAACAGGAAAGGTTTTGTTAAAAAAAAATTGTTTTAATACAGATTCGGAATTTTCTCGGCGCGCTATAGCGAGCTTTCTTTGCTACAGTTTTATTGAAAAAAAACGTTCTTTCAGTAGTTTTGTTAGAAAAAATCTTTAAAAAGTCATCCGCCTGAACATATACACTGCATCCAAAGTATCCTACGGCCTACCTATTAAATATTTTATTCTTTTATTCTCTTTTTTTTCTCTTTTTTTTCTCTTTTTTTATTCTTATTCATTTCAGTTTTTATTCTCTTCAGAATATCACTTAAAATTTATATATAAATATCAACATTTTTTTAAGAAAGAAAAGCCAACTAATTACCAAAGTTTGTTTTTAAACAAAGAAAAGAATTATAATAAATATTTTATTAAAATAAATTTTAATTCATACTCAAGCAACTAATAATAATCCTGTTTAAAAATAAACTTTTGTAATTAGTTCGTTTTCGTTTTTTTTTCTACTTCTAAATATGTCTAATGTCTTTTCCTTATTTGAGTCTTTTTTAGTAGGCACAAGTGTACTTAAACCAGACTATGTCGATGATATGAAATCAGCATTTAAAATGTTTATTATATATTTAATTCTTGCTTTACATGGTAAAGTAAAAATTAGGGTTTTCTTAATTTGTACATTAATTTAGATATGATTATTACAAACATTGATAGTTAGAAGAAATAAAAATTAAAATATTCGTTGAAATTATTGAGGATGCTTTATTAGGTTGAAAAAATTTTAATTCAATTAAACTAATATTGCCATAAGATATAGTGAGCATTGGAATATGCTATTAACTTGCGTATTTAAAAAAGTCTACCTGATGATTGTTGCCACCAGTCAAAACGTCGAAAAATCTGAGATTGCAGTTTTATAGAAAATAAAAAGTTGAAATAAGAATGTAAAATTTATTTTTAATTATAATAAGAAAAAATTAAAACCAAATTTTAATTTTTCGGTTTCTTGCGAATATCTTCGGAAGTACTCGGAATTTTGTAAATTGTTCGATGGCTTGTTAATGAGACTTTAATTGGGCAACTTTGCGCTCGTTTAACCGACTTCGTATCTCTTCCCATTTCCGAGACCACAATGCTCGTACCCAGTATAAGCTAGTGGTAAGTAGGGATGGGGGTTTTATCGATAAGTTAGACACATATCGAATAACAATGGGTAAATAAAAAATATCGATATAGATATTTATCGATAAGTGCCGATAGGTGGGCACTAATGCCGATAGTATACAATATTATATAGGTTTTTGCTCTTCAATAAAATTAGCTTCCAAACCATAACAATGAATTCTGTTATCGCCCATCTCTAGTTATGATGATTCTTTGCCTAATGACCATATGGGAGGGTCACTGAAAATATTTTAGGTATAAAGAGTAGATGGTAGGAAGAAAGGTTAAATAAAATTTAGTTTTTATCAGTCGAGGGCGACTACAGTGTTTTGGTGTTTATAAAGAAAATGTATCAGCAGAAATTAGGAATGAAAAGCAATAATAACAATTGGTCATAATAGTCAATGTGGTAAATATATTATGATTTCTACGTACTTTTTTACCACTTTTAAAATAATTCAGAGAAAGTTTGTTTTTTTAACGCTAGCTAACTCTGAATGAAACATAATCTTGTTTTAATTAAGGATTTCTTTTTTTGCTACTCCTCCTATCCCTGACATATGGGAATCATTAAGTAATGAGATAAAAGGAGGAAAGTATAGATTTTTATTAGAAAAAACAAATCGCATGGGATATAATAGAATTTTTTATACAGAATACCCTTAAATTGAATGCCAATCAAATGGGCCTTTTCCTGCTGGTTATGCCTAAATATATTTAATATAATATCTTTATCTCTAAAGGAAACTAAGATAATTTACAAACATCCTGCTAAAACGCATTCCCATTGACTCTATTATACCAATTATGGAGTTTTTCTATAACTTAGTTTGCCTCTTATAGCAGGATTTTTGTAAATATCTTCGATTATCTTTAAAGGTAGAAGTATAAAAATTACAATATATAATTAGCATAAAGATATACATTTAATAGACGTATAATATACTGGGGATTTTATCTAAAAATAGATATTTTCGAAACGTTTATTTTGTCTTCACAATGGATTTTGGAATTCAGGTAAAATATTAAGAATGTTTTATTTAACCTTTCTCGATCTAACTGCTGTGTGAACATATTAGGAAATTGTATATAAGTAATATCAGTTTTTCGTAAAAAAAAAAAAAAAAATTAATTTATTAAAAATATTGCTGAAGATTTTTATTAAAAATAAATAACAAATATCTTAGAATAAAAAACAATAAGAAAAATATGTATTTATGTTATTTTGTATGTTAAGTTTATGTTTAGTATGTTTTTTTTGTTATCAAAAGTTTCAATTATTATTTAATTATTATTTTTACTCTCGTGGACATCATAGTGAACGCAGAGATATTGAGTAATTATTTGAATTGATTTGATATAAACACATATAGAGGGATGCTATTTTCGCGGCACTGTGCTAATTTTTTGTGAAACAAAAGATGCCGAAAACAAAATTTGAGGAGCGCCAGTGTTCAATTTCACTCTATATTTCAAAAATGAAGACGACCATGCAAATTTTGTTTACGGCATTTTTCGTTTCACAAAAACGTACCACAGTGCCGCGAAAACAGCATTCCTCTATCTTCAATAATAACTAAGATACCACGTAAAAGTATCCAAAATGCGACACTCTGTACATACATCTATTAATTTAAGTATTTTCGAGATTTTTTGCCCAGTACAAAAAGAATTCTGTAACTATTCCGATTTGGTCTTTATCTACTTCCAAATATGTATTGTATGTATAATATGTATAAAGTATTGTTTATTAAATCCTTATTTCTACCCGTTTTATAAAATATTATCCCCGAAATGCAATACCTAAAAACCTAAAACCCAATACAAATCTATTAATTTTTCTAAAACATTTCAATAACCTATTTCATTTATGCATGAATAGGGAATAAAAAAAAGCATAAGTATGACGACTTTTCCAAAAATTTTCACATCAATATTAGATATAGAATTCTAAAATTATCATGTAAGAAATTGCCTGAACTAAAATTAGCTCAGTGCCAATATGTACGTAAGTTAAATGAAATATTGTATGCTTCTTTTCTGATATGTCTATCATAACAACCTGCTATAATTTTTTGTTAATAGTAATACAATTATTATCTTCCTAATAATAATATTATCAATAAAAACAGGTCATATTGGTAAAATGCATCTTGTCTTATCTTGAGTCACTGGGTTCTGACCCTAATGATACAATTTTCCCAAAATTCACCTTAATTAAGTTTAATAAGTTGTTGGACGTTCCATGCATTTCAAAGATTATAACATTTATACTATTTTTCCAATTATATACCAAGACCAAAAATTGATCACATCGCTTAGTCAACTGATTGTAGGGATGTCGCTTAAGGTGGCGACGTCGAAATCGAAGTCAATTCAACCAATCGGAGCAAGCAATCCACTAAAAATCTACGATATACACGGTTAGAATTCAATTTCTAAGCGGATGCGAATTTTAAAGTCAATCTTGTTTTTCAAACGGTTTAGACCAAGTTGAAGGGGAAGCAACATTCGTTTTTGGGATATACAAGCGGATCGAACTAAAGTGACATTTGACAAATGATATAATAGAAATGAGGAAAAAGAAAAAAATTAAATATACAACAGAATAAAGCCTAAAAAAATGTAAAATATATAGTTGCTTCCCAGCAAAATAATCGGCGGAGCAATAGTATTAGGTTATAGTAAGGTAAAATCTTTAAAATTTTTCTCATCTGTTGTCATTCCCTCTTTGTTCGATTTTATTTTATAGAATCAAAAAATCGGTAAATTTTCATTACCCGGAACACGTATTCATACACTATCCTTCCAAATATTTTTTTGGGTGCCATTTTGTTCTTCCATATTGGATTCGTACCAATATTTTACCAGTTTTTATCTACGCCTCACTGGACTTTTGAACGTATTTTAAAATAAATGGAATAAGTAGTTTTCATACTAAACCGCTATTTTGTTCCGTCATGTTTATTTCTATATCACACATTTAATTGATGTGTAAAATATAAAGTCATTTCAATAAGAAAACTTTTTTACCTTGAATTTTTAAACACATTAATGCTTGCATAAAATTTGAGATTAATCTAATAAGCAGTTTTTTCTGGCTGATTTTTTAACCTGTTTTATTATCAACGTAATTAATATTTATAATAAGCTAGACGAGACCAATTTGATGAAGGGATAATATACAGGGTAATACATTTAAAAAATCCAGGTTTATATTGATTTCAGAAAAACTAGACGCTGTATATCCGTAGACTACACTAAAAAATCCTATACATTAAAACATTTGTATTTAACTTTTTTTAATATCTAGAAAAATACAAAAGTTAAAGAGAGGGTGCATTTATAACCAAAAACAAAGAAACAAAAGAGTAAATATAATACTGTATCATCTGTCACTATCTATTCACTGCAGTGGTAAACCAAGAATTTATTTTAGGACTATCTTTTCTTAAAGGATGATCCTTTTTTACGAAGAAAAGACCTAACAACCAAATGCAAAAAAAACCCAAAATTTGTATTATTAAGTTATTTCTGGAAATATGTATATTTGTAATATTTAGAGAAATATTCTGCTGTTTTTATTTTAAATAAGTACGTTGGTAAACTTAAAGTTAAAGACACTAATTTTTGGTCATTTTTGTAGAACTTCCAGGCATTTTTATTTGGATGTTTTATAACATGTTTTATTATTATCTATTGGCAGAAATAGAGGAAAATAAACACATTTTTTTTATTGTGCCAAAACACATAACCCTAGAAGGGACGCATGGGAAAACACGTAGACCACCAGGTTTAGGAATTGATTTGCACAAGGAGTTAATAATGATTTGGAATTAATCTCACAGTATTTTTCTGAACTTCACAATGTTTCGGGCTCAGGGCAGTATTATGGTAATTCTGAGCCCTAAAGCTGAATATCTAACTATTAAAGCTTGTGTAAAATTTACTTTGTCTTGTCAGAGCCGTTTTTTTGACACAAATAGAAATCGACGAAAACATTTGAAATTTCGATGTTTCTATTACGACATTTTGACAAAAGAGTTTTTTTGAGCTATTAAATTTTAATAAGACAATCTTCGGTAACATCAAATTGAGCCCCCTAGACTTGTGAGCCCGGGTCGCTTAGTCCGCCACTGATTTCTTAAGACTGCAAAAAATACTCAAGCTTTTAAAGAGGGTTTTTTGAATTTTTTTATAGTAAGTGCATTTTTGTATTATGCCTAATAATCACCGTACTTACTCACGTACTTAGAAAAATAACAAATATGGTTCGCAGACTTCCCTGAAATCACAGTATCTTGACTCGTTATCACACAATCAACATTTAGAAATACATTTTATTTCAAGAAACTTAAAAAAAGCAATATAAAAAAATTAAAACCAAAGAGCATATTGCACGTCGTGTGAAACCTGTAGCTAAACCTTTATAGGAAAACATAACTGGAATAAGAAAGTAAACCAAGTAGCTATCAGAACGACATCCACCATTTTCCATTTAACTTTATACATGATACAAAATCAGTTTTAACATATGCAACTGTTAAGGCTAAAATTATTCGAGAGTCTGACAAATATAATTTAATTATTTTTTTTTATTTTGCATGATTATTTAGAAGGCTATTTGTTTTTCATGTGTTTCATTTAATGAAAACAAAAACGTTACATTTTAATAAATAAACTATAAATATTTTACAAAAACATCAAAACACAACATAATTATTATATTTTTGGTCTATAAACCTCAACTTAAGAAAACCTTGATGTACGTACTATATATGAGGATTTTTGCAAAACACATTTTTTGTGCCCATTTCTGTTTTCATAAAATCTCAACTTAAGAAAACCTTATATATAGTTATAAAATCAAAAAAGGAACAACTCTTTCCTTTATCATTTTTCAAAATTTTGAGAAAGCATGAAATTTTCTGCCATTTTTCGAAAAAGTGCCAATTTTTTTGTCATTTGAGCAATAGCTTTTTGCAAACTCATGAAAAAAATCATATGTGAAGCGACAGAAAATTCTCAAAGTTTGCTAAGTGTATATATACTACCCAGTGGCGTATTTGAAAAGGTCCCTTCTCCCAAAGGGTATTTAAGGTAAAATAATAGAAAAAGTATATAATAAGGGCCTTTTTTTCAAGTTTGGCTGGTCCCCTAGAGCCAGTTTTACTTAAATCTAACTAAAGTATGATACTACCTACAGGGGGTCTGAAATAAACTAATTCCAAAAATTTAAGCTTATCTATAATGAACATGAAACTTCATGTTGCAGCTTTCAAACAAAATATATTTTAATTTGCAATAGGGGAATATAAATGGCGTTGCTTTGTCTTTTATGATAATCATCAATACAGTGATGATACACATTTAATAAAATGAATTATCTGTTTTTGTCAAAATTCTCTGATGAGAGCCGGTTTGGGCTATTAAGTGACATAAGACCGGTACCAGTCTGTGGAGGCTTTGGAATACTGGAGTAAATGATAGATATGTACAAGAAGTTCATGCATCAGGAGTGGCTCTGTCATGGTATAGAGCAGGATATTTTTTGGGGAGTAGAATGCGGCACTACGCATGCAGCAGACGATATTGTTCAAAATAACTGCTGGAATCTAGAACCAGGAATGAGATTTCGGGATGACAAAACTGGTCTAATAGAGCAAACATTTTTCTTAAACCTCTAGAGAACGCTGACATAGAACGGTTGCCTTTACCATCGCTGCATGCTGACTAGAATAGCATTGAGCATATGTGAGATATGTTTGGGAGATCAGTTCCTGAGAATTAACCTGCAGTTCCCAATGGTGCCGATCCACAACGTGTTATTTCAGACTTATGAGACGCTTCAAATTTGACAATTTAGTCCAAAGCATGGTGCGTCGAATACGGGATGTCGTAGAAAACAAAGTCGAATTACGCCTTATTAATTTGTTTAGCTTTCAGTTTGTTTTGTTATGTTATTAGTTTTAATTGCGTTTTTAGGAAATAGAGGGATCTATATTTCTCTATACTTTTAATTTTAAAAATTGCATCAGTACAAAAATGTTTAAAAGTGCTTCACAAATAATAATTTATAGAGTTTTGTATCTATTACTATATACCCACATCCTGTATAGTAAATTAACAAAAGTAACGTTTGTTACCGTTAAATATCAGATCTAAATTAAAATTGATTTCGAAAATATTTTTAAATTTGCAAAAAAGTTAAAGAGCAAAACAGGCTGGCTGTTTTTTCTTTTAAATAGGTAAGGTTGTACCTAGTTCTACCAAATAATAAAACAAAACTATAGTTTTCTAATTTTTACAAAAATATGAGTCAATAAATGTCTAAAAATATTTTCACATACTCTGTATGTTGTCATTTGATCAATCTAAAGCACTTGTAAACGGTTATCATAAAATACAAAGACACAAATTTTTATTTTCGTATTACAGATTAAAAAGTTGTGTTTTAAGAAAGGTACAAGACATTGAAGTTTCGGGTACGTTAAAAATATACTTATTTTTTGGGATCAGTTTACAAAAGTAATCCGTTTTTTTATTTATTTAAATAGTTTGACTTATTTAATAATAAGGATATAAAAAAATGCAAATTTTTCACGCTTGAGGGACACGAGAGAGTTCGACAGAAACGAGGTCAGAAAAGACCACTCTCTCGACTTGTCTCGTCTCGTGCTGCGAGAGAAAATGTCTCGTCTAGACGAGATGAGAGGCGAGAATCTCTGGTCTCGGCGGCATCACTAGGCATGTGGCTTACATGATTAGGGATAGAGGTATCGAGTTAAGGTTTCTCTTTAAGTCAAAAGGGAAATACTATAATCGGGGTCCCCGATACCAATCAATCGCTATTGATTATCATACTTCATTTAACAATACAAATCAAAATTAGTTTATTTTTATTAATAGATATATTCTATTAATAATTAGTAAATGAGAGATATGTACAAGAAGTTCATGCATCAGGAGTGGCTCTGTCATGGTATAGAGCAGGATATTTTTTGGGGAGTAGAATGCGGCACTACATATGCGAACGTGGCATGAATGGCCAAATTTATGCAGCAGACGATATTGTTCAAAATAACTGCTGGAATCTAGAACGGGGAATGAGATTTCGGGATGACAAAACTGGTCTAATAGAGCAAACATTTTTCTTAAACCTCTAGAGAACGCTGACATAGAACGGTTGCCTTTACCATCGCTGCATCCTGACTAGAATAGCATTGAGCATATGTGGGATATGTCTGGGAGATCAGTTCCTGAGAATTAACCTTCAGTTCCCAATGGTGCCGATCCACAACGTGTTATTTCAGACTTATGAGACGCTTCAAATTTGACAATTTAGTCCAAAGCATGCTGCGCCGAATACGGGATGTCGTAGAAAACAAAGTCGAATTACGCCTTATTAATTTGTTTAGCTTTCAGTTTGTTTTGTTATGTTATTAGTTTTAATTGCGTTTTTAGGAAATAGAGGGATCTATATTTCTCTATACTTTTAATTTTAAAAATTGCATCAGTACAAAAATGCTTAAAAGTGCTTCACAAATAATAATTTATAGATTTTTGTATCTATTACTATATACCCACATCTGTATAGTAAATTAACAAAAGCAAGTTAAATATCAGATCTAAATTAAAATTGATTTCGAAAATATTTTTAAATTTGCAAAAAAGTTAAAGAGCAAAACATGCTGGCTGTTTTTCCTTTTAAATAGTTAAGGTTGTACGTAGTTCTACCAAATAATAAAACAAAAATATAGTTTTCTAATTTTTACAAAAATATGAGTCAATAAATGTCTAAAAATATTTTCACATACTCTGTATGTTGTCATTTGATCAATCTAAAGCACTTGTAAACGGTTACCAAAAAATACAAAGAAACAAATTTTTATTTTCGTATTACAGATTAAAAAGTTGTGTTTTGAGAAAGGTACAAGACATTGACGTTTCGGGTACGTTAAAAATATACTTATTTTTTGGGATCAGTTTACAAAAGTAATCCGTTTTTTTTTTATTTATTTAAATAGTTTGACTTATTTAATATTAAGGATAAAAAAAAATACAAATTTTTCATGCTTGACACGAGAGAGTTCGAGAGAAACGAGGTCAGAGAAGACCACTCTCTCGACTTGTCTCGTCTCGTGCTGCGAGAGAAAATGTCTCGTCTAGACGAGATGAGAGGCGAGAATCTCTGGTCTCGGCGGCATCACTAGGCATGTGGCTTACATGATTAGGGATAGAGGTAAAGAGTTAAGGTTTCTCTTTAAGTCAAAAGGGAAATACTATAATAAATAATCGGGGTCCCCGATACCAATCAATCGCTAGTGATTACCATACTTCATTTAACAATACAAATCAAAATTAGTTTATTTTTATTAATAGATATATTCTTTTGCAGATTTTATCTACCAGAGAATGCACCAGCCTGTTCGCTATCGTGCCTAAGCTCCATAGCATCAGTTATAAAATACTCTAGATAAGCTACACTCTAGACAGTCCGTATGAAAGGTCACAGAGCAAAACATATCCTATCCTCCATACCCAAGAAAAAGCTCAGCCGTGATCCCAGATTAAGTCTGCAAGGGTGGTCCAAACGCTGGATGAATATTAATAAAAATTTCAGTTTATACATCCCTATCAATTGAAGAGCGTCTTTTATCTTCTAAGTGATAACAACCGTTGGTAACGAAACACAGATCTGAAAAGTAACGTGACAGATTAATCGAATAACTGAAATGGAATCTGATAACAAAACTGCAGATAACGGGGAGATAGCTCCATTGACACGAATGTCAAAAATAGCGCCATCTGCGGATTCGCTGCCGTCAAAACCGCCAGCGAACGACACCGTTACGTCATTAGATATACCCAAAAAGAAAAACGAACTACAGACTAAACCCAATTCTTCAAGTTCTGCCTCTTCCTGTACAATTGCGGTGGACAATGATGATCACCCAAATATCCCCGATGGTGGATGGGGATGGGTTGTGGTATTCGCTACGTTCATCCTTTGCATGGTTGCCGATGGCGTCACCTTTTCGTTCGGGATGCTTTACGTAGAATTCTTGGAAGAGTTTGGAGCCTCCAACAGTGCCACCTCCTGGATCGGAAGTCTTTTCATGGCTGTGCCCTTGCTCTCAGGCCCTATAATGAGTGCCCTAGTTGACAAGTTTGGTTGTAGATTAA
Source organism: Kuschelorhynchus macadamiae (assembly GCA_030620095.1). Taxonomy (NCBI): domain Eukaryota; kingdom Metazoa; phylum Arthropoda; class Insecta; order Coleoptera; family Curculionidae; genus Kuschelorhynchus; species Kuschelorhynchus macadamiae. The sequence continues at coordinate 512,029 of JAUTXW010005285.1, read as the reverse complement.
TGACTATGCTAGGAGGGCTTATTGCAGCATCAGGTTTTATTTTAAGCTCCAGGAGCCACTCGTTAGGTCTCATGTATCTTACTTTCGGGATTCTGACTGGCATAGGGCTTGGTATTATATATGTAACGGTGGTGGTATCCGTAGCATTTTGGTTCGACAAAAAGAGAACGTTGGCTGTAGGCATAGGATCCGCCGGAATAGGAATAGGAACCTTCGTGTTTTCACCTTTATCGACTTTTTTAATAACGGAATACGGATGGAGGGGGACAACGTTAATCCTAGGTGGATGTTTTTTGAATATGTGTGTATGCGGAGCACTAATGAGAGATCCGGACTGGATTATCGAACAGAATAGGTAAGTTTTCATTCGTTCTTATTTAAAAAAAAATAAGAAATTTGTAAAACATAGCCGCCGCGAGCTGGCCATATTTTTGTGGCCGTGTTTATTAAAAGACAATCATTTTAATTTAAGACATCTATTAATAATTTGTATTCTGTAAATATAAATGTGTACATCTATCTATATCTCTCAATAATTTGTTTTTTAACTTTTCATGTTTTTGTGCCAAGTACGTAAAGACTTATAGACATTCGTTGTTATTTTTATTGTAACTTCGGTTTTATGTTTTATTGAAAAAGGACAATTTAAAACGTTTTCCTAGTTACCTTTCGATAAAAAAGGATGTAAAATTCTCACGAATATCCGTATAAAAAACTATTCTTTATTATTTTGGAAAATTCGTTAAAAAGTTGAACATGGAGATAGAAGGCATTTTCTTCGATTAAAATGTCAGTAAACTAAAAACGAGAAAGAATAAATATATATATATTATTATTTTAGTGAAAATTCCAAAAATAAATCAGATAAATCAAGTAAAGCTAGTTTAGAAAATTCGACGGGGAATCAATCAAATGTTATAAACATAGAAGAACTGAAAGCTCTCTTAACCAGAGAAAATGATGCTAAAATACTCTTGCAAGATTTAGAGACGTCCTTAGAAAACAATGAAGACAAAGATAAATTACAAAGGTTCTTCCACTCCACTGTCAATCTTCCCACATTCGTAGGTCAACACGAAAAGGTAAGTAAAATCATACAACATTTTCGAATTAACTGCTGACGATATATGTTTGTTAATAATTGACAATTCGTATGTATTTGTTGCAAAGGTTTTCATGTTTACTATCTTTAACATAGTATTTATATACCATAAAACTAATTTTGGAATAATAGTAAGGGTAGTATAGTATATCTGTTGTTTGAAATATTTATGTCAAATTTGGAGCAATATGAAAATTACACTACTTCATTTCAATGATATTCAGAGATACTGGGAGTTTTTACGTTTATTAATTTCCATCTCTAACAGTCACAATTTTTTACTTTTGTGTATTGTATGTATTTTCAAACTTTCCATCGAAAGCGTGGTTATTTTCTAACAAATGTACGGCATATGTTGAATCTGTTTTATTTTTAATAAAACCTCTTTTATGCTCTGCTAATGTCTGTTTAAAAGTCCTCCCAGTCTGGCCTATATACACTTTAGGGTATGATCCTCAGTTTAATTTATAAACTCCGGATTTATTATTTTTATTTGTTTTTATTTTCTATAAATTTACTTAGATTATTATTTGCTTTAAATGCAATTTTAATGTTCTTTTTACGCAGTATAGGAGCCAACTTTTCCGTAGGTTTACCGATATAAGTAAGTATATTTATTTTTTTCTTTCGTAAATTTCTGAAAGTGTTTTTTTAATAATTTTTTTGATTTAAAATATTGTCAATTATTTTGATATATCCATTGTTAACTGCTATTTGTTTAATTAGGTTTAATTCTTTTTGAGAATTATCCTTGTTTAAAGGTATATCAATCAATCTGAAAAAGATGCTATAAAATCCTGCTTGTTCGTGTCCTAATGGGTATATTGATTTATTATTATTGATGCTTGTGTCTGTATGTGTAGGATTGTGAAAAATCGAAAATTCGTGTTTATTTGCTACCTTTGTTATATTCAAATATAAAAAGTGTATAGAGTTATTAGTTTCTATTTCGACAGTAAAATGTATATTTTTGTGTATGGTATTTAAATCTTTTAAAAATATGTTAAGCTGTCTCATCGTACCAGCAAAACACACCAATATATCGTCGACCTATCTATACCAATAGAGACATTTTTGAAAGGGTTCGACATAATAAGCCCTTCCTTGGCTGAACATAACTCCTCAGTAAACAGGAAGTAATTTTAGTTCATGCATACTTTTCAGGTATAATATCTGATTGTAGGATAGGATTGGTTTTGATTATAATAAGATTATTTTTTATAATTTCAACTGTGAACTAAAACTTGAATATATATATTGAATATATATATATATATATATATATATATATATATATATATATTTGTTGTGTTTTCATTCCGGGTGTACATCCGTTCCTACTGCCGTTCTGAAAAGAACAGTTTTGCTGACGTTTCGCCAAAATCACATTTGGCATTTTCGAAGCTTTCTTTCTGGCGTCTGAATAGAGATGGAGGTGTTGGTGACTGCGACGCTTCCTTTTATACCCCCACTCGGGGCCGAAGGTTATACCTGCGCAGGTGTTGGTCGTTATTTATGGTTTCCGGATGGTGCTGTTGTTGTTGCCCTAATTGCGCTTGAGTTTTTGCGATTTTAGATTTGTCGATCATTGTCTTCCATACTGTTGGTAGTTTTAATGATTCGTCCCTTTTATTCAAATCACCTTGTTTTTCAATTTCTATGGCTTCTGGGATTATTCTGGATTTATAATGTTCTATATTGGCAATCTCCCTACACCCATCGAAATTTATTTTATGGCCGGTTTCCTGATGATGTAGGAATAAAGCTGAGGTTGTTTGTTTATTTCTGATGCTGAGTTTATGCTCTTCCACTCTTGCTGATATTCGCCTGTTAGTTTGCCCCACGTACAACTTTTCACAGTCCTGGCACGGAATACTGTATACTCCGTGGTTTTCCAGTTTGATTTTATGATTTGGGTTTCCAAGTAGTTTGCCTATAGTTATTTGTGGCTTGTGTATTGTTTGTATGTTGTGTATGTCACGTTGTATGTTGTGTTTCCTAAGAATTCTTCCGATTCTGTCTGTTGTGCCTTTTACATATGGTAAGACTACTTGTTGCTTTCCCGGTTCATAATTTTTGTTGTTCGAAATTGAAAAACAAGGTGATTTGAATAAAAGGGACGAATCATTAAAACTACCAACAGTATGGAAGATAATAATCAACAAATCTAAAATCGCAAAAACTCAAGCGCAATTAGCGCAACAACAACAACAGCACCATCCGGAAAACATAAATAACGACCAATGTCTGCGCAGATATAACCTTCGGTCACGAGTGGGGGTATAAAAGGAAGCGTCGCAATCATCAACACCAGTTCTTTTCAGAACGACAGTAGTCAATGGATGTACACCCGGAATTTGGGCTTTAAACTTGCTTTCTCAAGAGCTTCTTTCTCGAAGTATATCATAAATAAATTCGCGACTACTGGTGATAGCGAGGACCCCATTGGAGCACCATCCATTTGTTTATACATTTGCCCGTTGAATGAAAAATAAGTATTTTTAAGGCAATGCTCCGAGAGTTGTATTATATGTGCCTGGAAATCCTCGTTCATAGCAATCTTGTCCAATGCTTCGTCGATGGGAATACTAGGATATAACGATTCGACATCTAGGCTTGCTATGATATCGTTTTTTTTAAGGACGATATCTCGTATAATTCGAGTGAAATGCTCCGAGTTTTTTACAAATGAGTCAGCTTTTTGTACAGCTGGTTGCATAATTTCAGAAAGGTATTTCTCCAGTTTTTGTATTGTAATTTTTAGTCGCTTATGGGAGATGTCGGGTTAAAAGAAAGTAATTAGAAAATTATGCCACTGAAGTACCTAAGTACTCCAAATATGGATATTTGGAGAATATACATACATAATATGTACTAAATATAATACAGAAATAAATACAAACATTTTATTTTCAAGCTATTTATTTGTTATTTTTAAAATAAAACAAGTATGTACATATGTATACGGATTAAAATAAATACTTGCATATACATATGTATGCAAAGAATGTTTACTACTTTATAGGCTTATAATGTAAAACAAATAAACTTTTTTGCTCACGGCCATACATACATAATTTTTATACCAAAAATATGGTCGACTTCCTTTTAAATAATAAAGCAAGAAAGAGATGAGTATAAAACCAAATTATTTGGAACAAAGCTGAAAAAAGTCAAAATTGACGACTCACGGAATTCTGACCGCTTTTCTTGCATAATACAATTTTCGAAATTACTTTCAAGGTTCTTTATATGTTGAAAGGCTATGTAGTCATCCCTTGCAAATTGTTTTAAGCGATCAATAACCTCCAGAGCCTCAACATAGGATTTTACTGAATGGGCATCTTGTGATATACTAGGCAGATCATCATCCAATTCATCTTTGTCCCCAAGTTCACTGCTATCTTCAGGCTCCTTAGTCAAAATTTTAATGTCGATAGTTTCTTCCGTCTGTATGTCATTATCTAAGCTTATAAAATTATCCAGATTTTGTTCACGTGTATCACCTAGTTCCTTGGCGGCTCTCAACATTGCAGAAAGTATAGACAATGGCAAATCGTCCTCCGGATCAAAATCGGTGAAAACGCACTCGCTCTTTTTGAATCCAGCTTTGCCGAAACAATTCTTTATAGTGTTGCAACTTTTTTCCCATGCTGTTTTTGTAAAATATAATGCTTCTAATACATTAATATTTTTTGATAATTCTGATGCCGATTTAGCAATTTCCATTTTTGATAAAACATGTTTCAGAATTTGATTTCGATAATAAAATTTAAAATTTTGTTTGATCTCTTGGTCTAAGGGCTAGCAAACGGAAGTTGTATTAGGCGGTAAAAAAATTATTTTCTCATTTTTTAAGTTTAACTCTCGGGGATGAGACCCAGCATTGTCCAAGAACAACAAAATTTTTCTTTTTTAAATACCCATTTTTCAAGTGTCATCCAAGCCTTTTTGTTCGATTTCCATATGGCTGGTAAGCTTTTAATGTCAACGTATTTTAAAGCTCGAGGTCTAGCTCCTTTGCCGATCACTAACAACTCTTCTTTATGTCCCGCCATATTTGCACAAAACAAAATTGTGAGTCTCTCTTTCGAAAGTTTTCCACCTGAACATTTTTCAGATTTAAAAGTTAGAGTTTTGTCCGGTAACTCACGAAAAAATAGTCCACTTTCATCCGCATTGTAAATATTTTCTGGCGGGTAACCTAACAACATAGAAGGAAGCTTCTTCATAAACTCACTGACGTCACATTGATGCACATCAGCAGATTCACCTGAAATGCACTTAAAACTTATGTTGTGTCTTTTACGCCACTTTTGAAGCCAACCGTCAGACGCACTAAAACTACGGTAGCCTGCTGCTATTTCTTTAGCCTTTGCCTTTGCTAACTGTCCGGATATGGATATTTTCTGACTTCTAGCACTTGCAAACCATTCAAAACACATCCTGTCTATGTTCAGTCCTTCGGTTTTTAAAAAGCTTTTCTTCTGGTTTACATTAAGTCCAGATTGCCACTTTTGTCGAATACTTTTTTTATTTTTTTGCAATCTCCGCAGCTTGGGTTTTTCCTATGTTAAACCTTTTTGCCAGAGCACGAACTGATATTTTTTCCCGATCTAATATATTCACCACTTCCATTTTTTCTTTGAGAGTCAACAGTCATTTTTTCTGAGCCATTTTATTAACATACGATACGTCGCGTTATTGTCAAATAATAGAACTGGTAAACAAAGATACAGATGTGTCGTTCACGACTGATCCGGATCTTTATACTGACCCACGGGAGCCGAGTCTTGAAAATATTGCGAGCCGGATCACGGATCTTCGAAATAGAGATAAAGCAAAATGAAGCGTCCAGGTGCGTTTGTCTATGGTTCAGACAGTTCTTCCGTTCATTCAATGCATCATCATTGTTTGTAGGTCTCGAGTCGGGAGCTTAACTGCGGAGCCGACGACCGATATAACACGATTTTCGAACCGGTCTGATTGATAAGAAGAGCAGGATGTTGGGGTGGATGGGTCGGTCGGTCATTAGCTTGTTGAATGCTGATTGCCATGAAATATGCATTTCTGTAGAGCCAGAATATCGTGCAAAAATTTAATTTGGAGTTGATTAGCTTGTTGACTTCATAAATCATCGTAAAAACATAATATTACAACAGTCTTTTAAAACTTAGACTTATGTTGTGTTGATTAGATAATAGATTTAAATCTCTACTTTTTTTGTGTAATGTGTATATTGAAGTTCAGGTGGCCTTATAATTAATGATGATAGAATGATATGATAGTTAATAAAAAGAAATATAAAAATCTATTTCATAACAAAAAAAAAACAAGTCAAAACATAGTTCATGTATGTAAAATTGATTTTCTGAGAAATAAATTAGTAAATTAGTAGATAAATAAATAGATAAAAATGGAAACATAAAAAACTTCAACTTTAAAAGCACTATAGCAAGACTCTTAAGCCTTGTAAGTTAATATCTTTAAAAATTATTATTTCACTTAAAACGCCTCCCTGTAAATCGCATACAAGTTTGTAAAACAAAAACCAGACTGGAGAGGTCGCCACTCATTTTACTCGTCGCTAAAAACTAAAAAAATGTTCGAACAGTACTGTCTACAAAACCGATGTTGCATGCTTACAAAGTTTTCAGATGAATGAAGCTACGCATACATACCTACCCAATGCGTAATATGATAAATATGGCCCGCCTATTTTAAAGACATCCGGGATCCGGATCGCTGATCCGGGTCTTTAAACTGACCCAGATCCTTTGACCCAAATCTTTAAAAAGATCGAGATTCCCATCATTAAAACAAGTACGTCATATAAAACGGGGAACCACAGAACTCATAATGTGAAACGGGGGGAATCACCGAATTTATTTACATAGTCGTCCGGTTATTAGAACTACGCGTCCGCATATGGGAAATTGTAGTTGCCACCTGAGATAGTAAAAGTAAAATATCTCTCACATACAGACATGGCTCTGTCCTCTTCAGTTTGTAAGAGCGTCCGCTTATTAGATCACGTTTCATATGTAAAACTATATGACTAAATTCCGTTCTAAGAAAATTGTTTGTTTAAGGGAGATGTCCGCTTATTAGGGCTGTCCGTAAGGGGAGATTTCACTGTATATATATATATATATACTCTTACAATTTTCTATTATTCTTAAAACTTGTTTCTGAAATTTGTCAGTTGAGTTGTTTGTAAGTTTGTCATATTCCTCGAAATAGAAACTAATAACTTTATACACTTTTTATATTTGAATATAACAAAGGTAGCAAATAAACACGAATTTTCAATTTTTCACAATCCTACACATACGGACACAACCATCAATAATAAATCAATGCACCCATTAGGACACAAACTAGCAGGATTTCAAAACATCTTACACAGATTGATTAATATACCTTTAAACAAGGATAATTATCAAATAGAATTAAACCTTATTAAACGAATAGCAGTAAACAATGGATATGATACCAAATAATTGGCAATATTTTAAATAAAAAAACTATTAAAAAAACACTTTCCGGGTAACCTGTACCACCCAAAAAAAATTTATAAGATACTTACTTATATCGGTAAACCTACAGAAATGGTGGCTTCTATACTGCTTAAAAAGAACAATAAAATTGCATATAAAACAAATAATAATCTAAGTAAATTTATAAAAAATAACAAAGAAAAAACAAATAAAAATAATAAATCCTATGAATCATGCCCAAAAGTGTATATAGGCCAGACTGGGAGAATATTTGTTAGATAATAACCATGCTTTCGATCAAAAATTTGAAATATTACTTACAATAAACAAAAGTAAAAAATTGCCACTTTTAGAGTCAATGGATATTAATAAACGTAAAAACACCCAGTATCTTTTAAACGACCATTTAGATATGAAGAATTCACCTCTTTTAAACCTATTTTGTTAAAAATTTCTGTCCAGATGTTATTTACGACCCTCATAGGCCATAAGAGTCTTTACCTAGAAATATGTTTTTGTAAAAATCAAGCTCATGAAACATATATCACGAGTTGAGAATAAAAATGAAAATCTAAAACAGTTTAAAGTGTTTATTTACATTGTTAATAACGGATGTTCATCAAGTAACAATCCAGTCAATTAAGACATCTTTTCTAATAAAGGCACATATTACCCTAAACCGCTGTTAAGTTTTATGTCTTATAAGTGAAGACCCTTGAATTTTTCTTATTTCAAGTTGTGAGAAATAAAAGTTTTATATAAAAATTAAAGAAAAAAAAAGTGGTATTTTTCCCTTAAACAGTACTTAGTACATTGCTTTATGTCTTAAAAATATATTTAATTTTACGATCTTACAGTAGACATTTTAAAATTTTTGATAAGTTCCATTTCTCTTATTATAGGGTTTAAAGGGATTAATTGTACATTTATTTTCCACAACTTCGAATAAGAAACATATAGAATATTTTGCTTATAGAATATGAAAAAAACTTGTTTTTTTTATAAGAAAAGGGAGTAAGTAGTGCCGTTGCAGTTTTTTCTGAATTAGATAGACCATAAAAAGCCAAGAGAGGAAAACCAGCCTTCCGCTTTGATATATTTTGCAAATTTTATTAAAAAATACGAGAATATTCAGAATTTTGTATATTTTATAAATCGGAAAATTAAGAAACAGGATAAGATAAGTTTAAGAGTAGTACTGGTTTCTTATTCTAGTATTTGAACTCTAGTATTGAAGCTTTTCAATTTTCGTGGATACGGTCGACATTTAACATATCATGTATTATTCGAGAATTGACCAAAGATAAGTTATTTGAAATTGGTTTTTATTGAAAAAATCTGAACTTAAACATTTGATGAATTTATGATTTTATATGAATTGAAATTCCTTTGATTTCTTGACGAATTTGTTGCTTTAATTGTTAAGTATAGACAGAAGGTTAACATACACGCTATGCTTTAAATATCTTTGTAAATAAAACTCCATTAGGGAAAGGTCTGGTGAACCTGGAGGCCACGGTTCTCATCAAACCTAGAAATAACTTTTTCTGGAAACATGGCCTGTGGACCTGTGTAGAAATCTTTGTTCTTAAAGTAGGCTTCAATCATAAAAGCAAAGTGCTCCCCGAAGATTCGAATAAGATTGATTCAATTTGTGACCCATTGTATAAGATAGGGTAAATAGGAAATCATGGTTATTGGGATTAGACCGTGTCAAAATACAATCACTATTATATTTCGTTGTATTAATTGATCAAAGCCGTTCTATGTCAAATATACAAGTTATGCCATTAGAATTTACCCCTAGTTCAATCACTTAATGGTAACTATGTAATTATGTTATTGCTCCAAATTCAAAATAAATATCTCAAACGGTATGGGCAGATAGGAAAAGACCTCAGAGACACTATATATAAATCTTTAATGATACAGAAACGTGTTCGTAAAATAAGTTAAACATTTTCTGTTGTCACCTCTTCAAGACAACAGGGTGTAGTTAGTGATAAGTAATGGTTATAACACCAGTGTGTGTGGACTTTTGTGTCATTTCTTCTATATCCCACGTCTTCTAGAGGGTGGAAATTACCCAGTTTATCGAAAATTCCGTTGGTAATAGTTAACCTTGTAAATATTTTCTTATCTTACTTAAAAGGAGTAGGTATGTTATAACTCTGAATTTTGAAACCAATTAATTTCTGTTTATATAAATAGACTATTTCTTCAGGTTCCCGTTGAGGTTCTGGAATTGCTAAGTACGAATAAAAATGTGTACAATGTTATTCTAAGTCACTATCCCAGTTTGTTGCTATGCAAAAGCACGTCAGTTGGAACAGACCTTCAGGGAAATAAAGAAAAACATCAAGTTGTCAGGTCACCATCACTTCATCAGGTAACATTTTTTTTCTTGTTTTAATTTGCAATTTAATATATGTTTTCAATTTGAACAAACTTTTTTCTAAGCTAGGCTGTAATAAAAATATTACTTGTATTACAAGTTAAGTATACAAATAAATAAATGAAGAAAGTGCTCATGAAATAATAAAATACTGCGAAAAATTAAACTGTTCGCCACGTTTGTACGTTGTTTCTTAATATAAGATTTGTTTTTAATTTTTTAACCCTGAAAAAATTTAAAACATGTTCATCGTAAAAAGCTGTATTTTCTATATTCATTAAAAAACCATAATAAAAAAAAAGTTTTTTTTTAGGATTCCTGGCCGAAACACCACGGTAAATCAGCCCTAGAACCTTTGATGGTGCGCAAAAATTCACAACACGAACGATACTTTAAAAATATAAAAGTTGACAAACACTCATTCATTCACAAGGCTGCTCTTTTTAATACCAATAAATACAGGTTTAAAGCATCTAGTTGTCCCAATATATACAGAGTCTCGATGGTATCGTTACCAAAAGAACGTGAAGAGGTAAGTAGGAATATATTTGATTATCCATATCAATTCAAGATAAACTGTTCGTAAAAAAACTATGTTTGATCCATTAAATTAAAAAATATTTGTTTGAAAAAAGTCTATAAATTAAACTGACTGCGCACAACATTGATTTAAGTACGTAATTAGTAATATACAGTGTGATAAAAAAATAAAAAGGTGGAAAGCAGTGCGCTATTTTGTCTAACATAAAAATATATATTTTTATAACTCATTATGGGTGCCTTAGAACTAAAAATTATCGGTGAGATTTTTCTAGACTTTACACATGCATTTGCATTGCTTTTATGTACAAAATGGAAAAATACGGGTATAAATTCGTTGTTTGAAACTGATCTAAACTATAAGGCTATTGATATACCTAAAACACTATTCATAGACTGATCAACATACCTCTAAGTAATAATAATAGTGGTGACTAACGATTATCATGACAATCTCATAGACTAAATAGTAAAAAATAAGAAAATACTTAATCCTATACTTTTACTTATACAGGGAAAATGACATCAAATGTTGCTAAGTTTTTTTAAAAATAAATATGCAACTGTTTCTTTTAGGACCAGCAACAGCCTTGGTAGATATATGAAAAACAATAAGACGAAAACCCAAAAAAAAAGAATAAATTCGGTGTTTACAAGATAAATTATGGAACCTGTTCAAAATTTTATATTGGATAAACAGGCGGAACGTTTAAAAAAAGAAGTAAACGTACATTTACTTACAGAAAGCATAAAGATAATGCCAATTACTCTAAACATTTTATTCAGAGAAACCATACCTCCGATGAGAACTTTGAAATTGTACAGGTAGAACGAAAAAGTAAAAAACTTAATTTACTAGAAAGTATGGCAGTAAACAAACATAAAAATAACAACACATTATTAAAGGATCAAATGGACCTAAATAGTTCACATTGTTAAATCTTTATTGGGCTATAACGCAAAATTCAAAATATTTTACCTGTATAATATCTGCAAAACCGGTTCAGGTATTTAATACCTATAGTTTGTCTTACACTTTTATTTAACATTTAATATCTGTGTGGCTTTTTTGTAAAATAAATTAAGTGGAAATTGTTTTCGTTTACTTAGATGAAATTGATTTCCATCAAGAATCGGCTGTTCAATATTAGTAATCTTTTAGATATTACTGCTATAATTAATAATACAAACATAGCTAAGGGTTACAGAATGTAAATGGTTACCAATGAAAAAACAATGATTTCTAGCTTTTTTCAGAACTTTTTTTAGGAATGCGTATAATATAGCGAAATAAAGTAAACTGAATTATCCAGTCTAAATTCCAAATAAATATGCTTTTAAACCGTTTTCAAAATACAGACATTTACTGATGAAACATTTGCTTTGTATAATTTTTTTAGACGAGCAATATATAATTTACAATGCTTAACACAGTCACTGCCAAGCCAAATTCACAAAACTTTCGCATTACACCAGCTATAAGAGAAGCTTGGCGGACCAGTGTCCGACCTGGCCTTGAAAAGGGAAAATCATTTCTATTTCTCACCACGTCAGGACGGACACGCACAGCGGTCAAATATGTATATTTTAACATGCCACAGCGGTCAATTGAGAGGACAACAAATGTCTGGAACAACCTTGTTATTGCTTAGAATGCTTCAATATAATTCATAACAAATAGTTCTTAAAAATAAATTTTAACAACCTTTTTTAAGATATTTTTTGTATCCGAAAAATGAATATTTTGTAGTCTTTACTTTTTTTTGCTTGTTCATCAACACACCGGTGTCCGCTATGGCAGGGAATGTGTTAAATCATATCAAAAATATTGAAATTGGTTTTAATTACTATATGATTAATAAACTAGATGTTTCTTTTAGAAATGGTACTCTGAAATACAAGATCTTATTAAGGATATGTTTGATTATTCTCTCTTCTTGGAACTACACTTCTTCCTGCTCTCATTGTCGACCATCACCCTTTTTACGTGGTTCATAGTTCCATATTTCTATATAGCAGAACTGATGGTCAAAACAGGATACAGTAATGAACAAGCTTCTTTCACTATATCGAATATTGGTATATCAAATACAGTTGGAATGGTAAGTAACTTATCTTTCATTAAATAAATCATATTTCTTGGGATTAGAGTGTGTCAAAATAAATTTACTTACCGACATTTAGCGCCTGAACGCACGAGGCATCTTCAGAGATCTCTGGTTGCTCGCTTAAGAGTAGAGATAGAGAGTAGAGCGGTTTTCACGATACTAGGCTACTTTTTCCTGAAACTAAAGATGCCACAAACAGATCTTTCCTAACCATCATAGTTTTTGTGCTACAGGGTGATTTTGATAATATGTCGTTTTCAGTCACCTACCATATCTCGGTTATTTTAAAAGTTATTGTAAATGTGAAAAAGAGTCTTTATAGAACTTTTTCCGTAGAATCTCGTGGCGTACATACAAATTTTTTCCAAAAGTCATACTTTTTGAGATACTATCATAACTTGCCTTTTTTTTTAAATGGGACCTTCTGTATATTTTTCTCTTATGACATCAGACTATATTTATTTTCATAAATAACGTCGCAAAATGCATTTTTCAATTTTTTTCTAGGCGGCCATGGATATTTAACCATCGTAACGAGAAAATCAAAGTCATGTTTTTTTTTATTGAAGGAAACATTTTTCATCATAAAAATAAAATTTCTAATAAAGGAGTAACAAACTTATTTAATGGAATAATAATAAAACAGATAAACTTTAACAAATGCTAAAAAAATAAAATTACAAATATTGTTCAAATTACATGTCTTACATATTTGACAAAGTTTTGTATTTTTTTTTAAAACGTTTTCTACTATAAGATTGTCTTTGCAATTGTTCAAATGCATTTTTAGTTGCCTCTCTTAATTGTTCTATATTGTCATATTGCCATAAAGTTAATCATATCATTAAGAATGATATATTGAATTTGTTAACAGTGTGTGTAGATCAAAATTACTTTGAATTCAATGGCTCCGTGTATGTAAGTAAAGAAGGTTTAATAATGGGTAATCCTTTGAGTCCTATACTAGCAGAAATATTTCTAGATAATATTGAACAATTAATGTATAATCACCCGTTAAGAAATAAGTTCATTTATTGGTATAGATATGTAGACGACATACTAGCGTGTTTCACGGGAACAGAGAGACAACTAAGGTTATTTTTAGATTTTATTTATAATTTACATAAAAATATTAAATTTACGTTTGAAGTGGAACAAGATAAGACAATAAATTTTTTGGATTTAACAATTATGAACAATAACAATAAACACGATTTTCAAATTTATCATAAACCATCTTACACAGATATAACAATACATAAAACATCAAATCATCCTTTTGCACATAAAATGGCAGCTTTCAACAGTTTTGTAGATCGTTTAATTAATATACCTATGTCATCAGGTAACTATAATAAAGAATTGAATATTATAAAGCAGATTGCTATTAACAATGGCTATAGTCCTAATATAGTCGACAAAATAGTAAATAAAAAACAATATAAAAAAGCAATCAATTTAATCTATCCAAATAATTTAAAAGATATAGCCAAATTTAATACAATAACATATACAGGCAAAATTAGCTCTAAAATCAGTAAACATCTCATGAGAGCAAATTATAAAGTTGCCTTCTATACAAATAATACATTAGGGAAATATATTAATAAATAAAAAAAAAAATAATAAATCCAAGTCTGATAAATCTAAAAAATCAGGGGTATACGAATTAGAATATGTGGTTCTTGTGATAAAGTTTACATTGGCCAAACGGGTAGATCTTTCAATAAACGTATAAAAGACACAAATCCTCATATAATAAAGAAAAAACAGACTCCAATTACGCTAAACATTTGATAGAAGCAAATCATACATTTAAAAACGAATATAAAATTTTGCGTAGGGCTAATAAAAGCTACAAATTGAACCATTTGGAAAGTTTAGAAATTAACAAGAGGAAAACCCGAAATATTTTATTGAATGACCAGTTGGACTTAAATGGTTCCCCTCTGTTAAATCTTTATACCTAAAGAATAGACAAGGTTGGTAAACACCGATATTGTTTTATTGACACCATTAAGATTTTTATATATATTTTTTTTATATTTGGTATAGATTTTAGTGTCAGTGTTAAGTTAGCTTTTGACAAAGACACAGTGTGTCGAAACAGCTGTCAAGCAGAAATAAATAAGTGGAAATTAATAAACTAAACGTGTTTATTTTGTATACTAGTGTATAATGAATTTCCATCAAGTAACGGCTACATCGATAAGAACTCTTTACGAATTTTTACGTATTTATTAATAATAATCCTACTATATGTATATCAACAAACACTTTGGGTTACACGTTTTTAAGTATTATATATGTATTTGTTACTGTGAATAATACTTTACAGTATTTTTTCTTGTAAAGTAATTATATAATAACTGCTGCCAAGCAACTACTGCAACTAAAGAAATTGACTTCACGGTCGTCATTTCTTTTCCGTGACATAATAGTCATTATTCAAAGTAACTTGTGTATGTGTTGTGTTATCGTCTACGAGTAACAAGTTAAAATGGTTCACAATGGCTTCACATACCATAAGAAAAAAAGTAGCTTTCTTCACTCAGCCACATTTTATAGAAAATTATAAATATCACAACTTGATTATGTCATACTTGAACAAAACAACCTAAAGCGGTATTTTAAGGAAACAAAAAATAAAAACGAAACAAAGGGTTATGATTATGATAGATGGCAGAATTATAGTAGTGACTCCTTCCTGGGCTATAAAACATGCGAAATACATTTTTTTTTGACACGAGTATTAAGAATACAAGGTGATCATTTTAGAAGCTTTGATGCTGAATGAGGTAATTAAAACATTTCTCAGCGGAAATTCCCAATTTTCATTTTATTTTATTTAATTATTTTTTATCTTTTATAAATGTGGAACTTAAAAAAAATTCTGCGGAAACTATTATTTTTTATTTAATTTATTTATTTACTTTTTAATTTTTTTTAGCCGAAATGTGATTATATTCACAAAATATTTTTTTGCCTTAGAAGCTTTATTATCTATAAAGCGTCCTGAATGTGGTAATTTAGTAGTAGTAAGTAAAATTTCTCTGCAAAATCTTTTAATTTTTATTTTATTAAGTTTTTTTTTTAACAAAACATATTTAGAAAGATGCGGATTAGGTAAGATTAGAATTGCTTAGGTTTGCTGTAAAGAAAGCGCGCGGTAGCGCGCCAACAAAATACCCTGTTTGTATTAAAAGAAAGACTTTGTCACAAGACAACACTTTCAACAAAACCTATAGTAAATAAATAAGTTAAGAAAAGGTAAAAAATAAATAATAAATAAAATAGAAATTGGGAGTTTCCGCAGAGAAATGTATAGAAAACAAAAAATAATATTTGGTGAATATATCACATTTCACCTAAAAGAATCAAGCCTCTAGGATATGGGGATACGTCATGCGGAAATCCTCCGTGATCACGCACATCTGGGCAATGTAACCCATGTGACATCTTTAAAAAAAAAGAAAATTGTCTTTTTACATAAAAACTAGCAGAATTCCACACCTATCCAAATCACTGTTATCTCAAAATATTCTTAAAATCGATATGTTTCCAAGGGGCGTACTATGTGTAATATTAATTTGCATTAAATGTATTTTTCTTTTTACGCTCATTGCTGTTTTAAATGTAGTGTTTTTGAGTAAATGTTTTTTAAGCATTTTAAATTTTACACTATTAACTATATATATTTTTATTTTAGAAAATAAATTTCCATCGATGTAAATTATAGTTCTCTTCCAATGAGTTAACCTATACTCAAGAAAATAATTAACAAAATATTTATACACGGTTAAAGAAAATATATATATATATATATATATATATATATATATATATATATATATATATATATATATATATATATATTATATATATATATATATATATATATATATATATATATATATATATATATATATATATATATATATATATATATATATATATATATATATATATATATATATATATATATATATATATATATATATATATATATATATATATATATATATATATATATATATATATATATATATATATATATATATATATATATATATATATATATATATATATATATATATATATATATATATATATATATATATATATATATATATATATATATATATATATATATATATATATATATATATATATATATATATATATATATATATATATATATATATATATATATATATATATATATATATATATATATATATATATATATATATATATATATATATATATATATATATATATATATATATATATATATATATATATATATATATATATATATATATATATATATATATATATATATATATATATATATATATATATATATATATATATATATATATATATATATATATATATATATATATATATATATATATATATATATATATATATATATATATATATATATATATATATATATATATATATATATATATATATATATATATATATATATATATATATATATATATATATATATATATATATATATATATATATATATATATATATATATATATATATATATATATATATATATATATATTTCTAGTAAGTAGTAAGTACCGCAACGCATTTAATTTTAAAGAACCGGCGGAATGTCCGGAAATCGTAACCGCTTGGTAATAATATACAGTATGGGATTAATGGGAACTTTGTAGGTTACTAGTAGACTGCAAAGTTATTGGGTATAAGTGACAATTGCGTATTTAAAGAATCCAAAACTATAAAAGCGTAAAACTTAACCTATAAATATTTATCTATGATGTTTGTTTTTGTGAGCATATAGATTAAAAATGCACATAAATTAAACATTACGTTACAAAGAGAATCACTCTTTATAATAAAATATTTAATGATAATTACTATTTAAACCAAAGTCCAAAATCGCATTTTTGAGATTTAAATAGACCAATATGTTTGACCAAAATGTATTTAAAATTAACGAATTTTAAAGGCGCGTAATTTGTTTACGTCTACCATCAGCATATTCACCAGAGAAATTGCCTGCGTTTTAATTTTAGGTCTTTAGCATAGACAGAAAACTAAGTGAAACGCATGTATCCTACCTCAAATACCATTAACGTTTGTAGTCGCCGTTTTGCTTGTATTAAAATGAACCATACATATTTTTAAAACGGATTAAATAAAGATAGAAATAAGGAAGTGACGAATAGGGTAAATTATCAGTATTCGGCTACCACAATGGAGCTACACAATTCCGTACTATCTACGTAACACTCAAAGTCAGAGTTACATGTTATTCACGAAATAGTTACCCTAAAATTGTTCCTCATTTTGGTACTGACTACGTAGTCTCAGCTTAAACAGAACGTGGCGACACCAAGTTCCGGTTACTTACAGGGGGATTTTTTTCAGAGTTGTCATATAATTTTTTTCTAAGATTTGTAAATACCGATTTAAATTTAGATTTCTTTTAAAAATGTTATAAATAATTTAGCTCTTAAAAATAAAGCAGGAAGCGTTGAAACCAAATCTCCCCTGACGTTCTCTAGGAAAAACGACATGTTGAATTTCCTGTTTCCAGAGCGCGTATTGTTTTAAAATGTCCGAATTTGAAAAATGTGCATCATCCGACTAAATAATTTTGTTGTGGAAATTATAATACCTATATCTTTTTCCATTTTCTACGTGATGTTTCCGAATTTGCTTGAATAAGAGCTAAAACATTGACCTCAGATTCGTCGTTCTTTTTGTTATAGGCTTGTAGTTCAGGTTTGCAAACAGACCCATATTGCCGTAGATTTGATTCAATTTTTTAAAATATTCTTTTATCGGGTTGTCTTCTTTCAGGATATCATTAGACACAATATGAAGCAATTATTCATATCACATTTTTCAAAATGTTCGAATTTCTGGTTATACAATACAACAATATGAGATAACAGCAATTAATTAGAAGATCGGAATGATAACAACTGTAACATGACATAGCAGCGCTAGGATTTTGTTCTCAGCGTTACGATGGTTAAATGTCGATGGCCGCCTATGTAAAAAAATTGAAAAATGTATTTTGCGGTGTTACTTATGAAAGAAAATATATATAAAAATATATAATATATATTTTTAAAGCGTTCAGTGAGCCTTATATTGTAAGAGAAAAATATATAGGATGTCCCATTTAAATGAAGGCAAGTTATGTCAATATGTCTGTCAATATGTCAAAAAGTTTGACCTTTGGAAAAAGTACGCCACTAAATTCTACGCATTTACAACAACTTTTTAAATAATCGAGATACGGGGAGTGCCTGAAAACGACAAATTTTTAAAATCACCCTGTAGCACAGAAACTATGACGTTTAGCTAAGATCTGTTTGTGGCATCTTTAGATTTAGGAAAAAGGAGCGCGGTGTCGAGAAAACCGCATCTCTCTCTCTCTCTACTCATAAGCGAGAAACCCCGTAAAACCTAGGAAAATAGGACACTCTGTATATCCACTGCAATGCTTGTATTCAGTAATGGCGGATTTACAATTTATTCCTTTCTAATACGTCATTCATGTTCCGCAAGCTTAGGTTCTCCTACAAACACAATACAAATCACCATAAAAACATAGAATTACATATATAAACATAAACTCTTTGGAAAAGAACAATATATTTCGGAGATCGCAAACATTATCCATTTGGTAATAAATTTTATTACCCGTTGCACCAAAGTCATAACAAGGATACGGGGTTCCCTTCTGGAACATGTCCTGCAATGCCAATCCAATTCTTTATGTGTGCTGAAGATGTGAAATTAATGAAGTGGTCTTGCAATATTGTCTGTAATTCCATGTATGAATGGAAGAACTACACTTCATGTCAGTGAATCCTTACTAGTCTCTTGCCGGTGAATAAGATTATTACATTTTCTGAATGATAGTTAATATCTCTGGTGCAATATAAATTCCCTACTAAAGCTTGAGTAATTTTCTTTGTTTCACATTGTAGATAATTTGTATGGCTATAAAAATTAACAAGTTAAGTTTTCAATAAAGTACATATTAGTATGTGTTGTTTTTTATTTTTTTTTTTTGTATACATTACATTACTATCCTACAATTCGTAAATTGAATATTTTGGTGTTGCTAATTTACATGATCATCAAATACCGAAATATTTCCCGCTTCATGCCATACGACAAAAGTGTCATTTATAGCTGAACTAGGATGCTAGCCTTAATGGAGAAGTGATTGGTAGATTCCATGGCCACACTCCAGGTTTACTCATAAAAAGTTTCTTGGAAAAACCTTTATTTCGATCAAGTGTTCTTATCAGTTGTTGAGTTGTTTTTGTTTCATAAGTAATATGACAGCTGTTACGCTAATATTTTGGATGAAATTGTCACTTATGGCACATCATTGAAAAGACAAAGTTGCATACAATTAGAATGTGCAGAAAACATGTAGGTTTCTGTTTGAAGTACAAAAGCCTGTAGCACTCCCGGCTCAACCGGAAGGGGTATATTGGATTGATTTAAATATCAAAATGTATGTCATTATAATATATCAAATATACACCAAAGTCTACAACAGTCGCTTAAAAGGTAGAAAAATGCAGTATCGATTTTCTTTAATTATTTGGGTCGCTAAGACTATCAAAGGAGCAATTTACGTTACATCAATTTACTGAATCATTCCATCCTACTATAATATATAAACAAGTGGTTCGGAAGACTCGTGTTTCGAGACATTGATTACAAGCAGACTTAATACTTTACACAGCATATTAGCTTTGAACGGTGATTTTTGGCCAAGAAAAATATGTGCAAAATAATTTACTACCAATTGTTTTCAGCTTATCCTAGGATGGGCCGGGGACAGGCCTTGGATGAACATCATTAAGACGTGCAGTATGTGCCTGGTACTCTGCGGCTTGTCCATTATCGGCCAAATTTTGTTTATTGAAAACTTTGTAATGCTGCAAGTCTGCGCGTCGTTGTTTGGAATCGGCCTGTCTAGCCATTTTGCGTTCACCCCTGGAATAGTCATGGAGCTAGTACCTTTGGACAGGTTCACAATTGCCTACGGACTACAGTTGTTGTGCCAGGGTATTGGTACTCTTATGGGCCCGCCTTATGCTGGTAAGATTTTAGTTTTATTATATTGTTATATTTTGTGGCTCGATCTTTACCCATAAATAATCGTTAATATTCTTCGATCTCTAATAAATTAAGAGGATAAGATGAACCAAAACAAAATCTGCATTTATAATTTCAGGTTATATAAATATAAATAAATACTAAATCTGTTATGAGTCTTAAGACTTTATGATTAACGTAAACTTTAAAGTATAGAATTATTTAAAATAACAAACTAAAATGACAATTTAGTGAAAACAAGAACTAAAACTCTTTGATCAATAAGAACCCCCTAATAAAATTTTTACCTTTATTTTTTAACATGCCTTATTTAATGATAGTTTTACAATAAACTTTAACTTGTATTACTATACTGTGCTTAGATACTAGGCCTTTAGATATTTCACCTAGAGCTAAATATACAGGGTGTTTTTTTAATTGATGGCTAACAATGAAGGACGCATTTTTTTGCCTTATTTTAGGTCTAAAAGTTCATATAAACATGTGGCCGCAATTTTTTTTTTGAGATAAATCATTCAAATTTGACATACTCTGTACTGTAAGTAGTGTCTACGAAATGGCTGTAGTACATTTTACATAAATCTACTGGGTGTAACTTTTTTCTCGGTCGGGACCCCTTTTACCCCCCCGACATTTTTACTGCGACGTCAATGGCTGTTTTTATTTAGAAAATCTGATTTCTCATGTTGTTTTCTAACTTCTTGGTTTATTTCTTTAATCCAATATTTTAGACGTTAGACGTTAGTTTAACGTCTTTAAACTTTTATGTTATTTTTTTCTGATTTTGATTGCTAAAAATGCAGGACGTATTTTTTTGGATTTATTATAGGAGTAAAAGTTCAGATAAACATGTGTTCGAAAGGCTTTAGTGTTCGAGAAACGTGATGTTAAAGTTTAAATTTATTTAGATATTTTTAAATTTAACACCTTGTATCTTTCAAACTAATGCTTTTTGAACACATGTGTTTCTAACAACTTTTAGCTCTCATATAAACCAAAAAATTACGTCCTGCATTTTTAGCACATAGCACATAAAATTTTAAATGTGTAGAGTCTTAGCATTTTGCTATCGTCTAAACGGTTCAAAATATCGGATTAAAGTAAGAAACCAAGAAGTTGGAAAACATTATGAGAAATCTGATTTTCTAAATAAAAATAGCCAGTGACGTCGGAGTAAAAGGTGTCGAGACCTTGAAAAAAATAACATCTAGTAGATTTTTGAAAAATGAATTATAGCCATTTCGTAGGCATTGCTTACAGTATAGTATGTGTCAAATGTATGATGAATCTCTAGAAATGTGCGAGGCTCATAAAAAAAATAAAATTTTGACACCCTCTATCTCCAAAACGAAGGCCTTGCGGACACATGTTTATATAATTTTTTAGTCCTAAAATAAGTAAAAAAACCTACTTTTTTTTTACTTATTCATTTTTAGCCATCAATTAAAAAACATCCTGTATGTATAACGTCATGGCACATTGGGCTTAAACCTAATTTAAAAATCGGTAAGTTGGCTTTACCCGAACCTCTCGCCTTATTAATCTTTCTCTGATCAGGGAAATCAAAGTATGCCCCTATTAAGTTTCACACATAGTTATTTAATAATTGGTACATATACGAATTGAGGGCTATCTTTAAATTGCTTTAATAAAGGGAAGGATCCTTTAGGGAAAAAGGAATTAAACTACACATAAAACAACAGTCGTAAAAAACTAACTACACATAAAACAACAGTCGTTAAAGAGACTGAAAATCTTATTTATCCGAGATAAAATAATTGTAACCTTCTGACCATAGTTTCCAAAATAATGTTTGATCCATATCCAAGTGTGTTTTTAAACTTTAATAGTCTGTTTCAGAAATGCATAGAGTACTAAAACCTCATTAGTTATGTAGGGTGACCGACTTATAATTTATGCCACTTCCAAAGTTTGGCATAGATCCCATTGCAAAATTCTTTCTTTTCATCAAGTGCAGGTAGTACCACCCGGTTTTGGCTCAATGTATGCGTTTTGCCTATTGTTATCCGTTCATAAACACTGGTACGACTAAGGCGTGTGGTTGGATACTTATAAAAAGAATTTTAATTTAACGAAATTTTATTTTAACAAAGTAAAAATATATAGGTAAAATAATAATTATTATATATTATTATACAACAATCAAATTAATCGATCAAGTTGTCAAGATTCCACATTTTCTCCTCCTGTTTAATCATGTGCTGGACTGTTTTTCGCCAATTCTCTGGTGTCACTTCCTTAATGGCTTGATCAAACACTGGCTTAACATCTTTTATTTTAAATTTCGTGTTTTGTCTTCCTACAAATCCTTTGCGCCCATAAGCTCTATAGGATTTAGTTCGCAATGATATGGCGGTAAGCGCAGCATAGTTACATTATATTTTTCTGCTATATTTCATAAAACGATTTTTGTGTAAATGTGCCGTAGCTAGTAGTTCTTTCTTTATCAAATTGGGTTCAAACTCAATACCTATGGTAGTTAGCTAGTGGATAATTTCTTGTAATCTCCCATCCAGCACGACGGAAAAGTTAGCAAACCTTCTTTTAAAAACCTCTCTTGGCTTCCAATGTGTGCAATTATTAGTCTCTTCCCTTTTCCCGAAGGAACTCTAATACCCGTTAACAGGCCTGCGATGAAAGCGTGGCACGCACTAGTTATATTTTTGTCTTGCCACATTTTTTGTACTATATAATCTTCATTAATCCACTACTTATTAAGATAAAACATTGTCTTTTGCTCCCAGCGGTACTGCTTTATACTTTAGTAGTAGTTTCGTCGCCAGCAAACAATTTATTCCCTTTCCAGTAAAAGTGCTTTTCAATTATGTTTTTCCTAGGCAAAATCCATATTTTTTTAAAGTCGTCCATAAGAGTTTTAGAATTATCAAAGGAATACTATCATCTTGGCCAATCTCCATCAAAATTTTATCTAGAGTGGGTATTTTTTTTTAAACTAATTCTTCGAAATGCACATTTAGTGTCTTCATTAAAGACTTTTTCTGGTGTTCCTGCAATTTTCTTGAGAGGTTCCACTTGATCTACCTTTCTCTCCTGCAATAATTTGAAAACGGTGGACCTTAAACTAGGGTAATCGTGTTTTATGCAATCGGATATATTTAAAATAATAACTTTTTCACTCACTGATAGTGGAGAATTATTAGAACATCTATTGGTTGGAAGGAATATGGCCATTTTATTAGTATTCTTATAATACTGTTAGCAGTATGGCGTAATACCAAATTCTAACATGTTTAAACCTTAATTAAGAAGTATTTATAATCTGTATTTTATTACCTGCCTCCATTAGGTACTAGCCTATTATGTATGCATTTAGTAATAGATGTAATCTACAGAGTAATAAAACCTGATTAGGTATGCAAAACAGTGGCGGCTCGTGGACTTAAGGACGGGTGAAGCGCAGCGCGCAGCGTAGCTCGGTGCACAGCGCCGCAGTTGAAAATTTTTCAGGGTGCCACGCCCAAAATGGCTATTTTTATAATGTTAATGATCCATAGCTTTGGAGGGTTTTTTAATACTTAGGGGACATAATATGAATTTACAAGATTTTAAATATATTTTTTTGTTCTTAAAAAACAGTTATGTACCTATTTTCAAGCTAATTCCGATTCGATTCGATCGATGCAAAACTGCTTCCATCTCCGATGATCCGAACGCACTAATTTGCATTAATTCTATAACAAGCGAATAACGCCTGCAGCAGCACTTTTATGCCGCTCACATCTCTATTTCGCTTACGGATATTCACCATTGCCTTGCCATAGCAACTGCCGTAAACAAATATAAACGCGAAAACCGGCGTGCGGGGAGAGTCTGATGCGGAATTTGTTACTAGAGGTGTGTAGTTCGCGAACGACCTATAAAAAAGAACGAGTCTTTAGTCAGAAATATGATTTAAAATAATCTAGTTCGTTCACTAACTATTAACCTACCTATTAAGGAGCAAACGATAACCGCGAAAACTGTCCAACGTTGCTGAACGATTAGCAATAATATCGAACTAAAAGAACTAGTTTGTAGTAACGAGAACTAGATACATGATTTCGTAGTCGTTCACCAGATCGTCTATATTTATATTTAAATAGAGCTTGGCGTGAAGCGGCATTTAAATCTCGAGAGTCGAAAGAGAGGATTGGGGTCCAGTCTAGTTTTATTTGCTATGTTGCCGTATTGACATTCTAAATGTTCTATCAATAAAATAAGTAGATTAGTATTTATTTCATTAATATTAATTCTTTATTATTTAGAATTAGAAAGTATTACAAATAAGATAGTTCTACCTTTAAAATTACAAAACAAAACTACCTTATAAGTTACAAAACAAAAATAAAACATAATGAAATACACGTATTAAAATTTAAAAAATTTTAAAAACATTTTAAAAGTTACAAAAAAACGTAAATAGGTTGAGCTAATTTAAGAATTAAAAGTAAAAACTATAAATATACATACGAACCAAATTCAAGTTATTTAAAAATTATCGTTTGAAAATAAATTTTCGTGTTCTTTTTTTGCAGATAACCTGCTTCTTCGCTCGGACACGATTGTTCCTGCTTTTGAATATAATATAACTATGAAAAGCTCACAGAAAAAGTCGGTGCTTCCCCCGCGTTATGGCGTTCAGATAATGCTACATTGCCAGTAATTTTATTTTTTAACGTTGCAATATTTCCGATAAAAGGTTAAAATTATTTACGTCATGATACAACAAAAACATTACGCGGCTTTTGACTTTAGGTATTGTTTTAGTTGGATTAGACTAACCAAAACTAATCTAAAATATAATAAAATGACACTCCAAAGTAGTGCAAACCGTACGTCACATTAATTTTTTGCATAATTTTATATTTTAAACAAAAAAATATACAGATAAGAAGGGCCGACGTCTCAAATTCATAACATCACATTGAAAATCGGTAACTCTGCCACGTAGCTATTAAACCCCCGATAAAATAATTAATAAACCATCTGCTCAGAGGTTCCGGTCAAGGGTCAAACTAGCGCCACTTAGTTCTAACCAAACCATTAACGCGGTACCAATTCTAACTATATTTAGCTCCGCACATGTAATTTTCGTTCTCGACCAGTCATCATCATACTAATTACTAGTTCGTTCGGAACTAGGTCATTAAAAAAAAACGATTAAGCATACCTCTGTTTGTTACTGCTGATTGTGATTCGTCCTCAACGGGTCGCTCTTATGAAAAGGTGTTCAGCGTGTTACGTTTCTAAGTCATTATTATTTTTTGAGTATATAACGCACTAGTTTTGATAGGAAATAATGGTATAATTAGGTAAATAATGTGAATTTATATAAAACATACTACATTTTTATAACAAAAATGTAATTGGAAAATGCTTAATATTTTAAAAATACTTTTATTTTTAAGTAAATTGATTGGAAAATATAGGCGAAGCAGCGATTTAAAAGGATTTTTATTATTATTTCTATAAACAAAGTTTACCTTCGCTGATGGCCGACACCGAAATTCAGCCAAAGGGAGGAATTCTCCATTTTATTACTCTATACATTTCTGAAATAGAGTATAATTACTTAAATAATTCGGAACCAGTAAACCTACCTATTTTTGTTGCATAATTTGACTAACAGGTCTAACACGACTAAGAAGTAGTGTATTTAGGGCCATATGCCGCCTCCCACCAGAGAATAACCCAAGCAAAATGTTTGAAAGCAATATTTATTTTATAAGATATTACTACAAATTTTATTTGCTTAAAAGAAGTGAGGATTTTTTTTAGTTGTCGGGAAGTTACAATGGGTATTATGCATTTTGTTGTGTAAAGAAAAGGAAACGACCTTCTTTTAGCCAGTTGTTTGTCCCTCTCAAAAAGGCTTTTTTAGTAGGCAAATGTTTGCCCCCCTCCATTCTCCGTTCTCCACTGCAACTCGGAAAACTTATTTACTACCACCCGATTGACTAATAAATCTAAGATAATAACAGAGTAACTCATTTTTCTAAGATAAAACTATAGAGAAAATGTATTTTCTAAAGATTCTTTTCTCTTAATAAATAAATATTGTCACCCTCCTACCAAAAAAAATGTGGTCGCTATGAAGCTCACCTGGAGATAAGAAGGATTCCACCAAAATAAGTTTTCCACTAAGAATAACATTATTAAATTCGTTTGTGATTTGAGTGGCAATTTCAGCGGTACTGAATCTTGAATTGAGTGTGTATCATAAAAAAGGCCTATCTGTTTCTAGTCTCAAAAATTTATTTTTTGCGTAGTCTTATTATGATTTTGTCCATCCTTCCTTAACTCCCATAAAACATAAAATCGGACTTCTAAAGTAGCCTGCAATAGGTAAAAGGCATAACACAAGGCATGGTTTCGCCATATAAATTAAACACTGATACTCAATTCAATATTCGGTACCCCTAGGTGAATCCGCACCCAGTTAGTATCAGGTTCGTCAATAAAACCAACTTTAAAATCATTACAGAAATATGGTGCTTTCGCCTATTAAATTTAAGGTAGCCAGTCAAATAAAACATCGGTACCGAGGAAAAAAATTCCGGCCAGTTAAATTTTTTTTTATGGCTAGCGTTATAGTTGCAGGTTAATTTAATATTTTCATTATAGATGGGCAATGTATTTTGGTGGTACCTTTCTTATCTCCAGACAAGTTTAATAACGACGAGGCATATAAAACTAATGCCAAAAATTGCACTGTAAGTGCAGTAGTAAGTAAGTAGTAATTTTTTTTTGTTTGTAATGTTTAGGTCTCTTATTTGATATTACCAAGAGTTGGCAGCAGTCGTTCTTCCAAGCAGGCATCTGGATTATACTCTCCGGAATCTTCGTGGCCATTATTCCTTATATCAAAAATAGAAAAATGATCGGGAAGGGACGAGTAGAAAAGGAAGATGAAGATTCGGAAACGAAACTGATGCCTTTAGTATTATTAAGTATAGCGGCAGTTATTTCGTTTGCCCTAGTTTTTTATTTAACGGGACAAGGCGTTCATGTTTATTTGAAACGTTTGGAAGCAGAGTCTGCTTAACCCTAGTTTAGTCGATTTAAACGAAGAGTAGAAGGACTTTTCTGGCGTCACCATATAGCCAGACGAGTCGCCTGACAGATCTGAAAGGACTCATCAGCGAATTGATAGCCATGTGAATGGCTTAATAGTTTTGGTTCTCCACTGAACTTATTTTCTTGACTACGAAGTTTTATATAGGTATATTTGAATAGAATCCCAAATATTTAATATGTGTAGGTAATTTATAAATACAGAAAATATATCATTAGCTAGGTCAAGTAATTGTTAAAAGTAGCCTAAATTGTGAATCGTTCGCTGACAAAAGGTTTTTTTGTATACTAAATATATTTATCAGGGACGGACCGGAAAGAAAATAATTTCGGGGTATTACAACTTTTGCAACAGATTTTCAATTTTACCACCATATTTTCAAGTTTGCAAACATAATATTTATTGAATGAGATATAAATATAAAATATGTTTAACATATTTATATATTAATAACTAAAAAAGCCCTCGCTCTTAAGTGGAGGTGGGAGTCCCCCATTCCCCCTATATGTCCATTCCCAACGGAGCATAATAAAAGTCTAAAGAGGTTCAAACTGTCAGCAGATTTATATTTTCTAGGTCACATGGGGAAATTATTATTTTCATTCATATGACAGGTTATGCATTAAATAAAGGAGGCCCAATAGACTGACACAAAGAAAAGGGTTAAGGATGTGAAAAAAAATGTTTTTCGCTTTCCGAATCTAATTTTTAGGGATCCGTCCATGGCTTCTATAAAATTGTAGGTACTTGAATTGAGTTAATGTAAGTGAAGGGAGAAAAGAACGAAATATCCAAACACTTCCCCTCATAAAGGGACCAACCAAAAAAGATCATTGTTTAGAGTAAACTGCAATTAAAATATTCAATTTATTATTGAAATATTAAGTTACTAACTAAAAACAATCTAATTCGATTTCAATCTATTTGCTTATATTTTTACAAAATGAAAATGTAGCACATACAAATTTGTGAAATGTTGTAAACTTTGCAATAAGAAATGAATTTTGATTTCTTTTTGCTTATGCAAATTAAAAACATATTGATTATTCGAAATGCACCAAAAATTAAAATATCAGGCCAGAAAAATATTATAGTATTATAAAACTGGTATTAGCTAAAAATCTATTGAAATTATATGTGCTCCTAAGTGGAATTTGTTGCAATATTCAAAATTTCAAAAATTTAACGTTTAGCTCTATTTTGTCTTCACAAAGTTCAAACTTAATGGTCACTCAAAGCATACAATATTTAAACACCACAATATCAAATTTTTATACTAAAGATAGTTTAGGATTATTCTAACTCAAAATGTTCCATTGAAACGATCGATATCATCTTCCATAGATACATCTCCATTCAAGTTCTTATAGAACTCTTGTCTGAATCAGGTGCATGTAAGAGTTTGTCATCTAGATTTGCTTGAGCTATTGGTTTTCCATTTGGCCAGAACGTTTTTAAGATAGAAGTAAAAATGGAATATGTAGCCAATTGATTTTTTCATTGCCGTTTTTTTTCGATTTGTGATTTGATTTTTCTATTTTATTTGTACTAATAAAGTCCTCCTTCTCCATATAATTTACAGTAATTGGATTTTTTTCTGCATGTCTTCATAATTTCCTTGTGGTCTTTAGAAGAATAAAGTCCCTGTTGTCTCTTAATGAGGCACCCACATTCTCAAAATCGCTATCATTGGGTAAGAAGCTGTGACCCGAAGTTAAAACACATAGTTAAGGTTTCATCAATAGTAACATTTTATATGTTGATCTCTATTTTTTGTCTGGCACAATCAGCCTCCTCTAACTGAAGTTTGCGTTCCGTAAGTTATAGTGCCTTCTGGTCGTCATCAGTAGAATTTTGAGAAGCATTTATTCCAAGTGTTTTTTGTCACTTTGATCTAAGGTTAAATTTTGTTAAGAAAATCTTTCTATAGGATGTGATGCTAGTACAATTTTGATTTTCTTTTTTACTTCAACTGGCAAAAAGTCTTGTACATCTCATTTGCCTCTACTGTAGTGAGATCTATATCCGAAAGATCTTGATAAACCTCGAAAATTTTGTTTATTATGTAAGTACGTGTAAAATTACTTTTGCTAGGAAGAATTGGCAACTTTCCTTTTTACATCTACTTCTTTTACATACTTCAATGAAAGTCTTTAAACTGTTTTATATTCTTACGCTTCACGTTTGCTATATAGTGGGGTGGATTTCTGTCACATTTTTTCTTTCTAATCATACTCTCTTGTTAAAATATTTTGTTTTTCGGTATTTCTTGGGCCTTATAGACAAATCTTTTACTTGCTTTATATCTGTGACTTCTATATTTCTCTGATCGCGTTTTCTCTTTCGGAATCCAAGTCTGTAGAATATTTTTCATTTACTACATGATGGCCTTATATTTGTTTCAACACATTCATCAGTATTATTTTTTAAAACGGTGCCTAAAACAGAAAACGTAAATTAAATCTTGTATTTTTGCAATAAAGAACCAACGTTTCACACAAAATAACTCTAGTTATGGAGCAAACTGGTTTTTAATGTGTAGTGAGTGTCTTTCCAGAGTACCTTCCCCATCACCTGCAGCAATTGAATTTATCAACAAAAATTTCAATATTGCCAATTTTGAGGTTAGAAAAAGGTATTAATATTATCTCAATTGTGTAGCGAAAACGGGAACCTATAAACTTACTTGTTTTTTATCATCTTCAAGCGGATCTCCCACTAAAGAAAGTATAAGTTTTCCTCTATTCATTGTACAAATTTACTTAGCACTACAACACTAACAAACGTCTGAAACTCACTAAACAACATCATACAAGTAAACAGCTGGCATGCTAAATGATATAGCAAAAAAGAGCCAAATTGCCAATTCAAACCTAACTCAAAGAAGTATAGGTTTCTGTTGAAAAGAGCTTCGTCACATAGCACATGTTTTCAATAAGGAAATGTTTGTTACTCAATAGATGTCGCCACAAGTGACCAATATTCTGGTTTTCTTTTGTATAATGTAAAAGACCAAATTAAAGTTTTAACATCTTCATAACTCAGTTTTACAAATGTCGGTTGGTTCCTTATTGAAGAGGGAAGTCCATTTTACAAACAACATCTTACCTTAACGTCCTGTTTTTTTTCTGGAAAACCATTGTATATTTAAAAATAAATGTAGGTGTAAATAATACAAAATTATTGAGTTTTTCACATCTATTGCTCACTCTGTCTGTAGAAAATAAAATGTAATTATTGTAATTAGTACATTTTCAGGTCTGAATACTATGTAAGGCACAATTAGAATAATAATAAAAATAGTATTATGACAATATAAAAGTTTATTTATAATTTATTGTACTAAAAAAAGTATTTTTTGTACCTGATGCGTCTGTCCTATATTAAAATAAAGATTCATTTAGAAAAATGTACTATTTTTCTTTCAGTTGTTATTTAGATTGGAAAATTATTTATTGAGATATGTTTGATGTAGTCCCATAGAAGCGACCTTCTTATTTTATTTATTTACAGTATTTCACAGGACGATAGCCCCTAGTTTTAGGAAGGATACATATTAATAATATCATACACACAAATAATAATGTCTAACACAGCCATGTTAAACTCAAAGTTACTGGTGGGCCAAGAGCATGAAGACCATCAACTAGGTGGGCCGCAAAATCTTATCTTAAAGAAGACAAACTACTGAAAATCTGGAGAAAAAGTACTATTATAGGACAAGTCTGTTTATCAAATTTCCAATAAAAAGGACATTACAAAAAACTACAAACATTAAATTATTTTGCCAGATATTTGAAATCTTTTGTCTTTACTTAAGTTGTCTATTTGTGGCGCGAATTTATCGGAGGAAATAACTTTTAAAACTGCGTCCAAGTGTGCGTCCGGAAATCGCAATCTTGAGGGAGATTTGTTTCCCTTCATCAAAGAAAATAGTTGTTCACACTTATAGGTACTTCCAAACATTGACAGGATTTTACAGGAAAATTTTCTCATTTCTGGGTATTGAACAGGCAATTACTTATAAAATTGAAGTGTACCAACACTATCAAATTTTTGTTTTAAATGGGTCTGACACTGAATCTCAATTACTTCCATTTGCAAGTGAGGGGGAACTTTATCAATATCGATAGTGAAAAGACCAGTAAACAAAAAAAAATTGTTTTCTTGGGTCTTAAAATCCTGAAAACGCTTCTTAAATTCTTCCAGAATGCTTCTCATTTTCTCTGAATATATTTTGTATAATAAACTGTTTTTCCCACAACATCTTCTTGCACTTGAAAGCTTTCATATGATCATGCATATTCGTAATAACTTGACGTGGTCCTTGCAATTTCGTATTTAAGTCCGACGTGTTTTGTGATATCTACCATAAACGAAAGATCTCGTAAAAAAGATACATCGCATAATAAGCTGACATCTTCTCATTTTGTTTCCATGAAAACGCGTATTTCTTCTTTGAGTTTCCAAAACCAGTTGAGTACCATAGAACACGAAAGCCATTGCATTTCTGCATAATATGGTAAACCAGTGTACTCACTTTCTAAATCACGTAAAAATGCAGAAAACTGTCGCTGATTAAGGCCTCGTGACCTTATGAAGTTTATATTTTTTTTCATTGACTAAAACACTTTCCAACTTGATCACTTTTGAGCATAAAACTTTTTGGTGGATTATACAATGAATATCATGAAAATCTGGTTTGTCACTGCCCGTTTCTCTGATCTTTGTCTGTAATATTTTAACGAAGCAATTTTCTACTCCAGTAATTGAATAAGCTCCGTCTGTTGCAACGGAACACAGTTTTGACAAATCTAAATTGTACTTTTGCAGAAGTCCATAAACAGCATTGAAAATATTCTTCCCAGTTGTTGTATCATGCAATGGTACTAATTCCAGTAATTCTTCATACCCATTGATAACTGCATCAACCGCACGAAGAAAAACAGCGAGTTGCGCCACACCACACACATCCGTACTTTCATCACAGGCAATAGAAAATGCAATGAAGGAGTCTGATTTTGTTTTTATCTGATCACTTATATTGGCAGCCAACTCAGTAACTCTTTCAGCGACAGTATTCCGGGACAAGGATATATTTTGAAATACCTTCACGTTTTCGGGACTTACAATTTCCGCGGCTTTTACAAGGCACTCTTTTGTAAATTGACCTTCAGCAAATGGTTTTGAGGGTTTCGCGATCAACTCCGACAGTACGTAGCTCGCTTGAAGGACAGATTCATTTTCTTCCTTTGGACGTGTAAACATAAGCTGTTGATCTTTCAAACGTGATTTTAATTGATTTAACTTTTCGTTTCTTACCATGCCTGTATACTTGTCAAACATAATTTTATGAATATCATAGTGACGTTTTATATTATATAATTTTGGTACACCGACTGTGCTATTACAAATCAAACAAATAATTTTTTTCTTTTACTTCACAGCAAAAAAATTCTAATTCCCACTTTTCTTGAAAGATACGATGCTCATCTACAAGTTTCCTCTTACTATAACTGACTAAACACTGAACGACTGAACTCAGTCGAACACGTCTTATATACGGATTGTGATTTCTAAAATAAATTAAAACAAAATATTATCTTCGAATAAATATATTAAGAATAATAAAAGCACAAAAGAAAAAATGATTTTATTTATATATTTTATATATTTTCGTAATGTTAGCTGCGAATTGATAGTGTGCAGTGCCAGTTGAGATTTCTCCCCACAAAAGCGTTTAACTTCGGCGTGTTTAGGACTTTGAACTGCAAAAATATGTTCTTATTTTAATAGTTAAACATTAATATAACCAGGAGTAAATATAAAAATTAAAGAAAAAGATTTAATCATTTAGAAACGGAGCCGGTTTCACAAATTTAAGTAATAAAATTTGGATAGAAAAAGTATAAGCTGCTGACTGGCAGTTTACAGTCCAAAAATATTAAGTCAGAATTTAATGTTGTTGGTTAGGATCCTTCGTAGATGGAGATGTTGTAGCAACGAAGGAACCTTAACAACAACACCAGCGTCTAACTCTGACTTAAGCATTTTATTTTGTTTTCTTATTTATTTTTGTCTTTTAGAGATTAGCTCTTTAACCCACTGGGTTCTCAACTAGACCTTTTTTCTTTACTCCCCTCATAAAAGGAAAGTATTGTATTCCTAAAAAATCACCCTCCGCGATTTCCTCAGATCTTTACCTTTCCGGGTCCCTAGGTGCGAAAAAACGTGTTTTCTCAATTTCGTCGGTCTGCAGGCCTGTCTGTCTGTTTGCGACATAGCTGAAAAGTTAAGAATCATATAGAGATGACATGGTAACATTTTATTAAAAATTCAATATAGCAAACAATATGACGGCCTGACAGAACATTAAAAAAATTACTAAAAAACTACTTAACCAATTTACCCTAAACTTTGGTTGGGGCTAGTCTCCATTCCCATAAAGACGTTCGATGTCAGGGTTTCGATGAAGCATTTGAATTTTACAAACAATGTTCGGATGTTAAACATATAAATAATAATAATAATAATAATAATAGTTCGTACGATTACTATTATTATTATTATGATCTTTATCACTATTATTATTATTAGTATTATTACTATTTATTAAAAATGTCAAAAAAACTATTTTATCTCACAGAAATAAATTTTATGAAACAAAAAGGTCTGTCTGTATAACGTGTATACATCCAAATCCAAAATTACAGCAGAGCGCTTTCGACTAAAGCGCGTTTCCCACTATACGTAACGTCACCACCACGTCTCCGCACCATCACCGAACAGAAAATATATCGTAAATTCACACTAGCCGACAGCCGGCAAGCAGCAGCCAGTTTTCCGACTGTCCGTGAGTGAATTTACAAATGACGAGCTTGGAAAAATTGCGCATATTCTGGACATGGAAGAAGAAGAAGAGTTAAAAGTAAAGAAAAAAAGGCAAATATGGGTGCATGATATATTTCTTAGAAGGAAGGACGAGGGCGAATATCATACATTGTTTCCGGCATTAGAAGATGATGAGTTAAAATTTTATAAATATTTTAGAACGTCCAAACATGTTACAATAAATTTTTGAGGCCATTTATATAGATCTTCATATTTTCTAACTTCTTCTATTAAAAGTTTGTTTTGGTCAAGGCTTTCTTCGTCAATGATAATAAATTAATTTTACACAAAAAAGAATAAAGTACGTATTTTCAAAATTGAAATATATAACTTTTCAAACGTAAATAGACACGTCAGCCAATGCACACTATACTTACTACGCTCGTTCAATCTACCCACCGACAAGCACCGGCACGTAAGATATTCTCGCGCCGCAATCGCCGACGGAAGTAACGGCAACGGGAAATGGACGTGACTGATAGTATGATTATCTTCATTGCTTGCAATATAAGAATATTTATCGTGACGGTGGCGGTACGGAGACCTGATGGTGATGTTACGTATAATGGGAATCGCGCTTTACTAGTCATCTTCCATGTTACCTACAAATAAGTACATCGAGTAAAGCGCGATTCCCACTATACGTAACATCACCATCACGTCTCCGT
Source organism: Kuschelorhynchus macadamiae (assembly GCA_030620095.1). Taxonomy (NCBI): domain Eukaryota; kingdom Metazoa; phylum Arthropoda; class Insecta; order Coleoptera; family Curculionidae; genus Kuschelorhynchus; species Kuschelorhynchus macadamiae. The sequence continues at coordinate 476,578 of JAUTXW010005285.1, read as the reverse complement.
ACCGCCACCATCACGATAAATATTCTTCCAATGCAAGCAATAAGCAAAATCACACTATCAGTCACGTCCACTTCCCGTTGCCGTTATTTCTGTCGGCGATTGCGGCGCGAGAATATTATACGTGTCGGTGCTTGTCGGTGGGTAGACTGAACGAGCGTAGTACGTATAACGTGTATTGGCTAGCGCCTCTATTTACATTTGAAAAATTGCATATTTCAATTCTGAAAATACGTACTTTATTCTTTTTTGTGTGTAAAATTAATTTATTATGAGTGACGAAGAAAGCCTTGACCAAAAGGAACTTTTAATAGAAGAAGTTAGAAAATATGAAGATCTATATAAGATGGCCTAAAAAATTTATTGTAACAACATGTTTGAACATTCTGAAATATAAAATTTTAACTCATCTTCTAGTGCTGGAAACAATGTATGATATTGCTTCTAAGAAATATATCATGCACCCATATTTGCCTTTTCTTCTTTACTCTTAATTCTTCTTCTTCTTCCGTGTTCAGAATATGCACAATTTTTCCAAGTTCATTTATAAATTTACTCATTTTCGAATTTTTACGACTTTACACTCTACGGACAGTCAGAAAACAAGCTGCTGCTTGCCGGCTGTCCGCTAATGTGAATTTACGTCATATTTTCTGTTCGGTGACGGCGCGGTGATGTGACGGTGACGTTACGTATAGTGGGAATCGCGCTTAATTCTAACAAAACCATTGAATTATAACAAGGTGGTGGACAAGATCAAAATGCCGAAAAAAAAAGGTTGAATTAAACAACATACTTAGTTGTCAGTGAACTGGCAGAAATATTCATGGTACTAAATCAATGTACTTAAAACTTTGTATATGTAACCAAGACAAAACAAAACTTGCCGTACACCAAATTACATATTAATTTTTTTTTTATTTATTGCTTAAAAAGCAGCCATCGTTTATGTAGGCATGATGAAACAGAGAAATGGGAGAATTTCTTTAAAAGAACGCAAAAAGAAAATTGGCAAATATATTTGTTTTTCCGAAATAATTTCGGAGGCAAGAGCATTGCTTGAATTTGTAGGTGGAAAGGTTAGGCAAGAATTCTTCAAAATAATTCCACAAATGTTCCTGCAACCAATTCAAACAAAAAAATTCCTTTTTTATAACTTTTTTAGCAATTAGATTCACAGGTTTTAAATTTTAGGAATTGGAGCTTTAGACAATTAGTAATTGAATATATCGAAATGTAATTGTCAAGAGAATTTATGACAAATTTAAACACATAGGCTAGCTTATTTAACCAAGAAACAGCCTTTTCTTGGAAGCCGTTTGGTCACAAATAAAAGATTATCCAAATATTCTAAACTTATTAAAAATTTTAGCCACACCAATGTCACCTGTAATATCAAATATGATGTTCAATTATAACCTGTCCACCTAATTAAATATTGCAAACAGCAAAAGAGGAAAAACAATTCGAAGCGGTGCAAGTGAAGTTATTACGAGCGTTATAGAGGCCTGTAATAGAGAAGCTGAAAATAGTTTGACTATTCTAATTCAAAATCGAACAGAACGCGCTGCATTTTACTCTGGTGTTTCGGAAAGTAGTGTAACAAAAATTCAAAGAGAACATAATGATCGCTGATGTTCTACTTCATCTATAAAATCTCCTGTTAAAAAAAGACCCCGATTATCATACAAAGATAAAATTGACTATGGTGATTTTCAAGTAATTCGACGAACAATAGAGGATTTTTATATAAACTTGAAGAAGGTTCCGACCTGCAAACGCCCACTTCGTGCTGTAAAGAACAAAATAGATTTTCAGTACGGGTATAAAACCTTAAATCGGCTTTTACGATCAAATGGTTTTGTTTGGCGCAAGTGCCAAAATAAACGAAAATTACTCATTGAGAGATCAAATATTTATCACTGGCGGGCAAGAAGCAAGAAGGACGGAATATTGTGTATCTAGACGAAACCTGGGTAGATAATGATATGACAGTGAACAAATGCTGGCAAAGTGAAAAAGTTACAGGTGTTGTTCAGGGAATCCGCTCTAGTAGTCGCTTCATTATAGTTCATGCTGGTTCAGAAGCCAGATTTGTTCCAGGTGCTGCTTTAGTTTTTCGCTCGGGACTAACGACTGGAGACCATCATGGACAGATGAATAGAGATAATTTTGAAAAGTGGTTGCTCGAGAAGCTTCTACCTAACATTCCTCCCAAATCAGTCGTGGTAATAGATAATGGGTCTTATCATTCTCACGTAGAAGATAAAGTTACAACTAAATACTCTACAAAAGCTCATATGATATCGTGGCTTAAATCGAACAATCTTGTATGTGAACCAACATGGAGAAAATATAAATTATATGAAGTAATATCAGTTAACGAGCCTAGAGAAAAAAAAATATAAAATTGACGGTCTTTTACGTAACCTCGCTCATACACCTTTAAGGCTGCCTCCATACATGTGCGACCTCAACAATTGAACTTGCATGAGCAGGAGTAAAAAAATATATTCGAGAGCACAACACCGGTGATCTATTAAAGATTTAAATAAAATAACATTAGAAGCGATTGACTCAATATCGGCTGAAAATTGGAAATCGTATGTTAAATATGTTCGTTCTATTGAAGATAAATACTGGAAAGTAGATGGCAAAATTAAAACGTTTATTGATGATTTAGTTATCATACTGGGATCTTCAAGTAGTGACGACGAAACCTCATCATTTTCAGAGGAAGGCAACGATTTAGAAGGAATCAAACCATTAGAATCACAGCCGTCAACCTCAAAAATGGCTTAGTTTTTTTCATATATTTTGTAAAATCGTTCATAAAGTAGCTGTTAATAAACTGCTTCAAAATAATTAGTTTTCTGTTCAATACCGGATGTAAAAAAATATCTAATATTGCAATTAATATTTGAAAAACTACAGAACTCATATTTTTCCAAAATTAACACATCAATGTAGTTATAGTAGGGGAGCCAGCACTAATTCCAGTGAACAAGATTTATCAACATTTTAACTTATGTAGTTCGACTTTAGGCTATTCGGGTATGCCAAAAATGACCGTTTGTCTCCGTCTGTCATATTACTTTGTATAGGGGGCGTCATTGTGAAGTACTATACAGGGAGTTTCCTAATTGCGTGCTAATGTTAAAGGTGTGATTCTTAGACCTTTTTAAGAAAAAAGTTTAATACAAACCTAAAAGTCTTAACTTTGGAGATACAGGGTTTTAAAAAAACATTTTTTTTTAATCCTAATTCTGATGCTATTATAGATAAATAACTGTGTGAAATTTGATACTCGTCTTTTATGCATAAAAGGACATTTTTTATTAACAATCAATTTTTGAAATTTCTACCAGTGGCGTGCATATGTAATTAACCTGGGTAAATCCGTATGCTCCTTAATACATAGAAGAGGAGTATCAAATTTCATGCGGTTATTTACAATAGCATCAGAATTTGGATGAAAAAATTTTTTTCTTTTTAAACTTTGCCATCCCGTATCTCAAAAGTTAAGACTTTTAGAACATAAAACACCCCCTTTAACATCAGCACGCAATTAGGAAACGCCCTGTATAGTACTTCACAATGACGGCCCCTGTATAAAGTAATATGACAAACGGAGACAGACGGCCACTTTTGACATACCCGAGTAGCCCAAAGTCGAACTGCATAAATTAAAATTTTGATAAATCTCGTTCACTGGATCTGAGGCTGGCTGCCCTTGTAAAATCTAGACTTGTAAATGGTGTATCACTATACTGGCTGGTCTAATAATAGTGGACGTAGGCAGTAGCCCGGGAATCGTTAATGACAGAACTCAAGAAAAAATATATTTATAGGTAAATCGATCAAGAAAAATGAAAATTAAATCATTTTAAAATTTGAAAGTTCGCCGTTTTTGCAACACAAAAGAGACATAGAAGTGCGGTACACGAAAGAAAACAGACAAATATAGATAAAGGTTCATTAAGCATAGTTACATTTTTTAATTATCAGAAGTGCGTATAGTCAAAAAGGAGTGCCATATTATTTAAAGAACGACGGGACACCACTGGTTTAAAGAGATTTCTTGGCCGACCTTCCTAAACCGATTGACTCCGCTCGGTTTTCTTTCGTGTCCCGCACTTTATTCATGTATATATGAGCGATTACCCTATAGATGACCCAAAAGAGAACAAAAATCAATCAGAAAGAGCACTCTTTCAGGGTGTACCATTACTTCGTTCTAGCTACATTAGGTGATTGGGAAATAAGAAATATGTTTTGAATAAATAATCTTTTGAGTTAACTTACCGCTTTTTATAGTTGCATATATATTTGGTAAACGGAAGTTTGTTTTGTTCCTTTCTTGTAGGCGTATTTTAATCTGTACAATGTATGCCAGAATATATTTACTAAAATTAACACCGAATAAAAATTTTTAAAAAGTGTGAATTTTATTTTGTTAATTCAGGGTAATTTGGATCTCTAACGTCGTTATTTTATGCTTCTAGCACTGCCCTGCTTCATCGTATGCCTCTTAGGGAGAAAAACAACGCGGATTTTTTAATACCGGCGCCTATTATCTCGATCAAAGGATTTGTTTTAAAATTGAAAATAAGCTGAACATATTAATGATAGTTGCCCAAAAATAAAGAGATTCGATAATTTGTTAAAAGCAATTTTATCCTAAATAACAGCAAAATTACGATGAGGTATTTTCAAATACTTGGTCATAAAATTGATGACTGTTTTCGTAGAAAACTACAAAACTACAACAATCTATATCGATATCCCATTAAAAAAAATGTGTAAGCCTTGATAAAAATTTTTGTGTAAGTTTTAAAATTCAGGACGCCCCGTTCAATGACTTATAGACAGGGGTGCTGAATACAGCTTATTATCAAATAACATTGTTAAAAAAAGTTGTAATATAAACCCTACTTTTGTTTTATGACTTTTATTGTTACATATCGTAAAACCACTTTATTGAAAGTGGTGGTAATGCCTTTGAAAATTTGTTTTTACGTAGTGGATAGTTCAGCATTTATTACTATCCGACATTTCGCCTTCGATTGCACGAGTCATCTTCAGGGATCTTTACTATTACTTTTTAAACCAAAATTTAATTCTTAAAAATTCGTAGCCCGTCTTTTTATTTAATTAATATGGGAGTTATACAATACACCCTTATTTAGATATGTTAGCAAATAAGACTTTTTAATTTAATAGTAGACTTATCACAAGTTTTAAATGTTTTATAATAAATTGTAGTTTACACTAATAAAATTGTATTTGCGCAATTCATATAACAATAGTTAATCGTATTTAGAAATAATGACGTTTATTAAGTAAGTAGTATTTAGAATTAGACTTTAGAAGAAGGGAGTACCAGCTCCGCTGTAACATTTCCTTTTGAGAATATTTTTATATGACACTTCTCAATAAATTTTATTTGAATTTGAATTTGAACTTCACGATATCTGAACACTGAATCCAATAAAAAGAAACAAAATGGCGACCTTTGAGCTAACTACAGCTTATTCTAATAATTGTTTTCCTCTTCAGAGTCCTTCGTAATAAATTAATTAATAAGATAATCATGTTTTTCATAAAATCAGAAGTTGGGATAGTACTCACGTTTACACATTGTCTTTAAGTTGTATTAGCTTGGTACTTAAAAGTACTAAAATGCGAGACCCAGTAAATTTTATTGAGGTTGTTATTACATTTGTGGTCTGTAGAAATTTTCCAACCACTACGATGGAAGAGTTCGTTAAAATGTTTGCAAGTTCTGTGAAAGCGTTGTAAGAGCAAGCAGTAAAAGTGTAACTTCGGTGTCCATACTTAGTTTTAGGCCTTGATCGGACGATGATGATGCCCAAAAATGAAAGAGTTGAGCGATATGTTTGACTGGACGGACTGTAAGTTATTAGTGAGAAGTTCATCTGGTCTTAGAGGTAGGTGAAGCAGCCGAATAGTTTTCAACGTGTCAATAGTCATCCACCAAAAAAAACCTTAGCAAGAAACCACGTAAAACCAGCATCTATACCAGCGAACTTGCTAACTCCGTACTAGGAGTATGTCAGAAAAAATTCTTTAACTAAATATTGGAATTTTTATCTATCTGATAGTCAATTGCTAGAAATCGTTATCGGACATTTTATTAACGTTTAAGTTAAAACTGCTGCATTTAATAATAGAATTGATACGATTAGTGAGCTTTTGGCGCGCTTAAGTAACTAGGTACAAGAAACAAAATTTTAATTCCATTAATAAAAACAAAAATGGTTACCTATTTAATTTAACAAAGAAGCAAAATCTCGATTAGATGGTTTGTTTCAATATTGGAAAGGAGCTGAACATATTAGTTATAGCTGTCCAAAAATAAAGCGATTTGATAATTTAGCCCAAGTTATTAAAAGCAATTTTATCCCTAATAATAGTAATATTACGAGGGAGTATTGTGAAATACTTAGTCATAAAACTTAGACGGTTTTCGTAGAAAACTACAAAACTGCAACAATCTTTCCCCTCCTATCAAAAAAATTTTTTATAAGCCTTTTAACAATTTTTGTGTTCATTTTAAAATTCAGGACGTCCCGCTCCATTGCTTATTGACAGGGGTGCTGAATGCCGTTTATTATCACATAATATTGTTAAAACAGTCGAAATATAAACCCCACTTTTATTTTATGTCTTTAAAAAGGCCTAGGGACTGCTTTGTTTACAAATGGTAAAACCACTTTATTAAAAGTTATGGGAATGCCTTTGAAAATTTGTTTTTAGGTAATGGATAGGTCAGCAATTATACTTAACGCAATCTTACAGTGTGATATTTTTAAAGATAAAGTACTTGAAATTCTTACTGACCATAGCGATACTCTATCTAAACCCAGACCCATATCTTTACGTTTAAGCGTTCCCAGCTGCCAAAAAATATGTTTTTCCAATCCCATTGGTTTGTCTGTAGTCTGTCAGTTCGCGGCGTAGTTAAAAACTACTTATCCAATTGATTTCAAACTTCGGCCAAAAATTAAGGGTTATGCGGGGATGATCTGGTAATATTTTGATAGAAATCCAATATGGCGGAACAAAATGGCGGCCTATTGAAAAAATCAAGTGTTACATAGGAATCAACCTACAATATTTTGGTATGAACTGGTATATAATTGTGGCCTAACATATTATTAAAAAAAAAACCTGAAGAACTACGTATTAGATTAATTTCAAATTTTGGGCTAGCATAAAGCGTGATATGGAGATAAACTAGTAAAATTGTCGTACGAATTCAAGATGGCGAAACAAAATGGCGGCCAAATAAAATGTCTAAAAAATCAACGTAAAAAATCTTTTTATTCAGGTAACTTCAAATCTTGCAGCAAAATTGAATGTGATACAGGAAGTAGCTGGTACGAATCTAACATGATGGTACAAAATGGCGGTCTTAAAAAATGATTGTAAAAACTACTTATTCAATTTATTTTAAATCGTACGAAAAAATTAAGCGTGGCATAGATAAAAATTGATAAAACATACGAATCCAATATGATGGAACAAAATAGTGCCCAATAAAATGTTTGAAAAACAGTATACTAAATGACTATGTGTGGAACTAAATTGGGTTACACTTTACTATTCATAATAAAAGGAAAGGTTCACTACGAAAGAAAATCCGGGCAAAGGAAATTTATCGATTTTTTTTTGTAATATCCACAATTTTCTATTTTAAACGCGGAACACTTTGCACATGTTTTAGGATTTTATCCTCGAGCAGCTGCAACCAGGCACTATTTTTTATACAACGAGCTTAGACTTGTGCTTTTTAATTGTTTCAGTTATTAGTCTCACCACGGTAATTCGAGAGGGAATTGTTATATTGTTTTTCCGTTCGAAGTCCCTATAAAATTAATTACTAAGATAACCATGTTTTTCCTAAAATATAGGACCTTACCTATCTTAGATTATTTCTTAATTATTTATTCATTTAAGCTAGTATTTGAAAACTAGGTTTTTGCCTTCCTAAAAAAATGAAAAGTTGCCGCCTCGCCTGATTTTTTTTCTGTATACGTCATGTGTTCGTATACGATTGCGGAACAAAATAAATGAATGGATATTAAAGTGTGGAGATTTTTTTTTTAGTTAAAAGGCAACGGTTTATTTAATTAGCTATCGATCTAAATCAACACTAAAATAATAACGTTATAAATTAATAAAATCTGTATAAGAACGGCAATAATAAAGTTATTTAGCATATAAATTAAAAGACTAATAAAAACACAATACACAGTAAAAGATAAGTATTTTAATGCCACGCGATATGATAATACTAAAAACAGACGCGATGCATGGAAATTTCCATTGCCAGAGGCTCGACAGTCGACACCAACCCAGCTGGATGGATTCTACGGCTGAAGCATCTGGGAGCCACTGGTATGGTGACGTCATACACCTGACGTCAGATAGAAAGGATCGTTATATTGTGAGGCAATGGAACGGCGTCTCGTGTAAGCGGACAAATAATATATAATTTTATATTAACACAAACTGAAACCTGTTATTATAAAATTCCCGCGGATTTAAGCGATCGCCTGAAATATGAATATGAAACTATTGTCTTAGATAATTATTGACACACACATAAGGACGGTTTTAGGAATCGTTTCTTAAGAATAGTGAAGTGTGATCCAATTTAGTTCAGTACATAGTTATTTAGGAACATACACACACACACATATATATATATATATATATATATATATATATATATATATATATATATATATATATATATATATATATATATATATATATATATATATATATATAAAGAAACCAGTAACGGAGTAATCCTTACCGTACTCCTTAACCATTTTGTCGAGAATCGACCAAAACATGACGCTATGTTTGTTTCTAGGGCCAAGGTGCCATCTGCTACCGTGGTATCTGCCCCGGCAAGGCTCATCAGGCAGTTTCCTTGGGGGGTATCGGTATTAAAACCGAAATACCCGTATTTCAAATTTACGATTGGGGGGTTTCGATGTGTTATTAGAATGTAGGATTAAAGTATCTATGCCTACCTGAATTATATCAGAGACTTGTACCCAAATTTCGGAAGTATGGGTGGAAGGGAAACAAATTATCCCAATAAATACCTTATAATGCCAAATAGTACGAGGTAGCCTGGATTCTGTTACTACCAGTTGAATGGGTTACCAGCAATATAACCCTTAAAGCGCTTAAATCAATAATCATATAATGGTTTCGGTTACCTAAATTATAATATAACTTTTATAGCACTAGAGATTTTAACGAATTCTCAGCCAATGCTATAAAACCTAATATTAAAGTGTTAAAGAAATAGTAGGAAACTTTAAATGGAACAGGCGAATGATTAAATAACTTTGTAAAAGTAACGCAACCTACATGAAAAAAGAGCGGATGTACTTTCTTCGTCTGCCTCACTTTCTAGATTTGATTTCATTTTACTCACGATTTGGCTTGTTCTTTTTAATTATAATCAAATGCTGTTTGGCTTCACCTTGCGCCGCCGATTAGACCAAAAATTGGAATTTTTTCAAAAAAGTATGTTTTTATAAATCAACAATTTTACTCTAAAAATACATATAGTGATTTTATCTAATCTATACCACTGTTCCGGATATTTAGAAAATAATATTACTGATAATCGGGATTTTGTTTTTTTATTTTTAACACCACCTCTTTTATTCACAAGTATCCTTTTCGCAGCAACAATAGTCAGCCGTTGAAGTTTTATTAGGATAATCGGAGTTTATAGATGGTAAAGGTAATCATATAAATTTTTACGTGCTGCTATATTATTGAAAGCCTCTAATAAAATCTTTATAGACCGGTGCAAAGAATCGACGCCATCTACACTACGTTGGTGTTGATGTTAACAGTATAGTCTGTTTTAAGTAGGAGGCTTTAATGTTATTGAGGTTTCTTGCCTTAAAGATGTGTGGTAATATATTCCTTTTATGTTTTTTTTTTATTATTGATCATGTTTAAACAATCACACACTAATACCTCTCTAACAAGGAAACTGGAGTGCTTTTAATTTAACCTCTGTTTTGGTACGGTTCGAAAAAGTTTCAAGTAACGTTAAAAAGTAAGGTTACTGACTAAATCATAGGTATTATTTTTAATAAAATCTAAAATATTAGAAGAATATAAAAGTCTAGTTTTTACTAGGATTGAAAGTAATGTAACCAATACCAACTACGGTCACTGCTAGATATATAAAATAATTATATAGGCTTTTATAAAACACACTTTATATACCCTCTAGTAATTTAATGCTTAAATTTACTTGTATGTTACTTCTAAAAACTTTCCGAGTGGTACAGTATAACTGTAGGTTGTCAAGATATTACACACCTATCATAAACCAAATGTTGACTTTAGGTGGCGCAAAAAACTACGGGAACAGATTATATAATACAAGTTTCTATAAGCAACCTTCTAAAAACTTAATTACCATTTTATATAACCTTTGGATGGATAAAATGTTACTTGGATAATGTGTGTGATTAGTGGATGAATTATTAGAGGTTGCTGAAGCCCTGGATAGGTCGTAAAAAAAATTGAAAGTATTTTAATGCGCCTGGGAAGTAGATAAGTTTTTTGATGAGTTTGGTAGGAGAATATGAAGTTAATATGAACAAAAAAATAAGACAGAATCTCATTTACTCTGTGATGATTTTACTGGTTTATTATCTTCCCCTTTAGGAAATCTTTACCTGGTTGTTATAATAGATCGGTTGATGACCTAGGACGAGCGGATATACAAGAGGCTTACTGAGAGCTAGGTGCTGTAGCTTTATTAAACCACTCTCGTCTCATAGCGATATACAGAAATGGTAACATCTTTGTTTGCATCACGAATAAAAAATATGTGGTTTAGGGTCTGTAATATAACCATGAATTCTGAAAAATTTTAAAACTCTTAAAATTATATTATAAATGTAAAGGAAACCAAGGTTCTGGCATCGGTTCCAAGAATTTATAAACGAAAAATAAGAGAATCTATCGGAATTTTTAAACATACAACAAATTTCGATAGAGATACGGGTTACACTCTCCATCACACGTGGAAACCGATTTTAACACATCGCCATAGTTCGGCTAGCACAAGTCATTCGGTGCTCAGATCTCGTAGAGTAAAGATTCCTGAAGATAACTCATGCAACCGAAGGTAAAACGTCCGATAGTAATTTCAATTTGACTCAGTCTAAAAGACAATTTTTACTAGTGATAAGTAGTAAAAATGTGGGATCCAGTAGATTTTGAAAACCATAAATATATAACAATAGTTGCATTGCGAAAACGCTTTTTTATAACGTTACGACATAGACGACCAAACCCCTGGGTTTATCTTTATTGTTTTATTATAGGTTCACTTTTTTACGTCAACCCAAAAAAATAACTAACCTGGGCCAACCAAAAACGTAGCCCTATATTGAAAACATAATTACATGTAACACTACAGTTTATTAAGTTTACACTTTGCAAAGAGTCAATTAACTCAATATCAGTTTTTCCGGTTATCTCATAAATATTATCGAGAGTATTTACTTCTATAATAATAAATTAATATTCATTATCACGACACACCAAATATTTAAACTCTACCTATAATAAATAATATAATAAAAATTCACTTAATCTTAATTAATTTAAACAAAACTTATCAGTCTGGTCTGATAGTGCAAGATCCGATTTTGCCCTACCTGCTCAAAATATCAAACCACTGTAAGAAGGACGGAATATTGTCGAAACTTGGAACGAATGCAACTTTATTTTCAGCCATCGCGAGTTCAGTCGATTTCAGGCAAAATTTCTGTGTACGACATACACAGGTGAAATATTTGGTGATATTTTAAGAATAAGTCTTGTGACAAAAATAAACACTATCCTCCGTAAAAACAAAAGTATTTCAATTTTAGATCGGTTTAAATATTCGCCGCTGTTCGATCGGATAGTTTGCATTCAAGGAAGTGACGAATTAATCACCCGCATTTCAGAAAACTAATCAATAAAATTCGCTATTGGTAAGTGGAATAAATTCTTTTAATGTATGTTTACCCGAAAATGTCCCGTCGTTTTTGTTAAAATCACATATGCAAAAAAAAACGCGCATGTGCCCTTGTTTACAGTATTTTCAGCTGTGTTTATTTAAGTTTGTAATTTGTTTATTTGCAATTCGTTATGGTAATGTTAATATCTTTCAAATTTAAAGTGCACGTATTAAACTAAACTATACATACGGCTAGGTTTGACATTTTCTATATAGGACAATGATATTTCTAGCATAGGTCATATACATTATTAATCAGATCGTAGATTAGTATCCTAATTATAAAAATGTCAAGCATTGTTTGATGTAAGATTTAGTGAGGGTTCAATATTTTTTCTAGCTTAGCAAATAAATATTTTCCCCATGTCTTACGCAAAAATATCTGTTAAGATATGAGGAAAATAGGTGGGTTTATACAGGAAATAAAATAAGAAATAAGGATTAAGAGGTAGTTATACAGAAAATAAAATTTAATGAGAAATAAGAACCATTGCAGTCAAATTCTGTAACACAACAGTTTTTTCCAAGCTAAACACAAGGAAAACTATAGATGCTCGATTTTTTTTGGTCGTCAGTTATTTTCCCGCTGCCTTTTTCGATTTGTTTATAAAGAAATTTTGCAAAACTATGAAAAACTACTAACAGTTACTCATTATTATTTTGAGAACTAGCTAGCATTCTTTAATATTCCGATTTTGTAATTTTTTTTAGCATCCGTTTTTTTTAATTTTCTATAATTATCTATTTTAATGATTTTTCCGTTGTACATTCAATTTATCATTCTGAAAAGTTTAATACTTATCAAAACTTTGGAGTAATCTACTAAATAGTGGAATGACATTTTGGAAGATACAAATCATGCATGCTGAACAAAAGCCAGGAAAAAGGTGATATAGGTAGTGGCAAAATTTTATGGGTCAAAATGTTTATTATCCTTATGAATTTAAGATTTTTGGGGCATTTTCTCAATCTCCAACTAGTTTTATTTTATAATCTTAATTTAACCCGCTAAATTAACTAATTTTCTAGATATTTAAAAATGTCAATGGCGAGTAAAAATAATTGTGTTAGCAACTTGAGAATAGTGGTCAAATTTTTGGTAGCGAATTTCTAAGAAAGGTTCTTTTTTGTGCTGAGTATTTAATAATAAATTAAATTAACTTCACCAAAAATAGGACAATATCTCAGTGCCAATTGACTGAAACATCTTTAGAGAACCATTTTTTTTTATTTAATTAAACAAAAAGTAATTTACCAACAGTTACTTATAAGCAAGTTAACCTAATCGTATCTTTTATGGTTATGATAATTTTGACACATTAAGGGAAGTCGGCCTTGAATTCATCCCTGTCCTAGGTCCTGTTCAGCAATTTTTTATCCTAGAACTTGTCATTTCACTATCTCATGTCATTTACTTTGATTAGTTAATTATTATTAAGCGTTTATTTGTTCATATCAAAAAAATCTCTTGTTTGGGGGACACCTTTACAGAGTCGTATATCAGAAACGTGGCTCTCCAACCATGTTAACATGAAACCAAAAGCTTGTCCATCATTCTCAAAAACACTGTATATTTTAAAGTATAGTATCTTTCTAAATAAAACAGAGTATATTTAAAAAACTGCACGTAGTGAAAGTTGTTTCACAAGAAGGTACCTATTTCATGCGAGTGGGTGCCATTAACACTGTTTTCCCGAATACCATCGGTATAATAGACAATTCCGAAATGTCTTTGTGTAAAGTTTATTGATTTGTGTAATAAAATAAGGTTATTCTAATATTTCTATGGTCATTATATGTACTCTGTCAAGGTTATTTATAATGGACTGATGATTGGTAAAAACCGCACCTGACGGTTTAATACGCTTTGTGGTAAACGTGTGTATTTATTTAAGCAACAATGTATCAAATATAGGTTTGTGTACGGGGTATTCGGTTATATTTTGAACTGGGGCTACAGGCTTTATTTTTCGAGATATCAAAAAAATGTTAAATACAAATTTTTTGGATTTTTTTTGAACCACAAGAATTTATTGCCAGAAAAAAAGACAAATGAACATCGGAAACTAACGAAATGCGCATCAACTTTGCTGTTTTAAATGGAACACATTGTATATATGTCCGTCAAATGAGTCTCTTCTTGCTGATTATAAATATACTAGCTTTGATAGCTTTATCTGTAAAGATGGCCGAGATTTCGTTAATTTCCTATGTACATTTGTTTTTTTTTTTGGTAACAAATCCTGGCGGTTGAGGCAAAATCCTAAAAGTTTTTTTAATATCTTAAAAGATAAAGCATGTAGACCCTGTTCAAAATATAACCGAATATGCTGCACCCTTTCTATATGTAGTCCAAGTAAACATATTTCCAGAGGCGTAACCGTGGTAGGATCACCGTCATGTGATCTGGGAGGTTCTAAAAACCGGATAATATTAAAACTAAACGTAAAATAACAAAAACTACTGGCAAGCAGTATGAGAAAACATTGCAAGAAAAAACTATACATTTTACATTTATATATTATAATTGTCTTCGCCTATACTTTCCCTGCGGGTACCATAATATCTATAAAAAAAGATAAATTGACTTGGTTGAGTGAAGTATTTGACCTTGCTTAATTTTGCAGATAAATATTTAGTAATATAATATTCATATTGTGTTATCTTTTGTTTTTGTTCATAAAGGGAATGATTACTATGGGGAACTTCCGAGTAATTGGGTAAAACCGATCTGAAATGGAATTTAACCGGAACTTCCCTCGAAATGAATCGGTCATTTTATCAAGGAAAATAAAAGGACATTTGCCTGGGTCAGGTGCCTGATTATATTTAAACGGCGTCTACAAGCTTAATTTTTCGAAATATAAAAAAATTTATTTTGGCAAACCTGGTATATGTGTGTACATACGTACTTCTGACGTTTTCCTAAAATAAAATAAAATTGATTGATTCACCTTTTTTTTTCAACTAAATAATTTGTAAATACAATTTTTGTCATTTTCGGGCTATTTCGCCCCTCTAGAGCTATCCTGTATAGTTGAAAACTATGTTTTTATATACATAAAGTTAAAAAAAATTGACAATTTTAGCGTTTTTTTTTTTAATAAATTTTGTTCTTTTTTTCAGAGGACTGAAAATTGGCAAAAACCAGTTGCCCTTAAAGATAAAAGTATCAAACCTGGTATATTTGTAATCAGAGAGAAGATACTTATATAATGATATATAATTATAACAGGCTGTTCTTTTTAAAATAACACAGTCGATGTTCATTTTTTTTACCATCCTATGTCATATATTAATTTTTTAATTTTTTTAGCAAATCTTTACGGTTGAGAGACAAAACCATAAAACTCTTGCAAATAATTTATTTTGAAATATATAAAAAGTATATAAGGTATTAGACCCCGTTTTTAATATAACCATAGCACCTCTATGCACATAATTTACTACCCTCAAATTTATATTAAATATAAAAGTTGTAGGATTTATTATGTTGTTTATAGAAAATTTTTTCCTATCTATATCAGATATCTGAAAAAAATAGTATATTTTTCTACACATATATTTCTTAAAATGGAACATCGTGTATTTTTTATGCTCATAAAATGATCTTCTTCTTCCTGATTATAATTATATTGGATTTGATTCCTTCATCTTATAAACATCCGGGAAATTTGACTAAAACCCTGTTATTAAAGACAATGTGTTAGAGAGAGATGGTAACACTTTTCTACATAGCGGACTCAATGGGAATGCATTGCTTCTTATGGCAGGTTTTTGTGAAATTTCTGTGGTGTCTTTAAAGAAAAAGGTATCAAATCTATATTTATCATCAGCAAGGCGAGGCACGGGTCTGCTACATATTTTTAAGTATACAAATTTCTATAAACTGGGTAATAAACCCTGCAACTTTTATATTAATTTTTTCTCTTATAATTGAGTCAATATTTATTTATTTATTGGTTTGGCAAAATATACTAGTAAATACCTCGTACACATTATGAGGAATTACTATGCCCAATTTAGTTTGTTGTACTTACGTCTTTTTGGATGTACACGAATTGCGGTCAAAATATAAAGAGGCAAATTCTTTTAATTTGGATATAGTCCAATCCCTTGCCGAACTGCGGTGCGGCAAAATTTATGATTGGTTCTATGCAACTGGACTGCGGTAAAATATCATTAAGCAAAAGGAAACACTTTTGTCTTCCGATAGTTATGCACTTCGCTGATGACGTTTGTTTGACAGGGATTAGACCCTTAGTTTTATATTTATATGGCGAATATTTCCAGTAAGGGTTGGAATATAGACGTGAGAAGCCATGTCTCCGACAAGAGTTGGTTGGATAAACACTGTGGGCACCATATCTCCAATAAGGGTTATCAGGGTAATTTTAATCGTTATATTTCCAGAACGAGGTCACGTGGATATGTCACCCACTCAGGGTAGCATGACAGGGTCGAAGGTCGCCCAATATAGCGTGAGTAATGGAGCATTCAGCATAATTTCCTGTCTAGAATTGGCTTTACTAACTATTCCAATGGGGAGTGCTCTTGTTTGGAAGTACTAAGGGTAGCTTCCTCCCCCCATCAAGAGATTGACTAATCCTAACAAGGCTGTATTTCAAGTAAGTCTCCTTGGGGTAGGTTAGTCACGGCTAACTATGGGAATATGAGTGGTTATTTGACCATTGACAGGTGAGGCTCTTGCACCGGGCCTATCCAGAAACAAGGTCATAGTCAGCGGTTACAAGGATGTTAGAGACTTTTTGCACCCCTTTAGAATTATTGGAGGATATACAAGCAAGTATCGCTGGACGACGTACGGTCGGATCTCAAGTGCTCTTCAATAAGTTTGAGTACCTCAAGGGCAGTATTAGATTGTTGCAACTAAATAGGTAATGTATGTGTCGAAAGGGTTGTTGACTTTGTCCTATCCGGGCGGAGAAATCGATAGAGGGTCCCCAAGGTTGCAATGACGGTTGTCTGGAAGTCATATGCACTGGGATATATATACCTCCATGGGCCTTCATGCACTTTGGATAGACGTGGTAGATTTTTTGGTCATAGGGGCAGTAAGCATTTTGTGACTCGCAGAGGGTGATCGGAAGAAAGAAAGAAGTCATAGAGAGTTTAGCCCAAATTAGTGTCCACGCCGAATTTTGGGCTCAGAATTAAAAGGGCGGCAGTCATTTTTTTGGCTAGTTTTTGACAAAAATCTACAAAGTTTTTTTTCCTTTGAGATTAACATTAAATCCAACCGATCAAAGTCTGGGTTAGACTAACCGAAAGTTCGAGCCACGTCTTAGAATTCTTCATCGTCTTCGGGAGGTGGAAAAAAGGGTTGTGGCAGTGTCTTTTCTATTTAAGTCGGCAAGGTTTTGGGCTGAACTATAAGTGATAGGGGTTTCAGAATGAGGTCAAACTTGGCCTAGTATCTCCGTGGAGCTTAAAATGGAGTCCAAAGTACATACGTCTTCGTACCAGTCAGCAGGTCTGGTGAGTAGGGGACGGAAGAAGCATTGTGGAGGAAGAAAGTTCTTCGAATTCTTTATTAGTTCGAACACGAATTTCTAAACGTCTGTGTCCCAGCATACGGTCCATTTCTAATAACAAGTTTCTATTAAAAACTAGTAAGAGGAAGAAATTTCTAATTTCTAAACTAACTAAGATTTACACAAGTTTATATACAATGAAGGCGCAAAGAAAGAAAGCACGTTGAATGCTCAATACTTACACAAAGTCAAATAAGGTTTAAATTTTTACTCTTAATTTAATCTTAAGTTTGTAATTTTCACAGTCAGAAAAAGATTTAATTAATCTTATCCCTAACACCACAGGCGAGCACAAAAATTATCTTAGGGGACAAGGTCCTCAGTCCCATGAACCAGAGTAGAGCGAGGCAGTCTCTCTTATCACCGCTACCGCCTTTTACCAGATCTCCGTATAGTCCAAATGTTGAAGAAAAAAACTCTTTACAAGTTTTGAAGGACAATATAGGTCAAACCAGGGCATTGAGGTATCGCTGCTTACCGCAAAATCCCGTCAAAAATGCTCCTGTAGCTAGGTACATGGTGCTTTTATTCGACCAAGATAGCTTTAAAAAACCGGGCATGCGTACTATGTACTATACTGTATTGTTTTAACAAAAATAATTTATTAAATACATTACTATTAGGTTTTTAATGTATTTTAGATCTGATGATGCCTGTTTGTTTGGCAAAACACGTATAATCATAGCTTTTTTACCGTATTAAACCATTTGCCTGAGACCAAGACATTGTTTTTCTTTTCTGCAATTATTAAACCAGGTCTCTCAGAGGTATGGACGATTACTTCTTAAGATAAAATTGTTAGTATTATATTAAGCTTAATAAAACTCATTGTTTCTACTGTTATGACTAAAATAATTATAGACCCATCATTTAACTGCATATAGCTAAGTTGCATATTATTAAACGGCTTATGGTAATAAGTGGTTTAAGGAATATTAACCTATAATTAGCCAAAATCAATTTTCTAAAACCATTCATGTTGGTAGTAATTTAATAGACAGTGTCTGATTTTATAACATGCTTATTTGTTCTCGGAAGCTTTTAAATTTGACATTGTATGTTTTCAGGAAAGCTTTTAATAATCTAAATGGATCCACCTTTTTTGTTAGACTATCAGTAAGAGCCTACTAGCAAAGATCAATACATCGGAGACGCTTTGGCACGCTATTCTTAAGTTTAGGCGGCATTCTGACCGAAAAAAGAAAGAAATGAAAATGAAAATCTTATACAGCCGTTAGGGGCATCCATTATTATCCGAGGTTTTAAGAGTTTTGCATTTTATTTTGCTTCGAAGGGGTATTAATAAACATTTGACCTAGCTATATGTAAATGATCTTGTTTATTTTGTTTGTCATATTTTTTTTAATCGATGATCAGTTGTATTTTTGATTCCATATTTGAATAGTTTAGGAAAAAGTCCAGTTTTTAAACGTGAAAAAATCACCCTCCAAGATTTTTAAATTGCTTTTCTGGCTTAATAATAAAAGCTCCGGACTAGTTAAATAATGTTTGTATGAAATATTGTAAATACTACTTTTCTCTGGAGTTAAAGACATATACAGGTTGGTTTTAACCAGTTACACGGAAATCGTTTTATAGGGAATCGCTAATTTTATCAAGAAAAGTTAACTATTTATATAAGTACGGCGCTTTACACATAATTCAAATAATGACTTAATTTTATGAGAAGATATATATATATATATATATATATATATATATATATATATATATATATATATAGCTCCATCTATACATATTTATAGAAAATTAGCAAACACGTAGTCCAAAAATTTAAATAATCAGTAAAATTGAAGTTCGAAAAACCATATAAAACACGATAGGTTTATAATATTCCCGTTTTTCCCTTTAGTCCCCCACCGCTGCTGTACACTTCACTCATTGGAACAAGGAATGTTTTGTGCTAAGACTATAGATATTTGATAATTTCAACATTCATTAAGATTATATTGTATTTAAATATATACCGACATAATATGAGGAAAAAATAGATTTCCCTTCAAGGGTATACACCGGTACATTGCAAAGCAATATATTAGAGAATGCAAATTTCAAAGCAATATCTTAAAGAATTTCAAATTTATTGCGGAAAGTCTTGGGTAGAAAAAAATTGAAAATGCCGTAATTCTGCCGTTTTTGATTTTTTTTAATATGCTTGCTATGACATCACTCCGGCACTACCCTGAATATTTCCTGAAAATTTCATCCAAATTGTTCAAACCATCTCGGAGTAACCGGTGTACGTACATAAAAAATACGTAGGGTCGAATTGATAACTTCCCCTTTTTTCGAAGTCGATTAAAAAAAAAATGTTGGGTAAAGATGATACTTTTTTAGTAAGGAAAATACGCCAATATTGAGGAATTCATATCGGTTACGAAAAGATTTTTATCGATTAAAAATAAAAAATGTTGGGTAAATATGATACTTTTCTAGTAAGGAAAATACGCCAATATTGGGGAATTCATATCGGTTACGAAAAGATTTTTATAAAAATACATTGTTACGTGAAAATGGTTCCATGAAACAATAATATGAGAAGTCATAAAATCTAACTATTGTTTGTTAAATCACTAGTTCAATTGTTTTAAGAAATTGATTTTAGTTATGCTTCCACAAACAGTTCTTCAAAAAGGAATTTCTTAAATATATTTAAATATTATGATTATATTGAAATAAAATATACGACTGGCAGATCACTGTAAAAAATATTGTCAAAAAAAATATGTACAGGGTTGTTCAAAAGAAACGCACAAAATTCATGTTTTCTGTATGAGTAATTTTTTTCAAAAACGCTAGAACACCTGAAGTGGTTTAAATGGTTATTCATCTTTTTGTAATTTTTTCAGTCCCCTCTCTGAAACCCCTTGACTTTTTTTTTCAAATGGCAACCTAGGTCATGTGGGGGCTCTATGAGAAGGTCTTCTAAAACTGAATCCGATACTAGGAACAAATTTCGGGTCTGCTCATTTCATTACATAAAACGAATGTTCATACGTTTTTAATTAAATTTAACTCTCAAAGTAGATCCTTATGGTGTAATGTGAAACGATTTTGGTTGCCATTAATTATTGGGACCCATTAACCTATCCAGTGACTTCTTCATTGAATTAGTTTGAGAGGATTGATTAAAGGATAGTAGTATTAATTATTGCCCCATACGTTAAGAAGCAACTTCTAATATCACAGATTTTTCCGTTGCAATATTCCCAAATTCTTGAAATTCTAGGACAGTTTTCTTTTCCACATTTGGTTGTTTATTTGGCAAATACCTACACACACAAAATTATAAATTCAATTTTATCATTGAACTGTAAGCAAGTGTGAGTGTTTTGGAACTTTTTTGAAATATGGTTCTCTCAGAAAGGTAACGTATTGAAATCTTGATATTCTTGGGTTGTGGAGGCAAAGTACGGAGCAAGAAGAAAGTTTGTGTTGTTGTTCAATGAAAAGTATCACGTGCCCATTGGATTTTGAAAGAATATTTTATGCCTTTTTGTCTTAAATTAAAAAAGCATCAGATTACAATTTTTACCTGGAAAAAAAACACAGTAAAATAATGTTTTAATCTATGATGTTATATTACACTTATGTATCACAAAGTAGAACTGAGATTATGTAAAAATAAAAAAGCATAACTTTACAAAAAGGAAACGTTGAAAACAAAATTAATCAATTAAATCTAAAACAACTAGAACAAAAACCAACCAAAATCAAAAGTTTAAGCGGTATAATCTGTATAATTGCCATTATTTGTTTATTTAATTATTTTTAAATGAATATTTTTTATTTGATTTTGCTGCTGTAATAAGAGCCTCGGCATTTTTAATAAAATTCACAAACTCCATACAGGTCATATTAAAATTAGATGAGATTTGAAGTTCCGCTCTAATGAGCTCAACTGAACCTATATTTCCAGTGTCTGTCCACTTCAACATCATACGTGAAAATGTTCTTTCCACGTAAGCATTAGATGGTGGCACACTTAATATAAAAGAAACAACCTTAAACAATGAAGGCATATGATTTGCTCTAGTTTTAAAAATACTTTGCTATTTATCTATAATTTTTATATCCTTTTTGCAAATTTCCCTTAGGCAAGTTTTTATTACCGATTATTCATTAAAAAGAGAATGAATATCTACTTCTTTTAATTCCAAAATTTCTACGATCTTGATTAATTCGTGGAAAAGAAACTCTTTTTTTTAAATTCAATGGTTGTATAATAAAAAATATGTTACTTTCGGAAAAATCGAAATGTCTTTGCAAATAGTTTAAAGCCCGAGTTAAAACCAAAAGCAGAAATATATTGGCACAAAAATGTATAGTGATGTTTTTGTGTATAAATATTGTACTACCTCGCTTCCTTCCTCTTGCTTCTCGATTTCAAGAAGCTTTTTTATAGGTAAATATGATATAAAATAAGATATTATCGGGTGATAAAATGTTAATAATCTTTACATATTACATATACATGTTTAATTAATTCCTGTCACTCAAACTCTACAATTCTTTTAAATTTTCTCTTCTTAAAGCACTGGCACTAAAATGATTATAAATTTTTAAAATAATTGTTTCTAAATCAACATTTAACTGCTGAAGAGCAAATTTAAAGGTATTGCTAACAACATGAGCCAAGCAACCATTTTTAATTAGACGAGAATTTTTTTCTTTAAGAAGTGTATAACAAGACCTATTTCTGCCAAAATTTGAATTCGTGTTATCGCACTAAATGCAGCAACATTTTTTATTGTCAGATGTACGTTATCTAGGGCTTTGGTGATAGAATTAGCGATCGTGTCGGCTATTTCTGAAGGCTCTTCAAAAAAATCTAATAGAAGCTTTTTTTCAATTGAAAACTATTGTATCCATACTCTTATTAGACGTATCAGTAGCTACGTAAAAATAATTATATTCCCCTTTATCGCTAATTAAATCCTGTAAAATAATTTCCACCGATTTTGGACCCAAAATATTTTTTACAATATATTCAGATTTTGTTCTACCACAGGACATTTTTTTAGAAGTTTGTGAGTCATTAAACATTTTTGTGAGAAGTTGTATGCCACAATCCAACGCATTGTAGGATTGGTTTTGCGTGACGCCGTGGAAAATCTCTGCTAACTCGGCTATCATCACGTTATATCTACAAAAGTAATTACTATACTAACACACAGGTTTATACACAAGCAATATTTCCACTACTATTTAAGGTTAAAAGTAGTTAAGTGTAAATATATTTAAGAAACAAAAGTTATTATAACTTACCCTCTAACCTAACCCCTCCAAGTAACAGGGCTAAATAAAAATAAATACCTAACTTTAATTAATTTAACTGTGCACTTGACGTAATTTAGCTAGATCTGTAAACTACAATACATGCGGCAGTTGGCAATCGGCACTGATGATCTGGTATTTTTATTAATCGGAGCCCCCGAATCAACTCAAAATTTTCAACATTCTGTTTTTAAAATGTTTTGAAGCTATAAACATGTATTTTTAATAATCATTTTTAGATTTTTACGGTTTAATAAAAATTCACGTAGCCAAACTAAATAAAAATCGGGACATTAAGGCTCTGCGTGGGGACGCGTGATTTTTGGGTCAAAATCGGGACTGTCCCGACCAAATCGGGACAACGGCAACCCTGGCATGGGTCAGTTAGAGCTTTACATAAAACGGGCCGATCACCCGATTTAACTGAATACAAAAAACTTTATATTATCATTGCATTTTGAAAAAAAAAGTTGGGAGGTCTACAAATTAAGTGGTGGCAGGGAGTGGGCTGAAAATATTGCAAAAAGACGAACAACCATTTAAACTACTTCACGTGTTCCAGCGTTTTAGTGAAAAGCGACTTATACAGACTGAATTTTGTGCGTTTCTTTTGAACAGCCCTGTGTTATATAGGGGCTATGGCAAGGCGGGATAAATGTAGAATCCAGTGGCGGCCCGCCGGGGGATGAAGGTGAAGTGCCGCTTGACCTACATTTTCCAATCAATTTACTTAAAAATATTTTTAAAATATTAAGCATTTTATAATCTACATTTTTATTATAAAAATTTGGTATGTTTTATATAAATTCACATTATTTACTTAATTATACAATTTTTTTCTATAAAAACTCACTCAGAATCACAATCAGCAGCAATTCCGCCTCAGACTCCCACCGCACGGCGGCTTTCACGCTTAGATTTGTTTACGGCAGTTGCTATGGCAACGCATCCGTAAGCCAAGTAGAGATGGGAGCGGTATAAAGCTGCTGCTGCAGCGTGCAGGCGCTTGTTCGCTTATTATAGAATTAATGTAAATTAGTGCGTTCGGATCATCGGAGGCGGAAGCAGTTTTGCATCGATCGAAACGAATCGAAATTAGCTTTAACTGTTTTTTAAGAACAAAAAAATATATTTAAAATCTTATAAATTCATATTATTTCTCCTAAGTATTAAAAAACGCTCCAAAGCTATGGATAATTAACATCATAAAAAGGTTAAAAAATAGCCGTTTTGGGCGTGGCACCCCGAAAAATTTTCGTCTACGGCGCTGTGCCGCCACTGGTAGAATCCTAAATTTAGAAAGGAGACACTTCGGCCTGGCCCAGAATACATTAGTGCAGTTTGTTCTATAGTAACATCGTGACTCAAGAAACTAATTTCGACTACTCTATGACCTCGTTTGATCCTTTAGGCTGATTGTGATGGTTTATACAAAATTCGCTATAGTTATAAAAATGCCTTGTCTTACTTTGATTTCCTTTAAATTTGTAGTGATTTTTGAAAATTTCTCTCTCAGAATCGCTTACACAATATTTTAATTTAATATCTAAGTAATATTAGAATTTGCCGAAATTTCAGTTTTTTTTTCTGAAATTGTTATTACCTAGTATTGCAATGGGTGCACAGAATCAGTTAAAAATTTTAACACGGAAACACGCGTCTACTAAACAAAAAATCTCATGGTTCGTGACATTTTTTGATAAAATTGATGCTTTATTTAAGAGTGGCGATGATATTAAAGATCAAACAGTTGTTAAGCTACAAAACAGAGCAGATAGGTTCAATGTTGTACTTAACGAGTTTGAAGAAGTTTAGCTAAACATTGAGCAATCCTGTGACGATAATGACTTGTGTAAAGTAAATTCAAAGAACATTAAGATTTTTTGAAGTTCACGCACAGTACAAATATATGTCTAAATATATTTTGTTTAAATTATCGCATGATATAATTAATTATATAATATAGTAATAATTATAAGTGTGTATTCTGCTTCTTTGCCAACTTTTAATGATGATTTTCAAACATAGCATGAATTCAATAATACATTCATTTCCGTGACTAACAAAAACAACATGCTAAATGATACTCAAAATAATTGCCAGAAGAAAATTAAAAAAATGTCTGGAAAACTTTATATAAAAGATATATACATTGCTAATAAACAGCTATTAGTAAACGGTCACGTTAAAGCCCTTTGCAATTTAAAACATTCATAAACATTTGCTTGCTCTAAAAGCCTTAAACATGCCAAATAATCAGGTTCTGTCTAATGCTTTGGTTGTTGGTATGGTATCAAAAAACTTGATAAAATGACTCTATGGAATGGGAAAATCATAATGCAAAAAATCATATACAAACGATAGAAAATTTACTTAGTTTTCTTGAATACAAAGTGGATTTTTAGAAAATGAATAAGCCACGCTGCAATATGTTTCATTTTTTTCTGAAGCCAAAACCGACAGAAAAATTAGGCAGCGTTTTTCTCTGTATAATGGTGAGTTCACTATGACCCAATAAACTCCTCTGTACCAATTGAATATGCTATTAATACAGTAGACTCACATATTTTGTGATTTTCATTTGAACCTTTCTATTGACGAATGGACGGGTACCGTTTTATTCTGAATGTTTCGTAGGCTCTCAATGTTTTGCTGTGCTCATTGCAAAACCACTATTAGTGCTGCCAGAACCTCCGTAATAAATTTTTTTTTATATTCCTCAATTTCTATCTTAGATACATCGTCTTTAATGTCCGAGTAAATTAACGATTTGACGTTGTTTTGATGAGGCCGCACTTATACAATTTTGTAAATCTTGGTTACATTTTTCATTTAATTAATTTTACAGATTTATTTATGTGCTTCTTTATTAACTGGTTCAATAACTTGTAGTAACTCAATGGTTTCCTGGACAATAATAATTTTTGGCTGATCAGCTGTCCTAGAAGTATCGTTTTCGTTAAAAATGTTATTCTAAGATTTTTCTATAACTGAGGGGTCTAATTGTTGCCACGCTTGATTTGAATAAACAACCGCATCCTTCATAGTTAGGCTTCTTAAGCTATGTGCCATATTTTCTCTCTTGGCCACAGCGTATTCCAGCAAAAGTTTTCTTTAGTACAGCTTGGTTAACTTTAAATCATTTTTGTCCACCGATTGAATAAAGGAAGTTACATTTAGTAGCACGGAAGGTTTCAATAGTTTTTTTTCAAATTTTTGTTGGAGGGTTCTTTGTTTAAATATTTCACCTGTTTCAGTCTGTTTGTCTAAGAAACCATTTATTGAGGGGATTTTTCATCTTTGGATATTCGGCCTCTTTTAAGGTGCGTTTTTTTTATTTTACTTGTCCTAACGCTTTGATTCACAAGTGTCATTATTTTATACTTTTTTAATAATCAAGCAAATGGTGGATTTAAAAATTTCCTATGTCTTAGATAAATCTGTTATCTTCATACCTTACTGGTTATCTTGTAGAATTTTTAATTTCTCATAAAGAGTTAAAAACCTTTTGATTTTCACCACAAGTAACGAACTAAAAATTAACAGACTGTTATTGTACGTGCTATTGACTCCATCTCCGTGATTCACAATTAAATACCCCACAGTCGACTAAATGCAGAAACATCTCCCGCATTTTTACGTCTCGATGCATTTGGAGAACCTCAGAATTGAACCAATGTCAAGAAAGATTGCGTACAAGTAGACACAGAGCAGTAAATGAGGATATACATAAATTGTTCATACTATCGAGATGAGCTATTATTTACAATGCTAAATATGTAATGTAATGGATTAATTTTGGCCATTCGTGCTACTGGGAGGTTTATGCAAACGAGTGTTTACACTAGCGCGCGACGACTGTATTCTAAAATAAGATAAACTAATCTATATCTAGCATTCAATAGTAGCTATTAAATCAAAATATTCCTCACATTATATTAAACTTGATTATTTTGAGATTTGGAGAAAGTAAGATCTCGATTTTTGCAAGACCCTGTATAGTTCGTTATATTATAAAATATCAACTTTGAATCTGGCCTTAATAAATAACTTGAAAACATCGTAGCCTCCTAAATACAGGGTGATATTTTTAGCGATCACCACATTTTGGGTAATAAAAAAAGTTAAAACCCTAACTACGTTGTGGATATTTTTGTTACAGAATTATAAGATAGGTTTTAACATTTTATTTAAGTTAAAAAACGCTAAGCAGTGGAATGTGAATGCACTTTTCTTGTTTTCACTTTTCAACCAGTTTTTTATGGTAATGATATATTTACATGTCCCGGTTTACCTACCTACATAAACTGTACGACAAAAGTTAAGGATATTAATATATTTGGTTTATATTCATTTGACGAATTATTCAGTTTGAAAACCAAATACGTTGTGCAAATTATTTGACTATGAATGATCAATTCAATATTTCTTAAAAGGGGCTGGTTTTTACTATACAAAGATTAATAAGAAATACTAAAAATTGTCTCTTTTTACAATGGTTGCTCCCGTACACAAAAAAATTCCGAACCTTTTTAAATCAACTATATATCAGCCCTAATGGTGATACAGTGGCGGCTCGTGAGTATATTGAAGGGTGAGGCTACATGAGGTTAATTTTGTTTAAATGTGAATAAATTTCCACGTCACCCATGAGGTATTATTCTGCGACGCGTTGACCTTTTTTTTTAATGGAGGTCATCGCCAATAGCCCTACTAAACCATTAAAAACTAAAAAAATAAACTCTAAAAAAAGTAAATAAAAAGTAAACAAAACAAGTAAAATATGTACACCTATCACTAAAATATAGCGGTGATTGCGATAATAAAAACATAATTTAGTTTATTAAAACTTAAAATAAATAGTTGTATGAAATAAGATAAAAAAAACTACTTTTTGTACATTAAATCTATACGTCTGTCTTTTAAGGTTGCAAATTTATCTATAATTTGGTCGTAAAAGTTTTGGTCTTCACTAAGTTCTGACAGTAATTCCTACTCTATTGACATCATTGCTAAACCCGAAAGCCGTTCTTGTGTCATTGTGTTTCTTAGGTAGGTTTTGATCCGTTTAAGACATGAAAAATTTCGTTCGGCCGATACAGTTGTTACCGGAATAGTTAAAACTAAATTAAAAAGCTTATATGCTTCCGCAAAAATTGCTTTAAAATCTTTAAATAACAAAGCTAGACTTTTTTCGACATCTAAATTTGAAAATTGTTCATCCCTATACAATACAGACAGCTCATTCTTTAATCTATCTCTGTCAAAAATGTTTGGATAATTTTTTAATAAATTATTTAATAAGTCGTCTGGAAAGCATTTAACATATTCCGAATATTTTGTGCAATCGACTAAAGCAAAGAAATTTAAATTATTTAAATTTTCAAACCGCGTCCCTAATTGAAGAATTATACAATCTATTATTTCGAAATATAATATTTTATATTTAGTAAAAATATCAAAGTCGCTAGAACATTGCCCTCGACGTGTGTTAGTTGGCAGAATAGTGGCTTTTTTAGCAATATTGAAAAGTTCTTTGAAATGGTCCTCGTTTCTAAATTCAATAATTCGTTACTTGGCAAGGTTTATTTGCGAAATGCAGTAATTTATATCTAAATGCTTTAACTGTAATATTTGAAACAGTACATCAGTGCAACTAAAAATTTGTTTATAAATATGCGTTAAAAGGCAAAATTCGAAATCATTAAAATGCTTTAGAAATCCTTTTGCACCATTAATAGATTCTGTTCCAGAACTTAAGTCATTAATAATAGTTTCAAATACTATAATTAAATTGTCCCATTCATCAGCCACTACGTTTAAAATTTTAGACCGTGTATACCATCGCGTTTCTACAGCTCGCGGAATTCTTTTACCTACTATCTGATTAAGCACAAAAGACCGTTTTGGTGATTGGTGGAAATAATTTGGTATTCCTAATAAAGTGGCAAAAAATATACGACTTTGGGTAATCAGTTTTGTTCCCTGTTGTAAAACTAGATTTAATCTATGGGCGCAACAATGAGTAAACATAGCTAAAGGAGCAATAGATCTAACTTTTGTTTGAAGCCCATTTATTTCACCTGCCATAACACTAGCCCCATCGTAACACTGCGCGACCAATTTATTTTTAAAGTCATAAGGCTCTAAGCTGTTTTGTATTAAATGAAAAAGGCTCTCTGCTGTTCTATTATCGCTAACGTCAAAAAATCCTAAAAATCTTTCTTTTAAAGATCCGTTGGTCACATACCTAACTGTTATCGAACACTGTGATTTTTCTGTTATATCAGTACTATCATCCGCAATTACGCCAAAAAAACAACAATCGGTGTCATTGATGTCTTTTTTATATATTCTTGAATATAGTCATGTATGCAACCAATTAGTTCATTTTGTATAGTCTTAGATTTTCCCGTAAAAATATTACTAAATTTAGCACAATGTTCAGTAAGTTCGGCATTTCTTTTTATTAAGCATGCAAATATTTCCTTAAAATTGCCACGGTTAAAAGAATCTGTTGTTTCATTATGACCTCGAAATGCCAAGTCCTATTTACCCAAAGTAATAGTAAGATCAATTAAATAATTTAATAATAAACGGTTTTTTCGAACATTTTCATTATAAACAATTTTATTAAGACTTGCATTTTCTTGTAGTGCATCCGCAATAGTCGCCCTATTTTGCTCCAGTCTTGTAAGTGCTACCGAATTTTTAATATGCTCTCTTGAACTTTCATGCGATTTTACTGCTCGTGAAAAATTTTTTAAATCCGAATATCCGCCCCCTGAACTCCAATTATTTTTGACGCAACCTAATAAAATACAAGGCCAACAATATAAGCTTTCTTTATAAATACTTCCGCATAGCCACCTATAAGTTTCGTACCAAGATATTTGAAAAGTTCTTGAATATTTTTTACCTTGCCTCTTATCGTTAAATATTGCTAAAATTTTCGGCGTCGGACGGCTACCTAATATCTGTTTCTTTTCAGTTTCGCTTCTTCTTAAAAAAGGCGTTTCAATTAATGAAGCAATAATGTCGTGAATAGGATTCATTTCAAAAGCAAAAAGCAAATACAAAAAATGGAACGGTCCAACTTACCAAATTAAAACAAAACAAAAACTTACTCACGCGTATTTATTCACCTTAAAAGACAGAACGCCCTCAATCAGCGATTATCGCAATCTATTTCCTATTTCTTTCTCAGCCGCACGCACCACGTAAAAAGAAGCCGTTGGAATATTTCGCTAGTCATGTGATTTAAATAACCAATAAAAGCATATCCAAGCTACAGGTTTATCGCCTCAAGAATGCAATAGAAAACGCGTGCTTCGGCAATCGCCATCCCGCTCTGTCATAATCAGGTGACTTGCCGGCATCGGCACCGGCCGTTGATAAATAGGTCAGAAGTCGAAACTTTCCAAGCTAAAATTACTTCGCCTCATTCGAGAGCACTTTCTTTAGGAATGGGTTTGCACGGATTGCACGGTCGGTTTTTTGATGTGGTCAGAATTTATTTTCTAAAATATTTATTATGGGATTATATTTTGTTTTTTTTTTTAATGTTATTATGTTGTAAAACTGTTAAAAAGTATATTTCTAATTGGTAATAGATAAAAAGTTATATAAAAAAATTCTCTTTTCCTTTATTTTGGGGGTGAGGCGCGGCCTCAGAGGCCTACCCTGACGAGCCGCCACTGTGGTGATATAAAGTAGGTGTAATTTAATCATTAGTGTTTCTACTATGAGGTTTAATTAGCGTTAAATAAAACAACATGATAATTAAAATATGAAATCTTTAATAACCGAATTAAAATAATGTTTTTTCAAGTTCGAGTGAAATTAAGAAATACTTACAAAATGGTTTAATAACGTCTAATTCTACCCCTGCTGTTTATTACAGCTTGCAGGGACGGACTAAAGAGAAAATATTAGGAGGGGCTTTGTCAACAGATTTTTAACTTTGCCAACACAATATTTATCCATTGACAAAAAATATAAAATGTTTAACATGTTAAACCTGATAACTATATAAAAAAATTATTTACTCTTAGCTTAACGCAGAAGGAAAACAGTTGTTCACCGAGCTGCATATTCCTTTACCGATAATATATTAGATTTTGCCAACAGGATAACATATTGGGAGGAGCGTCCTCCACAATCCCCCTATATATTCATCCCTGGCAGCTTGAACTCTCCTGGGCATACCCAGAAACAAGCATGTCCCAGGCATGCTCAACGCAATGAATATAAGAAAAAAGCAGAGGCACGGGCAAATGATTAATTTCATGCATTTCCAGCTGTTGTAGATTTAATCTAGCTCTATGTAAATAAGCATTGTCATCCAAGAACTTAAAATTAGATTCTAGGTTCCAACGGTATTGTTTCAACAAATCTGATACGATGTCTCTTGGTGACAGGTAGGTATACCTGTCACCGGTCATTGTACGTTCGCAGATCTAGAACTCTGTTCGAACTCCCTGGCCATTCTCCTTCAGATGGATACACTTCCTCAATATACCTGTCATTCATTCTGGCATTTGGCGACCTCCATGCAAGGACTGACTAAAACGTCTGTAATCATCGGCGTTAAATTTATTACCCCAGAATACTCATTCGCACCAAAGTAAACGAAGAGCCCTATAGTTTAACGTCAGAGAAGAACATCTTATAGAACTGAAACAATGCAGACCTGGATAGTTCTTAGCATAATTTTTACTCCAGGACTCCCTCCTAGCTCCCTTGACTAATAATCTGTCTTTCCTAATATTCGTAGACCTTGGTCTATCTTCTCTTGGTCATTCGCCGGTAGTGTTTATATCACTGAAATTTGTTTTGGTTGGTTAAACGATAAATCACATTTTAAGTAAGTGTTTTACCTCATCATACTACCGCGCACCTCCAAGTAAAAATTAGATGGTTTGCTTCTTCTGTTGTTAAGTCCCATCTGTTCGTATTGCAGATAAAAATGACACTCAAATTATTGCAGAAGTGGTCTTATTAACAATGTCACTGACTTTAAGAAAAATTCATTTAATTGCCGACAAAATATAATAATGCGGCAATGAGCGTTACCAAACACTTAACTACTTGATCAAAAGTTTTGTTGCTGCCACTTTTTAAACGTAGCCTGCTGTGCTATTGATGTGAGGAGGATACAATTCTGATTTGTCTAGATTTTCGAAATTTTGTTCAATTAAAACGTTTTGGAAAATTTTATTTGTTAAAGTTAGAGATTTAACAATTCGGAAAAAAACAGGTTTTTTTTTTAGAAAAAGCCATGATTTTTTCCGGAACTTGAGCACAATATTACCCCTGTATAGGAAACACTAGTCACTTTTTATTTTTTTTTATTAAACATTAGAAGTTTTCAACTATATTAATCAGTTTAGGTAATATTGATCATTGAATTTGAACCAAATATAACCACTTAACTTTATTCAGGCAATTTATATGTAATATTTCAGATGTTCTATTTTTTCTCAGCGCATGTTATAATTCTACTGTGTCTGACTGGTCACTATCACTAATACGTGGGTGTATACTAGCTCTGTGATTCCTCACAAGGATAGTATACGCCGGTAATGGCCCTTATAGCCATTCTGAGTCTAATAGATTTCTAAATCTAAACAGAGTTCAACTTAGAACCATTACCGGTGTCCTAACCGGACACTGGCTGGTGAAATATTACCTGCATAAGATTGGACTCGACAACGATACATACTGCAGGTTTTGTGCTGAGGTAGATGAAACTACCGAACATCTAGACTGTCGATGTGACGCTTTAGTCAACTTCAGACCGCTTTGCTTTGGTGACACCTATGTAGAACCCGAGCTTGTGGGATGTGCAGGACCTAAAAGGGTCCTTTCCTTAAAAAAGGAGTGGTCTCTTGGCCTGACACGCCTACTTGAGGGATAGCACAATGGGCCCTAGTGAGCCTAAGTGTTGCCCTTATCGGGCTCCTCATCTATGCCTATTCACCGGTAATCCATATTTTCTGCAGAATAACAAAATTTTTGTATTCCAGTGATTTTTTTGTTTACTGTATAGTTGATACTGTTGACGATAGCTTTCAAGTCAAGTCTGCCCTCGAGTGGGATTCGAACCCATAACCTCCGTCTTATCGGGATGTCAATTTCCCAACTAAGCTGTCGAGAACCTCTGAAGTTGGTTGAAAGTATGCGATTAGGCAAAAAAAAATTGTCTAGTAACTTAAAAATAAACATTTTGATTCTTCGACTATAAGTAAATTACCACAAATTCTTTTTATTTGCAAGAATTAAAAATTGTACCAAAAGATATTCCTGAATTGGGCATCAAAAGATTCGTCTGTATGCCGCGAGCGTTCAGGCGGAAATAGTACGCCATTTTGTCCAACATAAAAAAGTAAATATTTTATGTTATAGGTAACAAATTGAGGAGCTCATTGAGACTATTCTATATATATATATATATATATATATATATATATATATATATATATATATATATATATATATATATATATATATATATATATATATATATATATATATATATATATATATATATATATATATATATATATATATATATATATATATATATATATATATATATATATATATATATATATATATATATATATATATATATATATATATATATATATATATATATATATATATATATATATATATATATATATATATATATATATATATATATATATATATATATATATATATATATATATATATATATATATATATATATATATATTTAGATATATATACATATTCAGTAGATGGATAAAAATCGAAAAGCAAAATAAATTATAAGGTACCTACCCAAATTTTCTAAATTATAAAAACATATGCTTCATTCCGGATTCATTTTACCAAATGAACGTTTTTATAATAAAAATAAGTAGGTTAATGTGGGATTCAGTCAGCTTTGCCAGATTTTTTATTCGCTAATCGGAAATTTTATCGACACTATCATAAATTATATAAATACGATTTTATTTTTAATATACGTGTCTAAAAATGTATCATCCGTAAATAGGGCTATTTAAAATATTTAATAACAAACATAACATTTTCTATAAGCAATAAAAAGCATTTCAACTATTTGAATACAAAACAAGAAAAACGAAGTCTTTTTTTTAAATCAAACTTTGAAGAATTCACAGAAGGTCCATTTTTTTACTTCCCTCGTAAAAGGGAAGTATTGTAATCGTAAAAAAGTCACCCTCCGAGGTTCTTTCAGATCTTTACGTTTCAGGGACCCTAGATGCCGATAAACATCAATTCCGTCGGTCTGTCGCTCTGGCTATTCGCGACAAAAGTACTTGCCCGATTGACTTTAAATTTTGGTCAAAAATAAAGGGTCATATTGGGGATGACCTGGTAACATTTTGGTAAAAATCGAATGTGGCAAAACAAAATGGCGGCTTAGTGAAATGTTAAAATAATTACTACTAAAAAACTACTTATCCAATTTATCTCAAATTTTGCACAAAAATCAAGTGTAATGCAGGAATCAACAGGTAAAAATATAAAAGATTTGTAATCGTGAAGAGATCAGTCTCTCAGGTTTTACATATCTTCACGTTTTAGAGTCTCTAGATGCCAAAAAAAATGTTTTATTAATTCCGTCGGCCTGTGTGTCGGTTTGTTTGTCTCTCTGTCAGTTCACGACATAGCTTAAAAACTACTTACCCGATTGACTTCAAATTCTCTTCAAAGATTAAGGGTCATATGAGGATGACCTGGTAATATTTTGGTAAAAATTTAATATTTTGGAATTAGATACTGAAAGAATTAATTATGCAATTTACCTTAAATTTGGCACAAAAATCAAGTGTTATATAGGAGTGAAGAGCTAACATTTTGGTATGAGTTTAACATAGCTAAACAAAATTGCGGTCTTTTAAAATATTTAAAAAATCAGCCTGAAAATATTATTAATTTGATTAATTTCAAATTTCGTGCAAGCATTAAGTGTGATACAGAGATAAATTGGTAAAGTTGTGGTATGAATTCAAAATAGCTGAACCAAACGGCGGCCAAATATTTTTTTTTCAATCAACGTAAAAAAATCTTATTCTATTGACTTGAATTTATTTTAAATTATGCCCAAAAAACAAGTGTGGCATAGGTAGAAACTAGTGAAATTTTGGTAGGAATCCAATATGATTTAACAAAATGGCAACGAATAAAAGTGTTTCAAGACAGTATATATCTGTTACTAAATGATTATGAACTGTACTAAATTGGGTCACACTTCACTATTCCTAATAAAAGGAAAGATTCATAACGAGGGGTAAAGGAAATTTACCGATTTTTTAAACAATTATAATTAATAATGATTTCTTCTTTCTTGTGTACTTATAAAGTAATAGATTTAGAGCACATAACTAATTAGAATACAACATAGTGTGCGCATATGAAAAAATACTAATAAAAAGTAGTGTAACAACTGCCGCCTTAAGCATCGCATTTATGTCCGAAACGACTCAGAATGGGATTGCAGGACATGCAGGAGATAAGTTATGTATATCGATATATCGATATTCTGCTCCCACTAAAAACTTGAGGAACTGAGAATGTCTCCTGCACTTTTGCGTGCTAGACATTGTATCAAATTACCTTTTTAACTATATTTTTTCTAAATCGGGATTTTCGTCGTCCCGAACGAGACATTTTTATTTGGGTCAATATCGGGACGTCACTTTATTCAGTACTTCAGTAGTAGTTTTATTTTTATTTGTTGCTTTATATGAGATACAGGATACCCATAAAAAATAACGTGTCGCTTATTTAAATATATTTTGTGGTTCTTTTCCTATGTTAATGTTAGTTTTAAGAAGGTTTTTTTATCATTTATACTTATTCGACAATTCTGTCATTTTACAGTAAACATTTTCATCAAAAATATAATAATATAATGCAACGGATTGCAACGTGTAAAGCAAAAGATCAAAACCAAAGTATATTACGTTACATGTTCCTTCTCAAAACCAAAAACGTACAGGAAGAAGCTTTATGTAGCGTAAGCAGAAAGATAAAAATACCCGGTAAAGTTCTCTTGAGAATCGGCTTCATCAGCGCTTTACACGGGATATGATCGTGCAACTCAAGTAATTAGCAAATATTGTATTCCCAAACCGAATAAATAATAAAACCTACAGGTATTAAATAGATCTATCTATTCGTTCCGCTCCTGAAAGACTGTTTGGAATCGAAATTTATTTAAAATATATATAATTCCATTAATTTTAAAAAATCTACAGTTAAATTTTCTTTATCTGAATTTTGTAACAGGGGGATAATTTGTTAAAGCCACAGCTCCTAGGTGTCGTTAAATCTTTTGTACATCATCGCTCAGAGTAACTCGTATATTATACAGAAAAATACTTTCTACACAAAAAAAATTATTTGCCTTAACTTTTTATAGACACGTAATCATTTACAATAGTTTTCAGCATATAAGTCCTCATAAGGGCATCGACCATCACCATCAAGGAACAATATTTTTAGTGATAAATGAAATGACTGAAAAATGAAATTTGTCAGTAAGTTCGACATGAAACCTAGGTAAAAGATATATGTAACTAATGGTTTTTTTGTTTAAAGTATTTTCTGGCGCAACACATCAAAAATACCTAACTACTATCTCTATATTAATGAAAGATATTTAAAGATGTTATATTCACCATTTAGACTAAAGCGGCCTGTGCCTATGATAGTGTTCAATACATACCATCAAAGAAAATATTTTTTAGGCAAAAAAAATATTTTAAGATAATTTTTATAGAATCTATGTAGAATAGTTTTTAACTTGCTGAACCTCATCAGTGCTTAAACACAAATAAACTGACTGAAACGTGGAGGCTTATCTGACATAACCTCAAATAGTATCATATCGAAACATTGAAATGAAGAGCTCGTAAAGATCTAGATTATACAATTATTTATACCTATTTGTTTATTGGCTTCAGTTATTTAGTACTTCATTTATGCCTAACTCAAATGGATCAAAAGTGGTCAAATTCGCGAGGAGCTGCATTTGTGGGCCAGTACCGAGATTTCAGTTTTAAAAATTCATGTTATTTTCTTGGGCCTAAATTATTCTTAAAAGTTATAAACAATACTTGCACATATAGATTCTCCTTGTACATCCCCAACAGTTTAACCTATTTCGTTTAACCCTTATTACTTAAATCCTTTAATCCTACATTATTTTTAATTGGAATACCAAGTTCTATGTATTGGCTGTGAGGAGGCACTTATATCAACAGTTATACGTTTTCACCACCTATCTTTTTCGAAGCATTGATTACAGTCACATCTAAGTTATAGTACATGGATGGAAATGAAAAAAAAGACGTTGAGAAAGTTAAAATTTGATAATGCAAATAGTAGGTATGAAACCATACAAATATTTTAATATTTCTATGGTATACATTTTCGAAACCAAAACCTTAGTTATAGAAAACGAACATAAAATTTGCTCTTTTATATAAAATAAAATAGATATGAAAGATATATACATATACTATATATATATATATATATATATATATATATATGTATATATATATATATACATATATATACATATATATACATATATACATTGTAATCTTGAAAAAATCACTCCCCCACATGTTTACTGCGTTTTAGAGTCCCCTAGATGCCAAAATAACATGTTTTCTCAATTCCGTCGGTCTCTCTGTTCGCGGAATAGCTAAAAAACTACTTATTCTGATTCACATGTTCAACGCCAAATGTTAAGGGTCATATGGGGTTGAAATAGTAAAATGTTGGTAGAAGTCTAATATGGCAGAACAAAATGGCGGCCTATTAAAATGATATAAAAATATCGGTAAATTTTCTTTACTCAGAACATCCCTCGTTATAAATTACTCTGAAGTTCCCTCATAAAGAATCTCTCCCTTTGTCCAGAAAAGTGAAAAATAATATAAACTTACCGACAAAAAAAACCGGACTTACATTTTTTTAACAATTTTGATATGGTATAACTTTTGTATTTTTACTTTTATTGCAATTATTTTTAGCTGGTCGATAGACCAATTTATTAAGATGGCGCTGCGGTTCGTCGTGTCGAAATTTTGTTTGCTTAAATCAATGTTTATATTCCGGGGTAGATCAAAATGATGTTTTTATACGTAAGTTTAAAAGACCCTGTGAAAGAAATGCTCGAAACATCCTTGTTTCAACATTATTTGCGATAAAACTGGATGCGTTGCGAGTATTTTGTTTTTTAAATCATCTCCTTTCTTTTACGAGCTACGCATTTTTAAATGAAACGCTGCATTTTCTCAATATAAATAAAAATAATTAATCAGCGTAAAATAGTCGAGTTAGCTAGTTGTTAATTTCTTAGAATATTTTGACAGCGACGTTATCAATATTATGTAATCAAAATGGTGTTAACTACTGCAGACGTGGGTAGCGTCGTCGCTTTATCATAAGATAGTCGTAATAACATGTATGTGGCCCGTACGAATTACGCGATCAATGGTACAAGATACTTGGGATAGATATCTAGAAACGGCAAATTATGCCAGATGGCCAGGGTCTAGAAGAAGAAAAATCAACCACCTTAGCTGACAGCCGTTTCATATTGCTAAAATCATTACTGAAGAGCTACTGACAGTTCACTAAAACATTACCTACAACAGGTATGTGGGAATAACGTTAGTGAAGTAAACATCAGAAGAACTATAGGAAGCTGTTATTCCATTTAACCCTTTCATTGGGGTAGAGTTTATACTCAGATAAGCATTTGTGAGACGCATTAAAAAGACACGTTCGTCACCGTCTCATCAAGACTATACGACTTTGGCAGAGCTCAGGTTAGCATTAATTTGAAGCTATTCCTCGAGAAAAGATACTCAATCTAGTTGATTCGTAGCCACGAAGAATGCAGGCTGTCATCGCGGCTACAGATCGACACACCCGTTATTAACTTTCGTTTTAATTTTCAGTGCCTTTTTTTTTAAGTTTGAATTAAAAAATATTTTCAAATACAGCGTTTGATTTAAAAATTCGTAGCTCATGAAAGAAACGGGATAAACAGATGATTTAAAAAACAAAATACTCGGAACACATCCAGTTTTATCCAAAAACCATGTTGGAACAGGGTTTTTTTGGCGTTTTTTACACAGAGTGTTTCATAAGTTGAAACATGAATGTATTATTTTGGATTCAAAGAAATTAAATAACTTTTGTTTGGATTATCCGATTTTAACGTTTTTTTTTTATTTTAAGGAAATTATGTGTAAGTTTCTTCGAGAATATTATTATTTAGATTTTATTTTTTTTCCTAGTAGACATTTTGAACATGTTAGAAGTTTATTATACATTTTGTTTTAATGTGTAGTTTTTATAGTTTCATTGCAATTAAATTTATTTTTTAATGAGGTACGTAATTGATTTCGCGCTTCTACTGATGATTTAGGCAATCAAAATAAATTTTAAAATACTTTTTTCTACACCGTGCGTAAAGTACTCGCTTATGCACTATTCGGGACGCTTAAATTTCATTTTTAAAGCAGTGCCCAGAGTAACTAAAAATTTATAATACAAATTAACAAATTACTTCAGACACTCGCTAAGACTCGTGCTACAATATTCATATTAGTTAAAAAATAGTAATTTTACACACTTGATGCATAATTTTATGCTCAGCGTAGTTCATTCCAAGTCTTGATGAGATGACAGCATACCTAACAAATGCGGAAAGGCAAATTTAAAGTGGGTGACATCACATTTTGACAAAAAATAAAGTTATTTGAAAATAACTCAGACACGAATAAAGATATTAATCCGCGGTTTTCTCTAGTTTATGTATTTTTTCATGTTATTTTTTTTCTAAGTAAAGAAAAAAATATCATTGTATTTGAAATTTTAGAGAAAATAAGAAAAATTTGCGACTTTGTCATAAACTGCCATCTAGCGGCAAGGAAAAAAAAATAAAATCTAAATATTAATATTCTCGAAGAAACTTAAACATAATCTCTTTGAAACAAAAAAAAATCGTTAAAATCGGTTAATCTAAACAAAAGTTATTTAATTTCCCTTTATTTGACCATTTAGAGAAAAAAAGTTGAAACGAAAAGTTTTGGAATTATTAGTAGATTACAAAAAAAGTATTTTTGATAAGGGTTAATTGGGAGTATTTTAATAACAGCCGTGTTTTCTACTTTACGGTTGGTGTTGGGCCCTCTAGCGGCAGACTTATAAAGTCGAAAATAATTTACAGCTTTTTATTTTTGCCGATTAACTTAAATTTTTTCCCCCGATAACCTAGGGCAAATACTTTCTGAGATATGACCGAGAACCACCCTTAGTTGAACACCCTGTATATGTATATATATATATATATATATATATATATATATATCGTCTGAAATAAATAAAAGGAATTTAAAATCTCTAATCCTTTCCAAATAACTTTCAAAAACTATAGAAATAAAGATAAGTATTCCTTTTATTCCTGGGTCATTTAGATTTTTATAATTTTGAGACAACCTGTATAACTAAGTCAGAGTCGAACACTAGTTTTGGAAGTTTCCAAGCAAGCAAAACTATTCATGTAGAATACATGTTTCTCCTAAAATGCAAAATAATAACATTTGCAGGTATAGAGGGACCTTCAGAGTAATTGGGTAAAACCTTCGAATATTGAATGACGGTAAAACCAATCTGTAAAAAAATTTAACTGGAAATTCCCCACCTGAATACTTCCTTTTGTCTACAAAAGAGAGAGAAAATACAGTATAGCCTCATACTTCACTATTCCTAATAAAAGGATACATTTATAACGAGGGAAGTCCCGAGTAACGATAATTTATCAATTTTTTTATATTGTTTTTTTTAATAGGCCCCAATTTTGTTCCCCCATATTGGATCGGTACCATGTCAAATTCGAACCAAAATTTTACCAGTCTATCCATATATTACATCTAATTTTTGAGCAAAAGTCAATTGAAAAAGAAAGTTTTAAATAACTGGTTTTGTAATATATTTTTTCACATTT
Source organism: Kuschelorhynchus macadamiae (assembly GCA_030620095.1). NCBI lineage: Eukaryota > Metazoa > Arthropoda > Insecta > Coleoptera > Curculionidae > Kuschelorhynchus > Kuschelorhynchus macadamiae. The sequence continues at coordinate 435,585 of JAUTXW010005285.1, read as the reverse complement.
TGCTAGGCCACTATTCTGTTCCGCTATATTAGATTTTTTCCAAAAATTTACCATTTCATCACTATGTGATCCTTAATTTTGAATCACTGAACATTTAGTATCAGATCTCGTTGAGTAAAGATCCCTGAAGATGTCTCGTGCAATCGAAAGTGATATGTCGGAATGTAATTTCAATTTGACGCACGGTCTAATCTAAAAACCATAATTTCTTAATTACACTGGTATATCAATTGTACGCTTTATATTTTTGACGTCTTCGGAATCCAAAATGTTGATGCCAAACCTTTTTAGTAAATGCTTCTATTCAATTTTTAACGTTGGCAACGTTAATTCTTCCACATGTCAAATTTTTAATATCTGTCACTGTTCAGTCAATCCAGTATTAAAAATATAATATAATTTTTTTTAAAAGAGCCTTTAATTTTTTTTTATTTATGATTCCATTTTGAGATTTTATGATATGTTCTTTTTTTTGCATTACTGTAATATGGGTTTTCTCAGAAGTAGAAACAAATAATGAGATAAATCAAAATATTTTCATTATCGGACATTGCCGCAAGCAATACGGTGTTATAATTCCAGGAGAGATTTAAATATAATACAAACAGGTTATTTTAGAAATTCATTTCTAGCATGTTGCCAAAAAGTATTATCGAATTCAGGTTCGCCCGTCTTATAAAAATAAATTTGCGTCTGCGACAGTTTATTTTTTAATCATTATACCAAATCCCAACACGAAATTTTAGTCCATAATGTCAAATAATAAACAAATATAACCGTAAGTGTTGTGGCATCTATTTTGAGATCAATAAATTTGCTTACATAATATTGATTTTTATCATTCTGACGATATCTGATACCAGAGAATATTTTATCTGACAATCGTTGTGCGTCTTCAGTTGCAATTATTTAGTTAAATCTTGTATTAAAATTACATAAACTCATGTCCGTGAAATTAGCGGCGGTTTTCAGCGACGAATTACGTTCGCAGGGCATCCGCACCTATGCAATTTATATTCTTCGACCTATAATGTTAAAAACAGTTTTGGCACAAATAAAAATGTATCTTACATTTTTAGTACAAATTATAACAATTGCTACACATTCTCCATTTAAGACACAAATAAGAAAGTACCAAAGTGTACCTGTGACTTATATTACGGCTGTCAGTTATGAATGTCTGAATACTAAGAACAATACATAAAGCAAAAAGGCTATCCAAAGTATTTTTTTTAATTTTAGATTTTACATATTAAGGGTCAACTAAAATGGTAACAAAACATTCCTCCTTCTAATATTACTGCAGTCAGTAACACATGATGGGTTGAAAACTAGGAATAACATATTATGTTAAAAAGCTATTCAAAGACACTTTATCTTTTTATTCCAGATTTTGTATGGGATTATACTTCCATCTCTTTAGGAATAAATAAGGAGGTACTAAAGACTACTTCTACGAAATATCACTGCTCTCAGTGCCATTCAAGGGAGTAAAAATGCAATATTTTACAAGACGAAGTCTTAGATACACCCCTTAAAAATATCAAACGGGAAGTCGGGTAATATCTCGTTTCAAAGGTTTTAGTTTTTATATAATTTGATGATATATTGTAGGACTATTAATAACCTTTCAAACCAGGTTTTACTTGAACCTCTTTCCTAATATTTTTAATTGGGATGGGCCGAAGGTTTATCTAAAGCTTATGAGAAACTATCCCTCAGCGAATTTTTGTTTTTAGCATGTATGTCATTTTTGTAATTTTGGTAAGAATATCCTAGTCACAAAAACGGTTTAAATTCAAATATTTAAGATTTTTTACTGACATATTATATTCCTATACAACTAAAACACTTGAATGCTCCGAGAGTTGCCTTGCCTTAAAAATACTTATTTTTTTTATTTTCAACGGGCAAATGTATAAACAAATGGATGGTGCTCCAATGGGGTCCTCGCTATCACCAGTAGCCGCGAATTTATTTATAATATACTTCAAGAAAGAAACTCTTGAAAAAGCAAGTTTAAAGCCCAAATTGTGGATTCGTTATGTGGATGACATATTTATTATATGACAACATGGTCATGCAGAGCTCGAAAAATTTCTGACTCACGTAAATTCAATCCACCCCAGAATACAATTTACTCTAGAATTAGAGGAAAACAACAAACTACCATTTTTAGATGTTCTGGTCACAAAACTGCATAACGGACATTTCGAACACACCGTGTATAGAAAACCAACACATAAAGACATATATTTAAATGCAAGATCACATCATCACCCAGCACAAATTTAAGCTGTGGCAAATTCACTAATCCAGATCCGTGCGATTAACTGAAACACAGACTAGACAAAACGAACTTAAGGTAATATCTAGTGCTTAAAAAAAATGGCTACACAAATCGCACCATTGAGAAAGCTATTAATGCACAGGGTTCCCGAACAACGAACAACAAAAATTATGAACCGGGAAAGCAACAAGTAGTCTTACCATATGTAAAAGGCACAACAGACAGAATCGGGAGAATTCTTAGGAAACACAACATACAAACAATACACAAGCCACAAATAACTATAGGTAAACTACTTGGAAACCCAAGAGATAAAATCAAACTGGAAAACCACGGAGTATATAGACAGCATTCCGTGCCAGGACTGTAAAAACTTGTACGTGGGGCAAATTAACAGGCGAATATCAGCAAAAGTGGAAGAGCATAAACTCAGCATCAGAAACAAACAAACAACCTCAGCTTTATTCCTACATCATCAGGAAACCGGCTATAAGATAAATTTCACTGGGTGTAGAGAGATTGCCAATATAGAACATTATAAGACCAGAATAATCCGAGAAGCCATAGAAATTGAAAAACAATTCAATAATTGGGGAGGGGAAAACACACTGCTGTTATGTTTTGAAAAGTTCTTTTTAGTTATAACAATATATATTAAATACAATGTTGTTCTACAACTAAAAATTATACAATAGGAGATGATCTCTTTCATTGTATAAAGTAATTTAACGGCTATATGCAACAATGTGGAGGGCCTCTAAAATTACCTGTGAAAACGTAAACATGCTCTAGTTTTTTAACTCTGACCACAAACACTAAACTATTAAGTCATGATTAGGAGGTAATTAGTATTTAATTTTCCTCATTACCTCTAAACACTAAAAGAACATACTAAAAGATGCAAAAAAACTCCTGAAAGACGTTAATCGATAAACCTAATCAACATGACTAACATAAATGACCGATCACTAATACCTTGTTTACGAAACTAATAAACGAAGAGTAATTTTCGGGGTGCGGGGTGGTTGGAGAGGAACTGATCTCTTAGTCACGGCTTATTGTTTTGTTAGGTATTTTTCCGTACACTTAATCTAAGCTGCTCGCAATAAAACAAAGCACATTGTACAATTTTTTTCTTGTTTCAGACCTCCGTTCACCGTACGATGCGCCACTTCCGATCCAGCAGCCGTCAAGCCTGAAATACTTCTAGCCTCACCGGAGGATAGGTTTCCCGTTCTAGCCGTCCCTCTACCGTCCGGTACTTGATGAGAGGTCACGGGATCAAACGCATTTTATCTTCCATACCAAACACCCAACTCGGACGAGATCCCAAAATCAACCTCCAAGGCTGGTCCAAACGCTGGATGAGTTTTAGTATATCTTCTTATAGTCGTCTTATTATCCCTATTAATTGAACTAGGAGCTAAAATTGAGAATAATAATAATAATTGTTTTTGGTTGCCACCTAGTAGAGTGTGATTTTTTTATTTATATATATTTACTCGTCGAGATGGAGTGCCATCAGAGTAGTCAAATTAATCGTGACAGCTTGGCCCCTCTAGTTTCGCTCTCAGCAGTAGCCCCGTCATTAGACTCCACCCCCGCTAAAAGTCCCAACAATTGCATAGTTCCAGTGGATACCACCGACAAAATTAGCGAAGTAAGATTCAAAACGGATTCCGTATGTTCTTCGGCTTCCTCGTCAAGCTCTGAAGACGAAGATGATAAACCCAACATTCCCGATGGTGGCTGGGGATGGGTCGTGGTCTTTGCGTCCCTAATTCTTTCCATGATAGCTGACGGCATCAGTTTCTCCTTTGGACTACTCTACGTGGAGTTCTTAGAAGAATTTCAAGCCTCCAAGAGCACCACATCTTGGATCGGCAGTCTGTTCATGGCAGTACCTTTACTTACCGGTCCTATAATGAGTGCTCTAGTAGACAAATACGGATGCAGAATGATGACTATTGTGGGGGGAATTATATCCGCTATAGGATTCATAATAAGTTCCAAGTGCTACTCCATAGGCCTCATGTACCTGACATTTGGTACTCTGGCTGGCTTGGGCTTGGGCTTGTGCTACGTAACAGCTGTTGTGTCGATCGCTTTCTGGTTCGATAAGAAAAGAACTCTGGCCGTAGGTATTGGTGCTTCCGGCACTGGAGTTGGTACCTTTATATTTTCTCCCTTAACCAACTATTTGCTTTCCGAATACGGATGGAGGGGGACCACCTTGATTTTGTCGGGCTGTTTTCTAAACATGTGTGTTTGCGGCGCATTGATGAGGGATCCAGACTGGATAACTGAACAGAATAGGTAAGTTATTTGGTAAAATAATAATGTGATTTTGTATAAAAATCAATATACGTAAGAATTTTTGCAAGTTTTTTTTTAATAATTATTGACAAATTTTAAATAGCTAAAAGAGCAGAAGACCTGTTCTGATAGACCGAACAGTAGTAATCCAGCGATATGTCGTATACAGGTGTTCTCCTAAAAAATATACGGAATTTAACAGCATATTTCTAAGTTAACTTTCCGGTGAAAAGGTCTTAGAAACAGGAGGTATAAAATACTTCATTACTATGAACTGAGCCCTTATACATATTTATATTTAGTTTTTCTATTTAAGACATTCATAGTAATTACCGGAAGTGAACAAAATTATCAAACTTGGGTTAAAATGTTGACAACATCAAAACATTTCGAATTAATATTGTAAGAAACAAAGAAAAAAGGGGCGCGTGGTCACCCCGTCTATATTTCTTTGAAATTAAGAGAGGTGAAACCTGGCCAGCACAATATAAACACACTGTACATGAAAATAGGATAAATTAGAAATTCAAATTAGATAAAGAAACTTTTGCATGTAACCTTTTTTCCTGTACAATGAAAACAAAGCACTTTAGACCACATCTGTATGATTAATTTTCAGTAGAAATTGTACAAGTGCAACACAGTTATCGATAACTTTATATGAAACCCTCCGAAATTTTTTCAGATCTTTACGTTCCATCAGCGACCCTAGATATTGAAAAACAAGTTTTCTCCATTCCGTCGGTCTGTCTGTCTGTCAGTATATCTCTTTGCGGTATAGCTAAAAAACTACTTACCAGATTGACTTCAAATTTTCACAAAAATTAAGGGTAATATATGGATGACCCGCTAATATTTTGGTAAACAACCAATATGGCGAAACAAAATGGCTGCCTACTTAAATATAAAAAAAAATAATACTAAAAGACTACCTACTACTACTATTATATCTCAAATTGTCAATCAAGAGGTAATTTTGGTACAAATCCAAGATGGTGAAACAAAATGGCGGCTTAACAACATATTTAAAAATTCACAAACTAGTGAAATTGTGATTCAAAATATCGGAACAAAATGACGTCCAATAAAATGTTTGTAATCGTGAAAAAAATCACCCCCTCGTTTTTTTAAAATATATTTCCGAAAGAGTCTGACATCGGAGGAAAAAGTTTTTTTTATGAAAATATGAGGTACATTTTGGGCTCATAACAGCGTTACGTGCTGTTTGTTCCTGTTTTTGTAGAATCACTTATATTATTATATTGTATTTATTAATTTCTTTTGTTTTAGTTAAATATTTTACAAATCAGCAGTTAATTAATTTTTATTAATAACTGTGGTTGAAGTCAAGACATTAATTTCATATTAGGAAAATGCATTTATCACCTGTTTCTATATCTATTGGCTTATCTTTGTACTCGCATACTACAGAAAATTCGTTGGCCTTAATTTACGCTGATTATATATAGTTATCTTTATAATTGTAAATGACACGCGATGGTTTCAAAGATCCCGTGTTGTTTCCTAATTCGTTTAAAGCTAATAAAATGTAATTTAATTATTGGATTATTATAATTTTGTCTGTTAAAGTGTATAATAACTAATATATGTTTCGTAGCATCTAAAATTTAGGGAATAGGCAGAGTCGTCAGCGAAGTGATAAAAAATAATATTAGTTCTCTCGTAAATTTGGAAGTGAATATGGCACATGCAATTTCTTCACCATGACTTGCCCCAGGTAGAAAAAAACACATAATTTTTTATTTTGCTTACGTGAAGACAGAGAATATGATATATATATATATATATATATATATATATATATATATATATATATATATATTACGTGAAGACAGAGAATATATATATATATATATATATATATATATATATATATATATATCGGACGCGAAAAGGAAAATTCAAAATTGCCGAAACGTCAACAAAACTGTTCTTTTCAGAACGTCAGTATACATATCATCAGTGACGGCTCGTTCTCTGAAAATTAGGGTCGGCCGAGGCTCAAGGTCAATCAAGGGAGGTTTTACGATCAAACAGCATGTGTAATTTACGTATTTTTACGTGAAAATTACGATTAAAACTTGGCTACGAAACACTATAGCATGAGCGACCTATTGTATTGAGTCTCTTGCATATCCAGAGTATTGATGTAAATATAAACAATGTAATTAATAAATTTGCTGCAGGAAAAAAAATGGACGTTATTCTATAACCATTTATTAGAGGCTGTTTTTTTTCACTTATACCACAAGTATGATAAAAAATATAGGTATTTATGTTGCTTTCGTACATTTATAACAAAATATATTTACAAACTTTTTTAAATTAACCCCCCCCCCCAGAAAGGTTTCCTAAAATCGCCCTTGCGGTCAGTGTGGTGTTAATTGATGCTGCATTCAAATATGGTCAAATACTAGTCATTCATGTTTTCCGTTTATTTCTTCAATGATAATTAGGTAGGTACCAACCTGCATATAGCACATCTAGGCTAGAGGATTAAATTTAATAAATAAGAAAAAAATGTTAGTAAAACGCTCTAGTCAGTCAATTTCATTTTTTGACATTTTAATATATCTTGCCTCAAGAGGAAAATGAAATAGATGCCAAACAAAGTGAAAGCTACATACACAACCAAAAAAGCATATTGTTTTAAAACAAACACCACATTTAAACATGTAACATGGAGTGAAAATTGCTAATATAATATATTAACCATCATTACTCATGACTAAAGTAAAGAACTAACTGAAATTAATTTAAAAATAAGTAGTATCATTTTATAATAATTACATTTAATACCTGTAAAATAGTAGTATTCAACTGAGAAAAATTCCGGGGATACGGCCACATTGAGTCGGGCCGCTGTTGGGTGATATAAGCTACGACGAACCTTATAGCCGAGATTATAGTATGGGGATGTATGCGAACGTACTACGTACCGCGTAAATTAGTATATGAGGTATAGTATGTGAGATGATGGAATCGGCTGGCCGAGCCACTGTCTATAACAAATATATTAGAATATCTGTGGACGGTGGCCTGCGGACTGCTATTAATGGCCTTATTTGGATGTAAGTCAAGCAACGATAATAAGGGTACCTACCTATTTTGCTATGTGCCTAGGAAATAATAAACTACATTATGGTTTTGTGCGTTTTTAGGATGTTTGTAAAATTATTTTTATATATATATATATATATATATATATATATATATAGTAGATACACCACCAATTTGCTATTTATAGCCATATGCTCGACGATTTGTGGCCGATCGTATTAAGTCTCACAAAACACATAAAAATAATAAAATTATTTATTTAATGTAAAAAGTACACCTTGAATTTTTAGCTTTAGGTTCATTTATTTTTAAAATGATATATTGATCATTGTACCAGAGAAGGTCAGGTGAATTACGCCTTTTTCAATGGTTTATTCCACTTTTGTTCAGTGCACAAGATTAGCATTCATTATTTCCTGACTATTTTTGTTGGATAAAATTCGTCGACATATGGTTCTACTTCCTAGAACTGACAATAATTTTCATTTTTGCTGTTATTTGTTGCATAGGCTTTTCTTGCTTAGTTTTTTCTTTAGTAATCCTTTTTTGAGTGTTCTTTTCATCGCTTGTCTCTTTTTCAACGTTCTTTTCTGCCAATTTTCGTCAGTAGTCTTAATATAGGTAAATTTTTCTTTAACTGCATTTAAATTGTTTCTCTTTTCTTTCCCTGACTTATCGTCGATTACAATTTCATTATTGTTTTTCACATTAGTCATATTTATTTCGGTTCTTACCTCTTCTTTTTGTTTAAAATGTTTGTCTTTCTTTCCACTGCATGTTCCTCCGTTACTTTTTCGTCAGTGTTCTTTAAATTAGTAGGTAGTCTTTTCTCCGATCTCTTTCTTTTGAATTATCTTGCTTTCGGTTATTTGTTCTTCGGTATTTTTTTCTTTAAAGTATTTCCTTTCTTAGCTTTTCCTCAAATTGTTTGCTCTTTAGCTTCAAAATTGTCTGTCCATTTATCCGATGTCATTACTGAGGAGAGGCATAATTTTTTCCTTTTTGGTTTCTCTGAGGTATTATTTTGATTTGACCATTTGACGCCACTAACAGTCCCTTTTTTTAAATATCGCACATTATTTCCGTCTTTGTTGTCATTGATGGTGCTGTTTGTATAACAATGTTCATTGGTTTTTCTTTTGCATTTATGTCCGCATTGATATTTAAGTCCTAAATGATATGTAAGTTTTCACTCAAAAACCGAAAATTAAAACATTGTCTTCAGTAGATTCAAGGGTCAACAAATGTTCTCCGTTTCGTTTGCTTCCATGGATATTAATTGGAACTCTGGAGGTTTATTAGCTTCGATGTCATAGGATATTAACTGAACTTCTGGATCAACATTTTCTTTCATGAATCGCCACAAATTATAAAGTTCTAAAGAACGTTCTTCTCGTTGCAGGAATAGCCGGTAAAGTAGGTGTTCTTAAATTCTTGTAACATTCAGTTATAGATTTGCTCTTCTAAAGACTTCAAGTGTTTTTCTTTGCTATGACACAGACTGGTCACGTTTAAGGATTGATTTCTCAAATTGCATTTGAGTCCAAAAACTTGATAAAGACGTTCGCAAAATATTCAAAACCCCAGTTCGTCCATATTAAATAGTCGTTCTGAATAGTTTAAAACATTAAAATCGTGTCCCAATAGCTTTTTGTTTCATTGAACCAAGGCCGTACACAAGCCGTTTTAGAAACGAATCAAACAATTTCCTCTTTAGTGCATTCTTCAGAAATTTTGTATCGATCCTATTGTTCCGGATTGGCCGGTAACCAAACACTTAGTTTCTGAATGCACTCCTTTTATTCAAAACACAGCAGTACAGGTAAAGACTGGTTATACCTCACACTCGTAACTAAGGTAACATAAAACTGTCACTGTCTACTTGTTTACACTTTGAAATCTCAAACTAAACTGAATCAACATGTGTTCGGGGTCCTCTTCGATTCTTATGTCAGCCGAATGGCTATTACATCTTTTCATTCCTCGGGAAAACAATGAAATTGTAATGATAGGGAAGAAAGTCATAGGAGGAATCAAAATGTGGCCTCGCTGCGCGCTTATATGGCCTTTAGAAAAAGATGGAATGATCTAGAAAATTCTAGAATAATCTAAATACTACAGGGTTAGAAGAATTAAGCCTAACAGAACATTCGGGAACGATTTTTGACACTATCATAGTCGTTACATGGATAAAAATTAAGGTAAGTCTACTTCAATAAAATAACAAATAATAAATTCATCTAAATCTTAACAAATCTATAACTAGGGCTAAATTCGCAACACTATATTTATCCCGAATTTATATATATATATATATATATATATATATATATATATATATATATATATATATATATATATATATATATATATATATATATATATATATATATATATATATATATATATATATATATATATATATATATATATATATATATATATATATATATATATATATATATATATATATATATATATATATATATATATATATATATATATATATATATATATATATATATATATATATATATATATATATATATATATATATATATATATATATATATACCTATTTATATATATATATATATATATATATATATATATATATATACATTTTTTCTTTATTACTAGGAAAACCTTTTGCAGATAATGAAGTATCCAAGCAACTTTTTTTTTTTTAACCGAACTCAAACCACAATCAGATCCAACTCGTCGACAGTCATCTGCAGTTTTACCCTCCAGTCTATTTTCCACAGCTGTTCTCAAAACGATATTTTTTTGCATATCATAGCAGCGGGCATATGTTGTTCTCTAATTACTTTTAGAGCATTTAACATGTGGTTAAAAATGTAAAAATTACATAAAACTATAATTAAAAAAATAAATTACGAGTATCTCAAACGCTAATTCAATCAATTACAAGCCAAACACGTTTTATAATAACACGAGTTTTTTAACACGTTTAATAAGCTAGACACAGGCTACACAACGCTTTACATACACGGGTGTTTATCATAGATTAAATCGTCTAGAATAAGAACTGGCAATACTCTTGCAATACAGTAAAGTATAGAATTAATATCAAAAACGCTTAAATAATAAATCAAATCCAACCTTTTACTTTGGTTTTGCTTAGGTGACGAGGACGCATGTGTAATAAAAGGCAACCGCTTTTACTTGGTGATGAAAATGCAGGTCGAATTAATACATTTTCAACCCTGGTGTCGAAAACATACGCCGAAAATTTAGTAAGCGTAGAGATATTTTTTTCGGTGTCTGCTCCTACCTCACCAGGGTCATAAATGTATCAATCCAACCTGCATTCTCGTCAAAGGTTGTATTTATGTTGTAAAACGAGTTTTGTCACACATTCTGTGTCTTCACCGCATGTGGAAGTCAAAAAATACAAAATTACCAATTTACCAACCGCAAGCCACGTTTACGAAATTGTAGGTGCCATAATCACCTTCAAATTTACGACAGAATTAATATACCATTTCGTTGACAACTTTGCATGCATTTATTACTAGTTCGTTCATTATAGGCAATTTTAAATTGATTGATTTTAAGGAGGGATTAACTTTTAAAATAGCTTTCAAACAATTTCCTACTGACACCCTCATTATATATATATATATATATATATATATATATATATATATATATATATATATATATATATATATATATATATATATATATATATATATATATATATATATATATGTATATATAAATATATATATATATATATATATATATATATATATATATATATATATATATATATATATATATATATATATAGGGTGTTTGACTACAAATATTTTAACATAGGATAGTATGAATGATTTTAAACAAAATATTCTTATAAACCATCGGTAAATTGGAAAGGGTTTTCGAGATATTTAATTTTAAAATATTTAATTTTGGAGAAGGCTTTAACTAATTCTAAGACAACGTGGCAACATTGGTTGGACAGCAGTGTGATGATAATCTCATTACCTGTGTTTTCTTGACAAAGAAGTATAAAAAAACCTGTAGATTTGAAAACGATTCAATTAATTTATTTAGCTTATTTTTTTTGAAATTTATGAACCAATTTTATAATAAATTGTGGTTTGTTAGCATAATATCGGCGTATATAAAAAAAACAGTAAAAACCTGTTATTAAAACTTTTTAGATTATTTATTTGTATAGTTTTTAACTGCGCAACCCTAATTAAGTTAATTTGTTTCCAAAAATTAATAAAGAATACGAACTTATCAAGCATATTAATTTATAGCACTAGGTAGGTAATTCTCACACTAGAAAACGTATTTTAAAAACTTAAAGTAAATGCTGAAAATAACTACGTTATTTATTTATTTAAACGTTAGGTCTTTGTCTAATTTGTTCGGCTGCAGCAAAAATTCGGTTTCTAAGGGCATCTTCATTTTCAATTTTAACCGTTATACACTATTTTTTCACGTGGCCGCAAAAATAAAAATAAAGGGGTTTTAGGTCTGGTGACTTCGGAGGTCACTTTCTAGGTTCTGGGGCATTTCGACCTATCCACCTATTATCCAGATGTTGTAACAAATTCCTATGAATGTGGGCAGGAGCTTCTTCATGAAGAAACCAGGCACTGACTTACTGAGCTAAAGAAATATCTTCAAAAGAGTGGGCAACTCATTAGTTAAAAATTGTAGGTATGCCTCTCTTGTTAAACGCCTTAGTAGCTCAAAACATCCGATTAACCATTGTGGATTATTCCAGCCCAAATATTTATTGAAAACCGGTATAGAAATAGATGGGACTTGTTGAATCGTGTGTGGATTTTCTTGAGCCCAGGCATCTGTGTTATGATAATTTGAAATTCCATCTATCGTAAAACAACATTCATCGGTTGTCAGTATATTTAAAGTAAAATTTTCGTTTTCTTGGTTTTTTTCGGAGAAACCATCGCCAACATTCTCTTCTTCGGGGTAAGTCCTCTAAAGTTAAAGCCTGTACTCGCTGCACATGATAAGGGTACAGAAGATTTTCGCGAAGGGTACGATGAATGGTCCAATTAGATAATCCAACTTGTCGCGAGATTTCCCGAGTGCTCAAACCAGGGTTTGCCTCTACTAGTGCTAAATATGTTCTTCGTTTTCGGGTGTTATTTGCCTTTCAGGTCCCCGATTAGTTTGACGGACGTTTACACTTCCCGTATCGCAAACTCTTTGTAAAACCGCCACAAATGTTCTATCATTAGGACACCTCCTGTTAGGATATCTTTCCTCGTATGTTTGGGACGCCAAGTGAATATCTGTCTACACTTTCAATAAATAAGTAAAATTCCTGCATATTCAATATTCATATACATTTTTAAAGAGTTTTTAAATCACGACTACGTATTAAAACGGTATGGAATTGCCTCATACGGCAAAAAATTAAGGTGAAAGAACCAAAAAACCAGACAACTGCAACTGATATGTTTCCGAATTGTTATGTTCGTTGAAGTCTGCTCGTTTCTCTACAGTGGGCAGTGTTGCCGTTTTCAAATAAGCATTCTATGGTAAAATAAAACAATTTATTCGTTTTTATTTTTAAACTGACGTCGTTAAGATATTTTACTAAGAAAAAACTTGTAGGCATTTTTTCAAAAATCATATAGTTAATTGTTTTACATAATAAAATTAACAAATGTGCTTTTCTCAAAAATGGTAAGGAATTGACCCTATGTTATTTAAGCATTTTTTAATCAAAATGGTCCAAACTGTCACGTATTAAAATATTTGTAGTCAAACCCCTTACACCCAGGAAAATTTTTGGGAAAAATAATTTCGTAGCTTATTTGTCATACTTAATGTAAAATATAATTTATTACTTAATTCCTCGATATTTCACGGAGATAATGTTGGAAATTAGTGTAGAAATTAGCAGGGGAGTGAGTGATTTTTGCACTTTCACGGTACACATACGAAACTATATTATGAAAACAGAATTTATTTCTGTTAAAACTAAATATTGTGGGTAAACCATAATCATATTCTTTTTCGTGACTTTTATTTGATTTACGATTTGTTTATGGAAAAATGTTTACCCTGCAAATATTACAGAATATTATGCACTCTACATAAAAAATCTTGAATCTATATGGACAATTAATGATCACTATTAATTTACGGATCACAAAGCTTATTTGCATTTGCTATTGGCGACGAACGCATAGTTTCAAAATATTTCATAAAATAATCATATTTTTTTCATTAATCGATAATTTTTGTAAGTTTTACGTTTCTAATGTACACTAAAAACTCTTTACACTTTAATTTAAACATATTTCGTTACTTGATCAACTATATTTGTTTTCACAGTCGAAAATATACTATGAACAAATATAGGTCTTAATGACAATTTACATAAACATTCGTTTAAATTCTGTTTTCATTATAAGGGTATTAGTCACTGATGTTTTCTAAATTAAAAGCATTCTCGAGCTTTGCGCTTTAAATGCGTTTCAATTTAAATTAATTGTCTTTTATTAAAATAAAACTTGATATAGACTTGAGGACGTTTTTTTTTAAAGACTTTGCATATTAGGACACGTCAAGAGTAAATCCTAGAGAGACATTTAGAAATTGAATTAGTTCAATATGTTTTTTAATAAACCTATAGGGTGTCTCAAAGAAAATGAAACATGCTTCGTTTAGAGTATTTATCGTTATTTGTACGAACGTTACTTTGTTTTGTTTGGTTTAATATATTCTATACAATAATAAACATTTAAAACTCCTTGTTGTAACACTAACATATCCAATTAATCGGGCGAAGTACCATGAATTTTAGTTTTGAGATATCCCCACAGAAAGTAATCCAGTAAGGATAAATCCAGTGATTATTTGAGGCATTTAATACACCTGGTTTTTTCAATTCTCCTACGAGGACATGTTTTGCCGAGAAACCTCCACACCTCAAGGTGTGGAGCAGTGCCATCTTATTCAAGCACGAACTGATTTAAAATTGTTACGTTTTCCGGTAGATCTAAATACATGTGTCAACTTAATTCCCATGAAGAAGCAAAAAGTCAGAAAAATACTTATGTACCAAATATTCCTGCCCTCACATTTAAGTTTTTTTCGATATAATCTATATAAAATAAAATAAAACGTTTCTATGAAACTTTACCGGAACTCTAGTACTAAATATATTGGCGTAAATAATGATTTTAAACTGTATTAATTAATTATAATTTGTTTAGACAAAATTCGAAGTCAAAGTTGACTAAATCAGAAAAATCAAGCAAGACCAGTTTAGTGTCGGTATCGTCAGCTAATCCATCGACTGCCATTGATGTTGCTGAACTGAAAGCAATCTTAATGAGTGGAAAAAATGCGGAGTTTCTGTTAGAAGATTTGGAGACGTCTGTAGAAAATAAGGAGGATAAGGAAAAATTAAAGAAATATTTCTGTTCCGCACTAAATTTGCCTACCTTTGTTAAACAAAATGAGAAGGTAAATATTAATTAAAAATTAAAGTGTTAGAAAGCCCAGTTTTGTTAATTTTTCAACACGCACAAAATAATTTTGCAGGTTAGGCAATAGGCGAATTTGTTTATATTTCTTTAATGATGAAATGATATAGCTAGTGACATCGGTTAAAAAACATTTTTTTTATCGAATCTACTAAAAAAGTTGATCAAAACGGATGTACACTTCCAGTGATAAAGGTTTTAAATTAATAGAATAAATTAAGTGAGAAAACTTGGCATTTCACGTTTTTAATACAAAATATAATAAGATGTACCTGAGTATAGGGTGTCTGGTTATATTTTAAACAGATACTTAGAGATGAGTTATCAAAAAACATACCAAAGACTAGAGGAAATTTAATCGATTGCCATCAAATGCTTCTCGTCTGGCTGACTATAAATAGTTTGATATCTTTAACTTTGAAGATACCGGAGAAATTTGAGAAAATCTCTGCAATAAAAGGTAATATATTTCCATTGACTCCACTATGTAGATCTTCATCTCTCTCTTACACATTGCTTCTTATTGCAGGGTTTTTGTTAACTGTATCGGTTCTTTTTAATGCCAAATGTACCAAACCTGGTATTTTTACAATCAGCAAGAAGAGACTCAAGTATTCAAACAATATTGTACCGAGTGTCTCGTTTAAAATATCGAAGTTCATGCTCACTGGTTACCATTCCGATAGCCATTTTTTTTTGTTTTTGTAAATTTCCGATAAAACCCAAACACTTTTGTATTTACATTTTTTTGATAGCTAGTATAATACAGTCTCTAGGTATCATTCAATATATAACCAAACACATTGTACAATGTATATGGCAGTTTTTTAAAACTTTTAAATAAACAACCATTTTATTCTTCATTTATATTTCGTTTCTATTTAATCTTATTGCATGTCCAACAGTTCAAGAGCAAATTATTTTTGTAGGTTCCCTGGGAAGTACTAGAGTTACTTAGCAGAAACAAGAAGCTTTACAATGTTATCTTGCAAAATTATCCAAGTTTGCTTATGAGTAGAAGTTCATCTGTCGATAACGCCTTGAATACGATGAAAAATGAAATAACGGACCGAGTACCTGTAACATTTAACATGAAATTAAAAAAAGAGGAAAATCCTAAATCGATTTTGGAGAATTCAAAAGCAGCGAAAACAAGATCACCTCCTATTCATCAGGTAATTATATAAATAACTAAGTTGTTCTCTCGATTTTGAGAAAGAAATTTTTATAGACTGGCCGATTCCAATTTAGAAGCAATTTTTGTGTTTGTTATGTGGTTGATCATCATATTTCGAACACTCACTGAATAATTTGTTTCCTTTCGAATTTCATAGGAAAGCTCATACTATTACACTTTGAGCTTTCGATTAACTCTGGCATGCCGCACCTCTTACTAAACCCCCATCTATATTTTTCTAAAACTTCGCATGCTTGGATTATCACATTTCTTTGCAATCGAATTGCAAAAACTTCGGTATTGCTGAATCAATTGTTAAAGAATTAGGTCAAAATAAAGTTATATTTAAAGCTCTCAGGCACATACAACTCTGTGGAGTGCCTTGTGAACTTGAGAGTGTTGTCAACTACTACAGACTACTTCACCGAAGAAAAACTTTACAGATAATGGTAAAGACGATAGGAGTATTTTTTTTAGATTAAACGATACAAGTATGTCACTTCTGTTGTTGAACATACAATCTGTAAAAAATAAGATAAATGATTTTTATGTCTTTAGAAAATAAGAACTTTCCTAACATTGTTTTACTGACATAACATTGGCTTAGGAGTGAGAAGCCTATATATTTATAAAATGATACTCTAGTCTCCTTATAGTGTAGAAAAGCTTTTCAACATGGGGGTACATTAATTTTTCTGAATAACAACTTTTTACAGCAGAGCAAATTCACGGTTGTTTCAAGATTTGATAGTATGATTATCGAAAAAGAATTTGATTTCTCTATAAGCATGAGTAAAAAGTTAAATGTTTATATCATTTGTTTATACCGACCCCCTCGATGTAGTGAACATCTATTTTTGGAAAAGTTGGAGGCTCTGTTGCTTCAGATTTGTCCCCAGTTGGATGTCATTTTGGCAGGTGATTTTAATATTGATTTTGGCTGTAAGGATAATTGTCATAAACTTGTATTGAAACACTTATTTCAATCTTTTAATCTCAATATACACGTTGGTGCCCCTACAAGAATTACCCAACATTCTTTGTCTATCTTAGAATATGTGTGTTCGGGAGTCAGTAATGTCTCGTGTTTTACTTTGAATCTTGGTGGTCTCTCTGACCACGAAGCGGTGTTTTGTGTCATACCATATGATGTACAGAAGGCTCCACAAAAAAACGAGCAGGGGAAAAATATTCTGTAAGAAATTTTCAAAAAATTCTCTCAGAACTGCTTGACTATTGGCTGGTTTGATGTGGCCTGTTCCGGTGACCCCCTAAAATATTTCAGTGATTCTTTTTTTCTTACTCCAACTGACGTGGTGGAGATTAGGACGATGTTTCACCATATTAAAAATAAAAATGCTTCAGGATGCGATGAAATTTCGGTGGGAGTATTAGAAGCTTTACCAGAGTCTACTTTGAATGCATTTGTGACGGCTGTAAATCATTCTTTCGCTGCAGGAATCTTTCCGGAATCTCTGAAGGAACTGATTGTCATTCCAATTCATAATGGCGGGAATGTGATCTCTCCAGCAAATTTCAGAAAAATCTCCTTGTTGCCTACGATTGCTAAAGTAGTGGAAAAACTTGTAAAAAAAAGAGTTATCTCTTACTTAGGGAAGCACAAAATCTTAACTGTTGATCAATTTGGTTTTCTGAGTGGTAAGAGTACAGGAGATGCAATTTTTACATTTCTTGATAATCTGTATCTTTACATTAATCAGAGCGAGGCGGCTGCGGCAATCTTTTGTGATCTCGCTAAAGCTTTCGATTGTGTGGATCATGGAATACTAGAGCTAGAGTGGTATGGTTTCAGGGGAAGTGATCTTCACTGGTTTAGGTCTTATCTTTCCGGACGATGTTAGAGGATCAGGTTGCATGACGCTGATTCTATTAAACGAGAAATTATTTCGGGAGTACCTCCGGGTTCTGTTCTAGGACCAATTTTATTTCTTGTCTATATAAATAATCTAGCGTCACTGAAAATCAAGGGTGAATTTACAATTTTTGTCGATGATACCTCAGTTTTGTGGCATTCCAGGAACCCTGAGGGACTAACCCAGATTTTGTTTTGCCAAAAAAGGCAGTGAGGTATATGTGCGGGGTAAGTGGTAGAGATTCTTGTAGACCACTATTTATTAATTTAAAAATCCTAACTCTAACTTGTATTTTTATTTTCGAGACAGCTTGTATGATGTTTAAAAAATTTAAAAATCGAGAGTATCATAATCATTATAATATAAGACAAACTGGAACTCTGCTGCTGCCCATACCTCTCACTTCACGAGTTAAAAGCTCAATATTCTATACAGGTAGGAAGATATTCAACCACCTACCAGAGAATGTGAGAACTTTGAATAATATTACAACATTTAAATTTTCTATTAAATGCATATTACTCAAAAAAGCTTATTATGGTCTTCTGGAATTTTTCAATGATGTGTTATGACACTCGATAAACTTCCTCATTCGAAGTCTCTGTTTAATGTTCTTTATATTTAGTGTATATGGATATTTATACTATATTAGTGCTTCTGTTGTGTTTTTTTTGTAACTTGCTGTTTTTATTTCTTATTGTTATCTGTATATTCTCTACTTTTACTTATATTTTTTTTACTGTTTGTTGGTTTATATATTTCTACATTTGGCTTTATTACAATATTTTATCTTAAAGAATAAAGCAATTTTTGACTTTTACTTTGACTTTTTTTTTCAAATAGAGTAGTGACTAACGGTCATTGCTGTGGTTTGCATAGAAATCAAAGCAGGCGGATTTGACAGAGTTCGGTATTAGATTAGTTACCCCATTCCTCCTGCATATCAGTGATCTGCTTTTGTCTACCAATAATTTTACCGACAGACGAGAGTTCGTTCCAATTCAAGATCCATTTTTCGAAAGTTGTCTCCAAGATTCCAAGATTGAAGTGGATGATATGCGTAGAATATGCAATTTAAGTTTAGCCCAGTTCTTCACAATATAGTGGAATGGAGAACAAAATATATTAATCGTTATAACGGTATTTCGATACAACACTAAATTGCCAACACGTTTTTCAGTTGATCAAGCATTGAACCATAAAATGATAACAAAACAGCTTAAAAAAATCTTTTCACTAATCTAACATGCTTTAACAAATCGGTCAATTTTCTGTACTTTGAACTTCAATCTTCTTTTTTATTAAGAAAACGAAAGAATGACATCATTTAATTATTTTCTCTATTAGGATGGTCTCTTGCCTTTTCGGCACTTAGCAATGTTATTTATTTAGTACTGTATATAGTTATTTGGAGCTAGGTACACATATAAATTACAATTTCGTTAATAAACGAAAATATTTTTTACCAGAGAACTCACTCTTAGCATTCCCTTTTTTATTAAGGACAGGAAAGAATGACATCATTTAATTATCTTCTCGATTAAAATGGTCTCTTGCTTTTTCAGCACTTATTAATGTTATTTATTTAGTACTGTATATAGTTATTTGGAACTAGGTACACATATAAATTGTAATTTCGTTAGTAAACGGAAATATTTTTACGAGGGTAGATGGATAAATAAATTTACCGATTTTTTAATTTTGTTTTTAGTTATTTTTAATTTATTTTTTATGTATTGCCATTTATTATTATACCCGAAGAAAGGAAATTTTTTTTCTAGGAAATGGAATGTTGCTTCACACTTTTGTGCAAAATTTGAAGTCATATAAAGAAAATTTTTTCATTTTAAACATTTTTTTCCGCCATATTGGATTCCCACCAAAATTTTAGAATTTTTGCAAAGTGCAAGGTCAATTGGATTAGGAGTTTCTTAAAACTGTTTTTCAAATATTTTATTAGATCGCTATTTTGATCCGCCTTATTGGGTTTTTAACAAAATTATCAGTTTAGTTTGTGGTTGAGAGTAGAAAACAGTGTTTAGGGACACTGAAACGCAAATATCTGCAGAACTCCCCTAGGATGATTTTCTTAGAATATAATACTCCTCTCTTAAGAGTGAAGTAAAAAGGGTTCTAGTGCTGCCAAGGAAGCAGGTCATCCAGATTTGAGAGAGTGTCCATCAAAATAATTTTTAAGCACGCTTGGCAAAATAACGACGTTGTAAATATCTGTATATGGCAAACATTTTGACATGCTTTTGTGGTTGTATAGTTATACTAGCAAAAACATATTATTCAGAGATCTCAAAAATAAAGGGTTTTTTTTCTGCGCCTGAAACGAATTTTAAAAGCTATTATCTACTAATCTGGGTTCAAGCCCCTGTTTGTTTGTTTCACTATACAATTTAGACTTAGACAAAGGTAATTAATGATATATCCACATTTTTTTCAGGTCTCCCTACCAGAAGGCAACGAAGGAGCAGTTCGTGAACCTCTAATGGGAAACAAACCCACAAAAATTCCTCCTAACGCTTCTTTTCCCAGATTTAAACCACAATGGACAAGTCCCATGTTTAAACACGACACTTATTTCAGAAACTTAAAAGTGCATAGGCAGTCTTTGATTCATAGAGGAGCTATTTTCAATACTAATAAATACAGATTTAAGGCGTCAAGCTGTCCAAATATATACAGGGTGTCTATGATGTCACTACCGAAACAACGCGAAGAGGTAAGTACTACAGGTTAAGTGTTATTAGATAGTTTGGCAAATCTTAAACTGCTTAATTGGGTCCAATTTAAAAATATCAAAGAGTTCGTAGGTAATTTAAATAACGTACTTTAAAGTTAATTATAGAGATAGAGCGAGATTCGTTCTTTTCATTTCTTTATGTTCTTGTTAACATAGCAAGGAGTCATAAAGATCCTATATAATCGAGCAGTAAACGATATATATGTACAGATCCAGTTAATTTGAAGATGAGAAAGATGTTTGCTTTTGCTTCTTTGTATTAATTCTATTCGTTGGTTG
Organism: Kuschelorhynchus macadamiae; assembly: GCA_030620095.1. NCBI lineage: Eukaryota > Metazoa > Arthropoda > Insecta > Coleoptera > Curculionidae > Kuschelorhynchus > Kuschelorhynchus macadamiae. The sequence continues at coordinate 414,305 of JAUTXW010005285.1, read as the reverse complement.
AATATACGAAAAGACTAGAAGATTTTGTTGAAAATGTGGAAATCCTCTATAGATGAGAATAAGAGACTTGTTATTGTAAGGATTGCAGAACACCGGGGTATTTCGAACGATATCTACCAACAGCTCCTAGAATACAAGCGTGTATATACGCTTTATTTTCAGATATAGAAGACAATGTTAAATACAAAAGTTTTTGGGGTTTATTTGAATCGTAAAAAAACTAACAAGACTATTGGTTAATTGACTAACAAACTTTAAAACGTTAGCTATTCTAGCTCGTAGCAAATTTAGTATAGACGACTTTGAATTCAATTGCTTTTAGATTACATGGCTGTTCTGTCACTGATTTTAGCCAGTTAATACATTTAATTTTCTTAATAATTATGAGGTATTCTGATGAAAGTTAAAACATCCTGGAAAAGTCCATAAGACATATAGAGTTTCAGAAGAGTATCAGTAATATCCTAGAAGATAAGGCACATGTAAACAACAACGAGTGTGAGAGTATGGATAGCATAAATGAAAACATTATACAGGCTATCGGTAATAGCTAGGAAAAATTCTACACGAGGGATAGGCGACGAGAAATACTTAGTCCTGATACAAGAATACTAATGGATGAAAGAAGAAAGCTAAGAAGTTGGCAAAATAACAGCTCCGAAGATGTTAGAGCGTTGAATAAAATTATAACAACAGAGAGAGATCCCACAGAGATAGCACTGACAGATTGTCTCATGGATCAACGACCTTGATATGCAAGGGCTTATAAGTAATATCTACCAGAATGCGGCAATAAGACAGATCTTTATTTCATATGGAAGGAGAATAAAATAGACACTAACAAGAGTAAGATCGAAAAGAGGGATCGCCAGGGAGATACTATATTTTATAAACTGTTCACCTCGGTACTGGAATATGCGTTCAAGAAACTAAACGATGACAACAAAGGGGTTAACCATAGATGGTGAAAAATTGAACCACATTCGACAAGCGCTTTGCAGACGATATAGTATTAATACCAGATAACTTTGGGGAAATAACCATTATGTTACAAGAACTTTAGTGAGCATGTTGCAAAGTGGGGCTAAACATTAATAGTAATTAATTTGAAAAATTTAAATTTATAACCAATCTAATAATCTGCGGAATTATAAAAATAGTAGAACCCGAAGCAGAGCTGGTGAGTAAACACATTTACTAAGGACACCAGGTTAGCATTGGCAAGTTGGCAAGTATAACCAGATATACGAACTTCAAAGAAAAATAACACTAGGCTGGGTGGCCTTTGGAGATTAAGAGATGTGTTTAAGGATAACCTTCCAATATACCTAAAACGCAAATTGTTTGATAACCAGTGGATATTGACAGTTTCAACATATGGAGCTGAAACACTGACTTTAACCCAAGAAACAGCGTCGGAACTAAGAATAGCGCAAAGAAAAATGGAAAGAGTAATGCTGGGAGTTTTCAGAATGGAGAAAATCTGAATGAGAAGCTGTGCCTTTGAACTGGCGTCAGTGATATAATAGGACGTATAACAAACTAAAATGGAGCTGGGCGGGGTACATGGCTAAAATGAATGACGGGAGATGGACAAAGAAGATAATAGAGTGGAGACCCAGACTTACACGTTGGATTGACGATATAAGAAGAATGTTTAGTAATTGAATTCACGGAACACAGGAGCGAAAAGAGTGGAAGCGAATGACGAAGGTCTATCTCCAGCAGTATACGACAAAGCCAAAAAGTTAAGATTTTAAAAATATTGCTTCCCAGTACATAGTTACCGTGAAATAGAAACCATTATAAAAAAATGTTATGAACATTTTTGAAAACTCCGACTAGAAATGAGGCAGGGGCGTGCAGTCCATGGAAGCAAGGGAAACAGTGCTTCCCCATAAAAAATTACAAAACATCTTCTAAAATGTAATTTTTGAAATAGGAAACCATTAATTTAATTTATATTAAAAATGCTAAAACATTATCTTAATTATCAAGCCTATAATAAATGCGGCCTTGACTCCGAGCGAGCCACTTTAGAAAATCGAATAGAACCTATGCGGGCCGCTAGCTTCTCTGCAGCCAAGTCCTATATGCTTGATTTCCTGTGAATCGAGCCAGAAGTTATTGAACTTTCCACCGGCTGTTTGCAATTTTTGCATTTCAGTCGCGTGCTTTAAGTGGGGGCGGAAGCTGTCGTTGAAGTAGGTTCTTTGTTTGAACGGCTGTCCGTGTGTTGTGTGATACGTACGTCGCGTCGTGCATGCTGCGATATGGAAGACAATAATACAGACGTGGATATGCAAATACTGTCAACTTCGGCTGTCGGTAATAACATTGAAAATGTTGGAGGATTTAGTAGGAAGAGTGTGTGTGAATGTGTGGTATGTGTCTTAATAATAAAGGGATTTTCAACATTAAACTTTGCTGATAAGCTTCAAATATTTTCCAAAGGAAGGGCAAAACCTCCTATGAAAAATTTAACCACAAAAATGAAAAACTGTATTAGACGTTTTTATCCGGAAAAACAATACGAACAATTTAAATGGCTAACAGGGTGTGAAAATATAAGTAAATTATTTTGTTGGCCATATTTGCCAAGCTGTAAAAAGACACATTATGTCCAAAGCGCATTTGCAGGCCGTCATAAAAGGAAAAGTTTTCGTCAAAACCAGAATTGAACACGCCCTTAATATACAGTTGGAAATTTGTCACCGCCAACACAATGAACTAGTCGATAAAAATAGGCAAATATTAAGAAGACTTATCGATGTTGTTTGTTTTCTCGAACAGCACGAATTGGGATTTAGAGATCATGACGAAACAAGGACTTATTCAAATAGAGGAAATTTTCAAGATTTACATAGTTTAATGGCTAAATATGATGATTGCTCAAAAATCATTTAGCGTCTAGCGTTTTTCACGGATCGTCGAATCATTGCTATTGTTCTGGACGAAACAACTGATATCACTAATTTTAGCCAATTATCTATAGTATATATATATATATATATATATATATATATATATATATATATATATATATATATATATAAGAGAAACAGAAATTTAAATTTCTGTGCGGTTCTTGGTCGTAAATAGTTATATAAAACGAAACCAGTAACGGTAAGGATTACTCCTTCACCATTTTGTCGAGAATCGACCAAAACATGACGCTATGTTTGTTTCCAGGGCCAAGGTGCCAATCTGCTAACGTGGTATCTGCCCCGGCCAGGCTCATCAGGCAGTTTCCTTGGGGGGTATCGGTATTAAAACCGAAATACCCAAACCCTGAAACAAACAAGGTGTCATGTCATTCGACTTTGAAAGTCGACGAGGGAAATAGGCAACCAGTGGCGCCATCTGTAGGTACTATGGTGCAACTAAGTCGCTTTAGATGCGACCTACTTTGGAGCACAAGACGACACATCTGTGCAAAAATAAAAGAGAAACAGAAATTTAAATTTCTGTTTCATTCAGATGGCGCCACTGGTTGCCTATTTCCCTCGTCGACTTTCAAAGTCGAATGACATGACACCTTGTTTGTTTCAGGGTTTGGGTATTTCGGTTTTAATACCGATACCCCCCAAGGAAACTGCCTGATGAGCCTTGCCGGGGCAGATACCACGGTAGCAGATTGGCACCTTGGTCCTGGAAACAAACATAGCGTCATGTTTTGGTCGATTCTCGACAAAATGGTGAAGGAGTAATCCTTACCGTTACTGGTTTCGTTTTATATAACTTTTTACGACCAAGAACCGCACAGAAATTTAAATTTCTGTTTCTCTTTTATTTTTGCACAGATGTGTCGTCTTGTGCTCCAAAGTAGGTCGCATCTAAAGCGATTTAGTTGCACCATAGTACCTACAGATGGCGCCACTGGTTGCCTATTTCCCTCGTCGACTTTCAAAGTCGAATGACATGACACTTTGTTTGTTTCAGGGTTTGGGTATTTCGGTTTTAATACCGATACCCCCCAAGGAAACTGCCTGATGAGCCTTGCCGGGGCAGATACCACGGTAGCAGATTGGCACCTTGGCCCTGGAAACAAACATAGCGTCATGTTTTGGTCGATTCTCGACAAAATGGTGAATACGCTACGTTAAAACAGACGGAAGTATTCGAGAGCGATTTTTAGGTTTTAAGAATGTGTCCGAAAATCGTACAGTAGATGCATTATATACCGTAGTTTATAACGTTACTAAAGAAATTATGGAGAGAAAAAATTAGTTGCTCAAAGCTATGATGGAGCTGCAGTGATGGCAGGACAATTAGAGCGTCTGCAAGCTAAAGTTCGAGAAACTTTCCCGAGTGCTGTGTTTGTCCATTGTTTTGCTCATAAATTAAATTTAGTTTTATCCCAGTCCATCAATCACATTAAAGAGTGTAAAGTATTTTTCGTTACTTTAAGTGGCATGGCTGCTTTTTTTTCCGAGTCAACAAAACGTACACAAGCTTTGGACTCCATTGTCCACAAACGATTGCCTAAAGTAGCTCCTACTAGGTGGAACTATAATGGAAGACTTGTGTTAACAGTATCTGAAAATCGTGAATCACTGATCAACTATTTGAGAATATAATAGAAAATAATGAAACGTGGGACTCAGAAGCAATAAATAGTTCGAGGGGGTTTTTGGACTGTTTGAAACGAGATTTTAATTTTAATTATTTGTTGAACATATTTTCAGAAATATTTCCATTCTCGGACGATGTTTTTAATATATTACAAACTAAAACAAATGATATTGCTTTTTGCCTAAAAAAAGTGAATGATTTTAAGTCCATGTTAAGCTAAAAAAGAGATGACTTTGACCTATTTTGGGAGAAAACGATTACGTTAAATGTAGAGCCACAAGCCAAGCGTCTTCGAACAGACAAGGTGGGAGATGTTCAAACATCTCTTTTATGAATTAATCGATCATATTCAGCAACAAATAAACTATAGATTCAACGGTTTAAATGATTTTAAATTCCTCGAGCTCTGCAATTTTGATGCATTTGAAGGAAAAACTTTTCCAGAAGATGCTTTTAAATCTCTTCTTCTTCATTATGGCCAGTTCTTCGACCGAGTGTTACTGCGATCTGAACTAAAAGTGATTTACGAAACTGATGACATTAGCGCAAAAAATAACGCTAAGGAACTAATGCAATTTTTAAAAGACGAGGAGCTGGAAGATGCTTACACCGAAATTGTGTGAATTACTATTGACAATACCTGCCACAAGTTCATCAGTAGAACGCAATTTTTCAATACTTAAACGTATAAAAAATTTCGTGAGAAATTCAACGGGGCAGAAGAGACTTTCGCATACATCGCTGTTGTCCATTGAAAATAAACTTCTCCAAAATATGTCGGAGCATCGACGTTTTTATAATGACGTCATTGACGAATTTGCAAAAAATGATCAAAGAAATGAATTACATTGCAAATAGGTAAGTTTCTAAAAATTGCTTCCCTTTCTTAAAATTTCACCGCACGCCCCTGAAATGAGGATAGGGGTTATGGAAATATTGTTTTATTTTGAAGGTAACTTTAAATTAATATTTATAATTTTTACATTAAGAAACCGGAACTGTGTTTTGTAGGACTCGGAAAGATCCATTACAGATGCTTTATTGAATTTAAATGAGAAAAATTCTAAAACATTACACGTATAAAGCTTGTAAGTTTAGACTGGTACAAAACTCTACAGATATAAGTAAAATGTAGACGGTAGTATTTTTCGGGGAAATGTTGAATCAGAATTTCTCTAGGAAAATTCTTTTTACACACGAGCCTATATTTTCGGCGCCGGGGATATTCAACTGAAAAAATAAACATTTTTGGACAACGGCTAATCGCAACATGAAACAAATTTAAAAAATTCAGGGGAAAGTTTAGTCTCATTTGGTGCGGCATTATAGAAAACCCACAATGGTTAAATGAAACATTATGGCAAGTCAAAAACATGAATATTAAGTTAGGGTATTAGGAAAAACTTAAAATACTGGCCTGTCACACGTAGCCAAATATAAAAGAAAGCAAGCATAACATCAATACACAAAACAAAAAAATATGCGAAAAAAACTTTGCATATAAACTTAAAAAATAAATTAGCAAGTAAAAATTTGTCACTTAAAAAGACGCTAAAACGCGAACAGTCAAATCTAACATACGAAAAAAAAGCAAGAGTAATTTTTCGTCACAAATTGAACTGGGAATTCAAATATGATTTTTAATTTGAAATATGTCAGTGGCGTACCATTTTTTTCTTTAAAAAGCATTGATATCATTACCCGTATGCGCACCAATAATGAATATAAAATTTTTAATTGCGTGTCAAAACATGCGCAATAACTACCTCTTAAAACCCACCAAATTTCATTGACATATCTCGACCGTTTTCAGAGCAATAAATAAATCGTCAGATTTTAACAAAACCTTTAACACCCCGTATCTCGGAAAACAAATCATTTGCGGACATACGCTTATATAGCAAACTGTTATTATTTTTTCATGCAGTATCACCCCCTGAAATTTTCTAACACTCTGTTTCAACTATTTTTGTTGGGTGCCATTTTGTTCCAAAGTACTGGATTCGTAAAAATATTTTACCAGTTTCTACTTATGCCACACTTGAATAAGTAGTTTTTACACTGGTTTTATAAGACCACCATTTTGTTTCGTCATTTGCGAAACCACAAATTTACCAACTTTTCTCTATATCACTCTTAGTGCTCGTCCAAAATTTGAATTTAACCTAATAAATAGATTTTCAGGCTGATTTTTTAAACATTTTGTTAGGCCGTCATTTTATTTTGCTACCTTCGATTTTTACCAAAATGTTCATTCCTATGTAACATTGCTTCTGGGGTGGGGGGAAGTTTAAAACGATAAAAATTTTCAACAAAAAAAAAAGGTTTTCAGTTTCTGCTTTCTATATAAGTGGACGTATTGAGCGTAAATACAAAGAAACAAACAAACAAAAGTATGCTTTATTGCCGCAAGAACATTGTTACAATTTTATGGACAAAGCGAAATTTACCTTTAAAAAAACACAACAATGAAAAAACGAAACGTTAATCGAAAAAAAATCATATTTTTCCATAGGTCAATGCAAATAGATAAATTGTAAATATAACATTCGTTAGGACATAACATTGCCGTAAAGCGGTTAATGAATCCAGGTGACCTTAACAAATAAGGAAATAAATGATACATATACGAGGTAAATAATTTCGATGACAATGAATTTAAAATTACGCGACCTTAAACTCTATTTTGTTATCGTTATACACGCAAAATAAGTGAAGCTAAACAAAAAGTGTACTGAACTAATATGGTAATTAAAGTGTTTTAAAAAAATGTATAACTTTAATCTAATATGTAACAAAAATAATGAATGTTAACAGAGTAATCAGACAGTTCATTCCACTATAAAATATTTTCTAATTCTTTGCTAGCAGCTGGAATATGACACCCAAAAAGATTTAAGGTAACAAGCAAATAAAAAACATTTTAATGAGACTTATTAATTATAAAAATCATTAACGCAGTAAAAAGTTGTTTCAATGAGGTACGCTTTGGTTTTTTTTTCGAAAGAGTGCAAACATAGGGATTGTTTTTAAATGTTCTGGAAAATGATTGTAAAGTTTTATCGCGTTGTAAATAATTGATTTTTTTATTAACTCTGTTAAAGAAATGGGAAGGTATATGTCATGCCTAGAGTTTCTGTTAGGACATACGTGTTGTGGCCTTTCCGGGAATGTGTTTTCTCATCAAACAGACGGTTTCTAAAATAAATAATGCAGGAAGTGTTAATATTTCATGTTTTTTGAAATAGTATTGGCAGTGCCCTCTAATATCTAGACCAAACAAATAGAGAATTACTCCCTTTTGAAGCTTAAAAATACTGAGAAATTGCTCGCAGCAGCCTCAAAAGGGAATGGCATAGCGGAGATAGGATTCGATCGTATGAACAACCAAAAAAAAAGTCTTCACATTATTTTAGATATAAGTAAAATTGATTCTGGGGGAGGTTATTCGCCAATCCCGAAAAAAAAGGTCCTTCCTTTATACTATTTCTATCATTTTAGCTTAAAAAAAGTGGCTTTTGGGGGGGGGTGGTTTAACCCCCCATGTTATCTTTTCCTTAAAATTTGTCAATCGGGTAGGTAGTTTTTTAGCTAGAAGATAATTCACGTAATTATTTATGTCGTTTCGCATTATTGTTTGAGCAAAAACGTTTTGTAAACTCCAATTTTACTTAGGTCAGTGATTTTAAAAAATTCTCATACGTTGCGGACTTTATTGGTCACACCATATAATATGCGCAAACAAAATCCGATTTGAAACTATTCATAAGTATGCCACATTAACCCGTACATTGTACAACACCAAATAATCTAGTTTCGTGACTGGCTTATGTTTATAATAATGTAAAATATTCGTTTTTGGATATTTTTATATATTTAATTACATATAAATGGTATATGTTGCTCAAAATTGCAAACGTCTTTCCGAAACTTTACCAACCTTAAATAGAGATCGTATTAAAAGACGAAAAATAAACTTTATTGAAGTAAATAATGAAATAAAAACGAAAATCGCACTTTTCTAACAATAAAAAGTACTAATTATTATTATTATAAATAATCACACATTGCGGCAGCAAGCAGTTTAAGATTTCGGCCAAAAGTAGGTCTAAAAGTAGTTACAACCAATCACGGAATACTCCCGTAAAATAGTGTCTCACTCCTTTTAGAAATGGTACACCGAAATAGTTGATTTGGTGAAGGGCATGTTCGACTATTCTTTATTCTTAGAGCTGCATTTTTTCTTGATGTCTTTGTCGACTATAATCCTTTTTGTTTGGTTTATAGTGCCATATTTTTACCTCGCCGAACTTATGCTTGCTCATCAGTATACCACCGAAGACGCTTCGTTTACTTTATCGAATATTGGTATTGCTAATACCATTGGGATGGTATGTATACATTTTGTTTTTACTTTTATTTACTTTAAAAATGGTTCTCGTTTCTTTCTAATGAATATTCTTTAAAAAAATCCCCTACCTTGGAAATTGGCTGAAATAAAAAAATAAAAACTTATTTTTAGCATCATTTTCCAACATGGATGTTTGATTTATTTTCAAACAGCCATTTTGCGAAATTTAGAATTTTAAGTAGATGGTTAAGTTAACCGGAAGCAGACCTGTTTTATTTTGCTGCAAAAAATGCTGCTCTAAAAATTACTTACCTCTTACCTTAATAGTGTTTTTATCAATATGTTCATAAATAATTTACTTAAACCTTATTTAAGGTAACTCGAACATTAAAAAATGTTTGTTGTATTAAAAAACACTGCAGTAGTTTTTGCAAAAAGGATTAGTTTAATAGGAATTTTAAAAGATAAATATAATAGAATAAAAGATCGCTTTCTAATTTTATTGAAAAACGCCATTGTTTTTAACTTTGTACACAGTTCAAGTCTGCCCAGCACTCTCTTCCTGCCTTTTCATTCATTTTAGACATAATGCCCAGGTTTCAAATATTATATCACTAACTATAGACCTTCAGTTTTATTTTTCTGTCCAGCTAAAATAATTGAAAATATTCTATATAAAATTATCTTAAGTTTGTCTCGCCAAAAATAACAACTTTACAACATGACTTTATAAATAAAAAGAATCTACAAGTACTAATTTATGTAATATAACCCAGTCTGTTTCTGAATGTCTTAACCAAAGATCGCAGGTCGATGTTATATTTACAGATTTTTCCAAAGCGTTCGATAAGGTATCGTATTCTATCCTCATAGATAACCTGTTTTTACTGTAATCTAGTTAAGTCTGTTACCTAACTTGGACTCCAGTGAAAGTCCTATTTAAGTAACAGGCAACAAAAAGTTATAATTACAGGATATGCCTCTAAATTCTTTGTAGGAACTTTAGGAGTCCCACAAAGTTCAAATCTAGAACCGTTACTATTTATTCAGTGTAGTAAAAGAAATTAGTCATTGTAATACACTAATATTTGCCGATGACCTAAAAATATATTTAAGAGTTCAAGCCGTTAATAATGATTTAAGAGATTCTAAATAAAATATTCAGATAGTCAAAGAATAACTGCTTTCAGTGTTATATTGACAAATGCTTTGTAATCAGCTTTACAAGACAGAAAAGAAAATTGATATAACTACAAAATAAGTGAAATTACTTTATGTTATGTTAGTAAATAAAATGCATGATCTCAGAGTGATATTTGATATTACGAGTGCTTCTTAACAGCACATAAGGCAATGTATTTTATTTATCTTACCGCCCGTTCCCTTCAGACGTTGCAGTACTAGATCCGTTCTTTGCGTTATATACCTACTAAATCCATTTTATTTTCTATTTTTATTTATTATTTCTCATAAACTCTTATTATAGTAATTTGGACTGCTTATGACATTCTTTGTAATCTTGTACTTGCAGGATAAATTAGTCGTTATCCATGTTCGTGTTGTTATATAAACAATGAAATAAAGTTTGCTTTCAGATTGCTTTTACTTCCTCCGAGTCCTGCATACAGATCAAATAGAAATAGTATTACATTTGCCATAAAAATGGACAAATTTCAAAAAAACTTTATCATCTGTATCGCCAGACGATGAAAACTAATAATCTGGAACAATAAATGCACGAAAGTGGCAGATTTTATAGGTGGTGTTATCCAAATATGAGATTCTTTTCTTCAAAAGTCATTTGTTTAAGTATTTTACAATGTATTGCGATATACATGTTTGAATTCGTTTTTTGTTATGCAATAATTCTTGGATCTCTAGAGGCGAAAAAAAATCGAAGCTGCTTCGCATAATTGCATGTTACATTGTTCGGAATTTTTACTTCAGCCTAAAGAGAGTACGTACTCGATGTCAACTGTCCACTGTTGTACCATGCCAGGCTTATTGCAGAATGTTTTACATTTTTAAATTTGCATCAGCTTGTTACTTCTGTCAACAGCCGTAACATTTATTTAGACTCAATATTTGACCATTTTAAAAACCTATCAGTGACTTTTTGCTTCCTTCTAGCCATCATCACAATGCATACACTTGCGAGATTGAATTTAATATAACAAAAAACTTAAAAGTTTGAAAATTCGTACCGGGATTTTAAAAACACTGATTTTGGATTATTTAATAATTATCTGACGGGTGTGCCGTAGATGTATTGTTTTATAATAAAAACATTGATGAATGTACTTCATTGTTTTACAACATTCTATATGAGGGTATTTTTGAATTTATACCTATACGAGGGTGGTCTAAAAAGTTTCCGACGTAACAAAGATACAAGACATTTTTTCTTAAAATTTATATTTATTTTTTTGACATAATCTCCTTGTAACTCTACACACTTCTCCCAGCGATGCTCTCATCTCTTTAAGCCGTCTAAATTGTTCAAGAAGGTGATTGCCTCCTCATTGGATGAAAATCTCTGTTCAATCAATTTTGGATGAGAAAACCAAAAGAAGTCGTTTGGGGCTAGATCTAGATCCGCTGAGGTGTGAGACTGCCTTGGTGAAACAGGATTTTCTTTTTTTGCAAATGTGGCCTATTTGTTGCAATTTCTGCCTTCAGCTTGTCAAGTAACGATGCGTAGTATGCTCCTGTAATGTTTTCTTTTTCTTTTTGAAGATAATCGATTAGGATAGCCTTTGCTATCTCTCTCATTTTAATTCGACGGTCATCTAGCACTATTTGGTGAACTTTAGCGATGTTATCATCAGTAGTTGCAGTTTTTAGACGTCCCGTTCATCGTTTCCCAAGATCTTACAGCCACGTTTGAATTCAGCTGCTCAAAATTTGACTGTGGTAAATGATGGTGCAGAGTGCCCGTACACAGAGCCCAACTCATCTTTGATTTGCGTAGACGTATTGCCTTTCAAAAACAAATAATTAATGACAGTTTGATACTCAATAACAACTACGCATCCGAAATGGCTGAAACGTTGATGAGTACCTGCTAAAAGATGAGCAACTACATTCTCTAGTTTTTATTGACGAGGGCTGCCATCTTCACGTTAAGGTCGGAAACTTTTCAGGTCCGCCTCATAAAATATTAAAAAGCTCAAGTTTTCCTAACTACTTCACGACTGAATTGAGAAGGTTCATAGTTGAAAAAAAATTGCGCACGAAAAATATACGTTCTTTAGAGGGACTAGAACCGGTTTCATTATGCCCAATGTAAATCTTTACCTCAAAGCGACTATAATAACTATATGATTAGAGCCGATAATAGTTTGTCTGAGAACCCAATGAAGTTTTGGAATCTTGTGAAATCATTTGAGCTTCCTAACTGTATGTTCTATAATAATAAGATTGCATTGGGCATAGCAGATTTATTTTCAGATTATATTTCTACTGTATATGTTGATGGAGCAGCTGTGAGATACCTAATTATAATGGCAAAGTAGAGTAGTAACTTTAAAATCTCCAATATTAGGTTAGCCAATGTTTTTGAATGCATATCCAACTTACCACATCCAACAAAAAACCTTAAAAGTTTCCTCAGGTCCAGATAAAATACCCGACTATTTGTTATCTAATCTTAAATTTAGTATATCTAAGCCTCTTATTTACCAAGTGGAATTAAAGCTTCATTATTTCTAGTTTTAAATCAGAGGGTAGAGACTATGTAAATAATTACAGAAGTATTTTTAAGCAGTCGACTATTCCTAAGATTTTTCATTGCTTGGTCTGCGATCAGCTAACTTGGGAGTTCAGAAACTTAATTAGTAATTATCAGTAGGGTTTTATCAGTGGCCGGTCAACTACTTCGAGTTTGGTGTCCTATGAGACCACTCGATTAAGTGCTTTGGAGCAAGGCAATCAGGTAGATTCACAGCACTGACTTCTCAAAAGCATTTGATAAAGTAAACTCAGACTTACTTATAGCCAAATTACAAGCTCTATCAGATATCCAGGGTAAGTCTGGCATGCGAGACCCCCCCCCTTTATTTCTGTGACAGCTGAGAATAGAAAAAAAACTTTATATAAAATATTTTTAATATTCAGCGAACTTTATTTTGTGACGATCGTTCACTATACAGAATGGTTCAGAAAAGTTGGGCGTGGTCTAACTTTGCATTTTTAAATGTAACCCTGTGTTTTTATTTCAGTTTTGAAATCAGCTTACAATTCTGGATGCTTTTGTGTAACATACTATCATCGTAAATTTAGTAGTTTTCGCCAAAATGATATTTGAAAAAAAATTGTAGTTTCCCTCTACAATTGTGAAGCAACTACCAACTGCAGCCAATACCATTAACAAGCATTGTTATTAAAATTGCACCAGTTAATATCTATTTGCCAACAAAAATATACTTTTTATTTAATAATAAATAAACAAATAATCAAGGAAGTAACAATTAATTAACGATAGAAAACGTGAAAACTATTAAAAGAGTTAAACATGATAAAAGCAATGGATGAAGTTTGGGATGTTACAAAATGTTAAACTCTCAAATGCTCGAACGTGTTTCCATTTTGTTCGATATACAGTTATAAACGTCTTTGATTATTTTCTATCACATCTAAAAGTGTTACAGGAGTAATTTTGGAAAACACATTTCTAATCCTGGTTTTCATATCTTCGATAGTAGTTGGTGGAATTACATAAACTTGTTCTTTGATATATCCCCAAAGGAAAAAATCACATGGAGTAAGATCAGGTGACCTTGCAGGCCAGTCTATACTCCCTCTTTTTCCTACCCATTTGTTTGGATAAGTTTGATCCAAATAACTGCGAACAATGTAGGTATGTAGCAAATCGTTTTCTTAAAAAATTTAAGTAAATTTTGCCAGTTAAAGTGCCGTCAAAAAAATGTGGTCCAATAACCTGCGATCCTAAAATTCCGCCCCATACATTTAAAGACCAAACTCTTTGATTGTCTACAGCTCTCATCCAATAAGTACTGTAATAGTGCATGTTGTGTCTATTAACAGCTCCATTACTTTTAAAAGAAGATTCGTCAGTGTATAAAATATTTCTCAAAAATTATTCATTTTCAACAACTCGCGTTTGAAGATCTCTACAAAAATTTAACCTGTGGAAATCATCCTTATGGAGTTCTTGGCTCAGACAGAGGTGATAAGGATGATATTTATGTTTTCTAATAATTCGGGATACTGTAGTCTGCGAAATATTCAGATCATCTACTACTGAATAGGTACTTGCATTTGAATTGTCCACTATACTCAAAATAACATTGGTTTCATATTCCTCACTCATTATGAACTGTTTTTTCTTTCTTGTTATGTAGCAAATATTTCCGGTTGTTCTGAAACGATGCAATACTTTGTGAAATACTTGACGGCTTGGTTGTCTTCTATCAGGAAAATTCATTTGATACCGACGTTTTGCTGATTTAATTTGGCTACGACATTCTCCAATAATTAAAATCATATCAGTTAGTTCGTTTAAAGAAAACTGTTGGTTATTATTCGTCTTTAATTATGAATGTAGAAAATAAACAACTCTTGAAACTAGATACTCGATACTTGACAGCAACACGTAAATAAAAACAAAAGAACAACCACCATAGTTACGCACATGTTTAGCCTACTGTTATTAATTATCACAGGCTCAAGTTAAGACGTCTTTTCGTGATGAGATAGTGACGACACGTAAGAAAGCATTTCATGCGAAACCATGTCCGGGGACGTTTTAAAAGCGTTTTGTAATGATGGGGTATTTCGATTGTTCTTATTAACATTGGGAAGCGTAATATTGGTCTAAATTTGGTTGTGAATTCCTTTGAATTATTTAAAATTTTGACATCTCAATTAAATTATGGATAGCAATACAAGGATAGTCAAATAAATTTAAGAGCAGAGGGGGGTTGCCCTCCAAAACCCCTCTTGAGAGCGCCAATAGTAACAGTAAATTTTGATGTAGCAAGGCTATTAGCAACTGGTGTCATTTTTATATTATAATCTTACATTTTTGACCATTAAAAAAATAACTACATACTACATAGAACCTAGAAAATTTGCATTCTAACGGCCATGTTGTTTAGTTGTTAATAAATAAAAAGTTAAAATCGAAATATTGTTGTTTGAAAATAGATTTTAACTGGTGCAATTTTGATAACAATGCTTGTTACTGGTAGCAGCTGGTAGTTGCTTTACAATCGTAGAAGAAAACTAAAAAAAATATATCATTTTGGCGAAAACTATTAAATTAACGATAATAGTATGTTATACAAAAAATATCTGAATCCAGAAATGAAATAAAAAATACAGGGTTACATTTAAAAATTCAAAGTTGGACCACGCCGAACGTTTTTGAACCACTCTGTATAGTGAACGCTCCTCACAAAATAAAGTTCGCTGAATATTAAAAATATTTTATATAAAGTTTTTTTTTCTGTTCTCAGCTATCACAGAAATAAAGGGGGGTGTCGCTTGCCAGACTTACCTTGTATTATAAGAACTTGCGCTAATTTCTCTGGTGACACTTTAAAGTTACTGTACTATTCACTTGTCAGGACTAATCTAGAATACGCTTCTATAGTTTGCTTATAAAGTTAATGTTAGACCAAACTGATAAGTTTTTTTAATTCTTCGACTCAGAGCCTTAGAAATAAGGCGGCAATTTCATGATCTGCGCGTTTTACATAAGCTGATCAACGGATACATAGATTGTCCCTATCTCCTTAGTCAAATTCAAATTAAAATATCTACAAGAGAGCTTTGAATAAATGAAATTTTTTATGTCCAATTTCATCGGACACCTTCTTGAATGTGCTTCAATAGTATGGTGTCCTTATTACGCGAATCATAAATGTATGATCTACATATACAAAAAGACAATATAATGAAAAAATATAATCTCAGAGACTAAGATTGTCGAGGTAATCTCCACAATTAATGTTTATATAAATTAATAAATAACCAAATGGATAATCCAAATCTAATAACTTATTTAAACTTCAATGTCTTCCATCATATAGAACTAAGAAACCATTTTCTTTTTATATTGATACTACTGGTACAAAATACAATTCACTTATAGTATTAATGTGTAAACTATACACTATAGAGATTATTATGATATTTTAAACATAACTTTGAAAATATTTAAGAAATGTTTGTATCAATCTATTTAGCATTCAAATTAAATCTAAGTTTCCCCCCTATTCTATAAATAGATTAAGAATGTTGAGTTTGTTAATAAATAATTAAATACGTTTAAAAAATAAATAATTATTAAAAATTTAGAGAATTTCTTGTAAAGTAAAATTCTGATTTTTAAAGGGTAGGCAATGCTTTTTTGCTTTAATATTGTATGCACGCTACTGCAGGATAATTATGCAAGTTGAATGTTTCCCTTTTTATTTCTCGCAATTCTGAAAAACCTAAAAAGAAATGAATGAAGCCTTGCTGCTGCTGTTGTCTGAAAAAGATGATCTAATACACATTATACTAGCTACATATTTTCTTCCTGTTGTCCATAACGCCGTTAGAGCAAAACAAGTGCTAGAGTATATCACTGATATTTACTATTTAAAACTGCTGGACCGCTTAAATTATACCCACGAGGAATATTTAAATTTGTTTATTATTTATGAAAAATATGGCAAGAACATGCGATGCATTTGCTATTCTATATCTGCAACAACGGAAATCATCACCTCACAACGTTACAAAATCATAGACAATTTTCATAACCTAAAAATAACTGATTTTCCAAGAAGAGTCCCATTCTGTATTTTAACTTAGGTGCAAGGAAACAATTTCTTCTTAAAGGATATCATTTAGATCAGGTATGGGCAACCTTTGCTTAGCTGAAGGTTACGCCCTCAGCTAAGCAGCTTCGGGACTTAACCAGGTCGCGGGCCGTAGGTAAGAAATAAGTAGGTAGTAGTGAATAAAAAAGCGATAACAAATTAAAACATTTTTTATTTATTAATTATAATAGCATAATCAAACATATTAAAAACAAATTAACAAAAATAGATAGAAAAATCAGATGAAAAGTAATGAGAGACTTGAGTTTAAAGCTGAAAAACAAAATGATCAATATCGGGGTCAATATCACTAGTTCAAAGGCGCAAACTGTTTTCTAAATTAACATCTGTATGTCGAGTGCGATGATTATTTTTATTCATTTTCATGATTGAAAAAAGCTGCTCACATTTATACGTGTTACCAAATGTACAAATTATTTTTCGTGCGAAAACTCTCAACTATGGATACTTTTTTTCGGAAAGGCATGTTCTGTAAAATTTGCTTAGTTCTACATCATCAAATTTAGACTTCAAATATTAGTCCTCTTGAAGCTCAATTAACTCCATTTGTAGGTGAAGCGAGGCATCTTCCACATTATACTTACAAGGATTTGCAAAAATATTGAAAGAGCTATCCATATTCTTAAAATCTGAAAACTGATCAGAGAATTGCTCTGACAGTAGTTTCAGTTCTTCAGCATAGCGACCCTATTCCATGTGTTCGTGACTGGATAATGTTAAAAAATTAAAAAATTTTGTTGGTGAATAATGCAATGCAGAATTATTAAATCACATTCTTACATATTCATAGCGGTTGCTCATTCCTTCAGAATTCCGATAAAACCTTTTCGTCAACCGACGATTGAAGGCGCATCCTCTGTGCGCACTCTCAATTGCTCAAAAGTACTTTGCACCTCGGTAAAAATATCTTTTCCAGTAGTGGTCATTTGTAGTAGCCTTGAAGCCAGTAATTCCTCTGTCACTACAAATTCTTTACCAACACCTCGTATAAAAATAGCTAACTGGGCTGGGTCAGATAAATCGGTACTCTCATCCAAAGCAATCGAAAATGCTTGAAAACCAGCCAATCTATCAGTTAATGTTTTTTTGATATCACTAGCTATCATATCTATACGTCGAACAACAGTACATCGCGGTAAGATCACTTTCTCAAACTCTTTCTTCTTTTCTGGGCACAAAAGTTCTGCAACATCTACTAGGCACTCTTTAACAAACTCTCCCTCAGAAAATTACTTCGATGTATTTTTTATTTTGGAACTAACTATAAAACTAGCTTTAACAACACTGTCTAGATTTGATCTTTGTGAATAGAACATTTGTTGCTATTTCTCTAAATTGGTAATGAGTTTAATTTTATCCTTTCTTAACTGGCCCGTAAGTAAATTATATTGAGCGAAATACTTGCTGGAGTAATGCTGTTTCGTATTGTATTCTTTTAAAACTGAAATTGTTTCATTGCACACTGTGCATGATTAAAAAGTATTCATCAGTCCATTTGTTTTGGAATTGACGACATTCTGTGTCCACTTTCCGCTTTTTTAAACAAGACATCTTGATAGATTTTTTTCTTCTGAGCCGAATTCGCTTGAATATTTTGCGTCTTTTCTTATCACTTGTTAAGAACTAATGAGTTGACAAGCGAGCTGGGTGGTTTATATATTACCCGCAATAAGCAAATAGAATATTCTCGAATCGAGACTCCTGATTGTACGCGAATATCCGATGCGAGCGCTCAGAACCGACTGTTATTCATAACGCATCGCTCGGAGCGGTTCAAGGTCATCGGACGACTTCTCGAATGTTTGTGGCGTTCCATTGCGTACGCATATTAAAATTATTTATCGATTTTAGTCTTTATAATTTGAAGAATACTGTTTTAGATTGGTTGACAGTAATTACAAATAAACTATGTGTGCTAAATCTTTAATTTTTTTGCGCGTTATTTGAAATTTCTGAATCTATCGCGGGCCGGATTGGAGTTGGTGGAGGGCCGGGGATGCCCATGTATGATTTAGATAATGATGAAGCTAAGTTTACAAAAAATGGTGACTTTATTCGATATAATTCTCATTATTGCAGTTATTTCAATTTACATGTATTTAGAAAGCAAAATTTTCAAGAATCCTGGCAACTAAATGTTTATTATGCCATAAGAAATGATGGCGTTGTGGCACTACATTTTTATTAAGATAATTTCAATAGTAAGTTAGATATTCGAATTGTTCGAGTTAAAAAATGTGTTAGTTAGGGGTTAGCGAGACCGACACTGAATCAGTCTCGGTCTCGAGACCTACTTAGTCTCGGTATAGGTCTCGAAAGTTTCGGTGGTTTCGAAAAAAAAATTTTAAAAATAATAATTGTTCGCCGAGATATTATTTAGACAAAAGTACATGGAAGCCTACGGTCGAATCCCAGAATTTTTCCAGTCTTAAAAATTTAATGTAAAAAAACCCAATGTTTGAACATTTCAGTAAAGTAGAAAAAATGTATATTTATATAAAAAATTATTCCAAAAATCTATAATTCGAAATTATGTTGCCAACAGATGGAATCAGTAAATGAAGATATACGGACAATAGTAGGTGTATCAAAATAAATATCACATATCCCTTGTTCTTTGGACATCAACAGAAAGGCGACACATCACTAGAGTTAGAGTTACTTAAACAACCATTCACAGAACAATAATTATTTGACATTTCGATACAAATGGAATAAGATATATTTAACACAAAATAAGGACACACTGTATAATGTATAACTGTTTAATGCTGCCGAACTCATGCAAGCAACGTGTTGGGCATTCTAGGGACAGACGTTATAACTCAATAGGTAGAAAACAATCGATGGCCAAGTAAAGCACCCTTAGGTATTCTGTAAACTTTGCTATTTTGAACCAAACTTTTATTACCTTGATGCGTATTTACTTTCTTAACCAGGACCGTTCTTAGGGGTCTGCACGTTGTGCTTGCACAAAGGCGGCTATGGTTCATAATACTACTTGTGAATCAACTATTTTTGTTCTATGGTAAATTAACTATACATTTTAAAAGTGGAGTAGATTTTAAAAGTAAATTTATTTATTAAACAAATATCTACCTGTTCGATTTTTCGCCTGAAAGATCAATCTATAACCTTTTTTGAGAAAATGTACAGGGAGGATAAATATTATATTGTGCCTGCTGAATAAGCAATAATATCAAGTTCCTCAAGCGATGATAACTATGACATCGATTATACATCACTATTTAAAAAAAAGGTGATTCCGAAAGTTGGAGAAAAGAAATAATAGAATATTTGCAATTAAAGCGCGCTCCAACGGGTACAGATATTTTAGAATGGTGGAAAGCACACGATAAACAATTTCCAAATTTAGCCAAAATGGCAAAAGATCTTTTGTCTATACAGGCGACCTCTGTACCAGTAGAGCGTTTATTTTCACAAGCAGGGTTAATTAATACAAAACTAAGAAGCATGTTAAATGAAACTTCAAACAAATGCTTATTATGTATTCATTCATGGTATAAAAGTAACTTAAAAATGAAATTATAAAATATTAGTTTAAATTTTCTGTAATATTTTTAGGTTTATTATATAGGTTGAAATAAAATCTAAAAATATGCTTATAATGTATGTTTAGAAATTTAAATTTTTACTTTGTTATTAAAACAGTTCGTTATTTTTTAAGCGTAATAGTTGAATTAGCTTTATTGATCATCTATTTAAAATCCTAAGCCAAATTCTACTTTTTGTTTTGTTTGTTGAAAATCTTGTCCGTATGTATATGTATTATTTTTATTATACACATATAGTTAAAAATTTTATATCGTCCATTATTTTCAAATACAAAAAAATTAATACAAAAATATTGTTCTATAAAACACGTACCTTCTTTAATTAACAAGCCATCGAAGCGATTAAAGAAGAAAATGTTAAGAAAAATTTTCACTGATTTTTTTTAACAATTTTTTGTTTATTTTAAGTCGGAAAATTTTTAAACAAAAATCACCACAATTACTTCGTCTGTTGGAGACTTTACCGTATCTATACTATATAAGAATATGATATTGCAATATTTTTAGTTGTTATAGTCTATTAGTTATTAATTATTGCACGAAAAAACTAAGCATTTTTTGATTCTAGTTACTTTCAATAATTAAACATAAAAACCGATAATAAATTTATAAAGATCACAATATCAAAATCCTATATATAGTTGTGATAAAGTGTCTCTCTTTGAGAACAGGGTAATAATTTACGGTTTTCGGCATGTGAAGTGGAATTTCGCTACTAGAATTTCTAAATTTGGGAAATTCGCTTTTAATGGTTATTTATATCGTTTTTTAAATGACTATTTCACTAGTATCATTGTTATAAGAACATATACAATGCTAGTATAATATAATTGATTATAGAAAAATTATTTTGTCAAAACAAATAATTTACGAACATTAGTTATTTTGCCACTTCATACTACTACTCGATAGGTAAGTCTCGGTATCGCTCTCAGTCTCGAACACCAAGTCTCGGTCTCGGTTTCGAAATGCTTTTTCAAGTATCGGTATCGGTCTCGTTTCGAGATCGAGACCAAGACTAGTCTCGTGGTCTCGCGAAACCCTAATGTTAATTAATTTTAGGCTGTTTAAATATCCTACACAATTTTGAAAATTAATATTTGGACAATTTGCCGCTGGCTGATCATAAAAATATATTCTATGACCGATGGATAGTCAACATAGGTCCTTTTCTCTAGTAACCCAATCATTGATGTAACTGTACTCGATTTTTTTATTGGGGTACAATAAAAATTCGGGTTTATAATACTACAGTGACAACCATGGAAGACTGCATGCAACGAGTCAGGGACGAGTTCCGAAATTTAAATTCATCATCAATAAGGAAAGCAACCCGTGAAGAACTTCTTGTCTTTTAATTTGTAATTGAAAAATAATGGTCTATAATTCTGGTAACGGTGTGAGTTGTTGGTTTCTGTGTTTGGGGATACCGAATAGCAAACGTATCGCATATTCCAGATATCACTTTGCCACATTCTTCATAAATAATAAACAAATTTAAATATTCCTCGTGGGTATAATTTCAGCGTCCCGGCATGATTATTGAAGTTTTAAATGGTAAATAAAAGTGACATTAATCTAACACTTGTTTTGTTCTAGCGTCGTCATGACCAACTCAGATTAACAGAACGTATAAGGCGTAGGATAATTGCATATTATTTGCAACAGTAACCAATAGTACCTTCATTTTTAGTGCTAAGTAAGACGAGATTATAAAAATGGTTGGTTTCCACTTGAAAAAAATATGATTTTTGGTACTTTTTTTTAATTTAATCTTTATTCTTATTTTTTGAACAATATGTACTGATGATTATCGAAATTGCACACAAAATCTGCTAAATAGGCCTTTGTCTACAAAGAAACTTACCCAAGTGAGACAATAAAAGTTTCCGTATAGGAAAAAATGGCAGATATATTTCGGCCTGCAAACGTAATTTTTGATATAAAATATCAAAGACTAAGACACTTAGGTATAGAAGATTATAGGTACATGATAGACGTCTAGAATTTTACTAGAATCCGAAATTAAAATAATATAGAAGGTGTTTACCCATTTAAAATAAGCAAGTTGACATACATTTCCGGTATAACCGGAATTGCCTTCATCTTGAAAATATTTTAGCTGGATGGATCGACAAGTAGTTCAGTACCAAATTTTCAGATTTTTGCCCATACTAGTTCTTCCATAATCGATCGAAGAAGTTCCCGGTGGTGGTACACCCTATATATAATTGCCTTTTGTATTTAGAAAAATATTTGTTCTATTCCTACCTATAAATGCTGAGTTAGAAAAAATCCGTTTTGGTGATCCAAGTGTAATTGTTTACCATTTTTAGATTGTCTTAGGATGGGCTGGAGATAGATCCTGGATGAACATAACTAAAACTTACGCCATATGTTTGGTGCTATGTGGCCTGTCAATAGGCGGAATGATGTATTACGTAGAAAACTACATAATGCTCGAAGTCTGTGCAGCATTGTTTGGTATATTTATATCAAGTACCTTTTCATTTACACCTGGCATCTTGGTAGAACTGGTTCCCTTGGAAAGATTTACCATCGCTTATGGACTCCAGTTACTCTGTATGGGTATTGGTATTTTGATTGGACCACCTTTTGCTGGTAGGTTGTTTTTTTGATTAATTTTCAAGGAAATGTCAAATGAAAATTAAACAAAATGGCCTAAAAAATACCGAAATAATTATGATGATACAGTGACAATTAAAAACTGCATTTTCATTTTTACCATAGTAGAAATAAACTAGTAGGGCACACAAAGTAAAAACTATCGTTTGATACTTCTGCACCTGCAAGATGCTAATAAATACGGCAAGAATATCAATTTTTTTTTTGCCTAAATCGTCTTAAATGTCTCAAGTTTCTTATAACGTGTAAAAACCAATTTTTATCAAAAAATATTTCGGAATGTCTATTAGCTCACGAGTTAACCGGACTGATGCTGGGCATAATCAGTTTAGATGA
This sequence comes from Kuschelorhynchus macadamiae, assembly GCA_030620095.1. Taxonomy (NCBI): domain Eukaryota; kingdom Metazoa; phylum Arthropoda; class Insecta; order Coleoptera; family Curculionidae; genus Kuschelorhynchus; species Kuschelorhynchus macadamiae. The sequence goes on along the minus strand of JAUTXW010005285.1, from coordinate 390,969 downwards.
CAAACATAAATTTAGTATTTTCTTATTGCGGAGTTTTGGGTAACCACACTTTTAATTCTAAAGTTATTGTTTTTTTTACGGAGACAATTTGGCCTGTTACGTTTTTAAATGCTTGCTAGAAACATTATATTTTCAGATATTTTAGAGATACAAATTCGTTAATTCTAACTAAAATAAGCATATAAAATTAATTAAATTACGAATTTTGGGCATGTTAAATTTAAAAAATAGGTTGTATAATTTATTTAACATAAAATAAAAAATAGGTTGTATAATTTATTTAACATTCAATTCAGAAATTGGTCGGAGTTTTAAAAAGGTAGGAATAGAGTATCCTAAAAAATTAAGTATTAATATGTTATTGCTTCAGAGATTTTCTAGTACCTATATCAATTTTAATAACATCCATTTAATGTTTTTTTTAATGTGTTTTTAATAATAGGTCAGTATCAGTATATAAATTATATTGTTATTACATAATCGACATTTTAGGGTGAAAATTAGAATTAAGGCTAATAGCTGGAGGTGACAAAAATTCAAGATTTCCTCAATAACTATTTATTATTTTTGGATATACAGATTTTAAAATACTACCTATTTTTATGTAATTTTTATAACCCATATGGTCAAGAATACTCAGTTTCACTGTTTTACATTTACGTGATGTCAAAACAGGAATCTGTTCTATATATTAATCAAAAACATATTGTATACTTTATTTGAAATATACCGATTAGAAGATCTGAACTATAATTCATAAAAGAAAATATACAAAATTGTTCGACGTCTTGAGACACCCCACAACAGCACGAACTAACGTACTCATTTTCGCCAATCCGACTCTGTTATGAAACGCAACGCTCGAACCCCACAGCTCGAACGACGGATCTCAACTGAAGCTGCCAACAATCTGCAGAATTTTGTCGGCAGGCGGAAAATATTTCGAGGAGTGGCGCTACGAGTTTATTTCTACTATGTTTTTACTAAAGCACTGCACCATTAAAAGAGCAATTTGATATCGGTCTCTTGCATAGGGAAGGTATGAAATCCATTAATATCAACTGTAGAACCAAGCCCAAATAAGCAAACCCATGTTCGTTACTCCAGCTTCAGGGTACTAATGTGTTACGAAATAATTTCTGTAGTTCATGCTCTAGGACCAGATTAGAAAAACCATATTATTATACCTAAAAAAAAATATCTGCCAGATACTTGGTGTCTGCGATGTTCTGATACTCTATAAAAGATCTCTTTATTAAAACTCAAAAAATAATGCACAATGGTTTAGTCCAAAAGGGCTAGGTTGTTCTTTTTAGTAAGAAGAATACATGACATAAAAAATCGGAAAATTTGCTTTAAGAACTTCCCTCGTACATAATTCTACTATATCAAAGAGTTTATAATACATATCATTATTTGGTAATACAATTCTACAATTCCTGTTATTTTATTTTAGGTACAACCAAACAACTATCCGGATTCATAAAATGTGTTAACTGTATGGAGTGGAATTGTGTACGACAAAAGTTGTGTGTAAAAGCAATTTTACCGATTTTTACTTCTCTCATAAAACAGAAGTATTGTAATTGTGAAAAAATCATCCTCCGAAATTTTTGCATTCTCATGGTCCCTAGACGCCGTTTTCTCAATTCCGTCGGTCTCTCTGTCTGTCTGTCGATCTGTCTATTCGCGACATAACTGAAAACTATCTATCCAATTATTTAAATTCTGGTTAAAAATTAAGGGTCATATGGAGATTGTTGTTACTAGATTGTTAACGCGGATACTAGTCCATTTGCCAGATTGCTCCCCGTCCGGGGCTTACTCACTTTATCCGGCGACCCTCGGAGCGAGATACACCTTATTCCGGTTTGGGGACGTTATCGGTGGGATGTCCGGATGGCGAGCTCTGAGCTCTCGGTCACCCCATGTATTTCAATATCTTTGAATTTGTCTTTCTTTAAAACTTTTCTAATGTATCTTGGCTTCCACTAGATGCCCCTTGAGAGTACTACTGATATCACGAGATGACCCTTTCTTTCAAGCTATCCCCTTACCCCTCCCACTCCCGCCACGTAGCGGCCGTTACGCTAAAATTCTATGTAGAACTGCGGCAGACGAACGAGATAGAATGCAGGAACAACTAGGCCTCACACGTTCACAGCGTCTGCTCCCTTTCTAGCGGGGTCGTTATAACTAAAGCAGCAAAACCGAACACGTGGCACCACTTATGTTAACAACACAGAGGTCTAAATTCGACGAGACGCACCGGAAGACTGGTCATATGGAGAGTCATTTTGGTGAAAATCCAGTATGGCGGAACAAAGTGGCGGCGTAGTGAAATATTAAAAAAATATTAGTAAAAACTGGGTATCCAATTTACCTCAAATTTTCCACAAAAAATATGTATTACGTATGAACCAACAACTAAAATTATGGTACTTAACCAAGAAAAACGACACTAATAAAATGTTTTAAAAAATCAGCCTGAAAAACTACTTACTTGATTGATTTCAAATTTTGTGCAAGAAATACGTGTGACATAGAGATGAACTGATAAAATTGGTGTATGAATTCAAGATGGCGGAACAAAATGGCAGCCAAATAAAATATTTGTAATCGTGAAAAAAAACACCATCTCAGGTTTTACATATCTTCACGTTTTAACCTCTCTAGCTGCTAAAAATGTTTTCTCAAATCTGTCTGTCGGCGTGTCTGTCTGCTCGTTAGGTCGCGGCATAACAAAATACTACTTACCCGATTGACTTCAAAATGTGTTCAAAAATTAAAGGTCATATGTGGATAACCTGGTAACATGTTGGTAAAAATCCAGTATGACGGAACAAAATGGCGGCTTAGTGAAATGTTTAAAAAATATATTAAAAAAAAACTAATTATCCAGCCTAACATTATAGTACGAATCCAAGATGACAAAACAAAATGGCGGCCTCATGAAATATTTAAAAAATCAGCCTTAAAAAGCACTCATTAGATTGATTTGAAATTTTCTGAAAGCATTAAGTAAAGTTGTATGAATTCAATATGGCAGAACAAAATGGCGGCCAAATAATTTTTTAAAAAATTCAACGAAAAAAATTCTTATTCAGTTGACTTGAATATTTGCACAAAAATTAAATGTGATACAGAAATAAACTGGTACGATTTAACATCCTCATGTTGCTATGCCACATTTGGTTTGTGGGCATAATTTAAAATAAACGGAATAAGTAGTCTTTACCATTTTGTTTGAGGGAACAAAATGGCAGTCTTTAAAAACATTAGTGTAAAGACTACTTATTCCGTTTATTTTAAATTATGCCCACAAACCAAATGTGGCATTAGTAGAAGCTATTTAGTGCGAATCATGCATATTCATATGATGATATGATTCAAAATGGCGCCGAATAAAAATATTGAAAAAAAATATTTATGTGTTACTAAATGTCTACATGTGGAACTAAATTTTTCATAATTTTCCTCGACAGCAAAATTGTATCAGTTTATCCTTATACCACACTGGATTTTGTGCATAATTTGATGTATATTCAATAACTAATTTATTTTAATATACTGTGAGGCTGTCATATTGTTTAGATTTTTACCAAGATATTACCATTCTATCTTCTTAAGATCCTTGATTTTTAACCAAAATTTGAGGCCATTCAGATAAGTAGTTTTTGAGCTATTTCGCGCAGACGACAGACCGGCGGAATTGAGAGAAGATGTTTTTCGGGATTTAAAACGCAGAGATCTGCAAAAATCTCGGTGAGTGATTTTTTTCACGATTACATATTTCCCTCTTACGAGTGAGGTAAAAAATACCTTTTTCTATTTTGCAATCATAAAGACGTCTTTTCGATAAGCCAAGTACTGTCGTAATCGTCCTCTTTTCAACATTATTTGAAAAACCAAAATGGCACACATGTAAATGTCACTTTTAGCGTGCATTGTCACCAACTTGAAAATGTTCAACAGTAAATAATATTTTTTTAAAGGTTATGCCTTTTTAAAATATTCGTTTCATAGGAAATTTAATCTCATTAGCCCTTCAGAACTGCTGCTCGTACTATTAAATCATGTCTTATGAAACTAGTATTGTAATATACTCGTACTATTTAAGTAAGAAAATAAATAAACTGAGACATTAACCTTAATTTTATATGGAAACAAAATTATTGCCCAATAGTTTTCAGCCTTCTAGTTATCATCAGGGTGTATTTGTTCTGGGACTGTATAATAAAAGTTAAGGTGAATATTACATTTTTTAAATATATTTCTTGATGATATGTATCCAAAACTATTGTAAGTGGATTGCATAGTTACTTAAAATATTTTTAGATGCATGTATAGTTAACGATTCTTGTGTCTCTACAATTCCGAATGCAAAAAATATCCTAATTAATTGCCAAATAGGGATAATGTTGAAAACCGGTGTTGTTTCAAATACGGTTAAATTAAATCAAAATTTAGTTCTCTTGGACTTGTGATTCGTTAGTGTCTATCGAATGCCAAATGAAAGTAACGAATCTTTTACATATTCAGGACTCATTCATTACGTTAAATGAGCACTTAGTAACTTACTGTGTAACAATATTTTAAGCCACTAGTTTTTCGTTGTTTTTGTGGCGTATCTCTCTTATTAGAAAAGATAGAGAGGGTTGCGGTTTTCGCGACATGGTGCTACTTTTTTGTGAAACGAATATGACCCAAACAAAATTTTTGTAGCACCATTCGTTTTTAAGATAATGTGTGAAATTGAAAATATTGCATTTTTGGGCCCCCTCGTATTTGGGTTGTCGTTTAACTTATCAAAAAGGTAAAAACTAGCTCTGATACAGTTTTTCAGGTAGAATCCAGTGGGGTAGTCAGATTTTTTATGTGAGCTGCCGTTTTTGAGATATAACACAACCATTTAATTTTTTAAATGGGACACCCCGTTTATTTTTATTTTATATTATTCGCTTTACAATAAGCTTCTCGAAAATATATAATAGTATATACTTTTCTATTCGAATCGCCCAGAAATTTGCATTTTTTTAGAGATAGACTCAGTTTTTGGTAGTAGGCTGGATTGCTTCCAAAACAAATGGATTTTTAGATATATTTTATTCATAGTAACAAGCTTTGTGTCGTATTTTTTTTCATTAGAAAAGTTTGATTTCTAGCCATTTTTTAATATAAAATTTAAAATAATTGTGGCGGTTTTCTAATCTAGCTTCAAAACGAACCGAAAGTTTTTGGCAAGTAATATATTTAACATGACAACAATTTTCTTTTGTTTTATTTAGGCAATCTTAGCCTACTAACAAAAAGTGAGTCTATCTCTGAAAAAATGGAAATTACTGGGCGATTCGTATAGAAAAGTATATACTATTATATATTTTCGATAAGCTTATTGTGAACTGAATAATATAAAATAAAAATATATGGGGTGTCCCATTTAAAAAATTATAAGTTTGTGTTATATCTCAACAACGACAACTCACATAAAACATCTGAGTGACTACGCCACTGGATTCTACGAAAAAACTGCATCAGAGTCAGTTTTTGCCTTTTGCAAAAATACAATATTTTCAATTTCACACTGTATCTTTCACAAAAAAGTAGCACCACGTCGCGAAAGCCGGAATCCTCTATCTTCACTAATAAGAGAGATACCTCATAAAAACAACGAAAATGGGACACCCTGTACATTCTTAGAGCACCAACCTTCCAACTTATAGGTTTTCTGACTATTGGCGTGTTATAATAGAGATCCGGAAATGTCTTTCCGTTGTTATTATGGTTAGTTGTTTGGAAAGTTCTATCTATAATAATTATGTGTTAAAAAAAATATTTTTTAAACTATAATTTTGTTCTGTTCTAGGAGTACTATCTGACATAACAAAGAGTTGGGAACAATCTTTTTACCAAGCAGCGATCTGGACGATACTCTCCGGATTATGCGTAGGCCTAATTCCGTATTCGCAGAACAAAAAAATGTTTGGCAAAGGACCAGTTGAGAAAGAAATAGAAGGGTCTATGAACAGGAAACTAGCAATAACACTAATACTCGGCGTCACTATAATTTTGTCAGTATTTGTTTGGTACCTGACTATTGTTAGTCTGTTGTGGCCCAGCTCAGGTTTGCTGCCATCAGTTTGACAATTCACAACATTGATTACCTCCTGACTCAGTTATTAAATATAGCTGGCATCGTATTGAAAATATGTAGATTCATTTTATTAAAATTAGGAAATTGAATTGCTACCGAAACAGATTTTTCGCATTTCTAGTATTAACTTGCTGGCATTAGCAACTATGTACAGAACAAAATTAATACCACATATATTAAAATTACTTTGATTAAGTTTGATGCATCAAATTACTTTTTGGTAGCTGGAGTGCATCACTTTGGTAAAAGTTATATCAACTTATTCAGAAAATCATTAAAAGTTTGTGAGGGGTACTATTGTAGTAATAAATTTATGATAGGATTTTAAAGGGTGGCTAAATTAACGGTCAATTATTAAAAAAAAACTATTTAGATTTAGAATAAAACAATCTCTTTTTCTAAAATAAATTGAAATATAATCTCAAATAGAAATTAAACATATTAAACAATTTATTACATTCTGAATGTGTATTTATGTTTAAAACGCTGAGAAGTCTAAAATACTAATTTCTAGGAAATATTTTTATTTTCTTAAACATTTTAATTAATTTAGTGAGTTTGTAGCACTTTTCAATGCAGTATAGTGAACGAATTGTTCTTTTGTTGATTATCTGACTAATTGAACTTGTTGATTGTGTGTTGATTTCTTTCAACGATTTGTTTAAGTAGAATATTTGTTCCTTTACAAAAGTATTTTAGCTTTGCGCTGAAAGGAATGCACAAGTATACAATCTGTATTTTATGATGTACCTGGTTTTGATTACTATAATAAAGTATTATGATATCCACAAAATGTTTCTTTTAAGTCAACCAAATAACCCTTGATCCGCATGTGATCAATATGGTCAGGCAGTTTAATATCCTAAGTAACTCGAAATAAAGAAACATTTTAATCTCGTTTCGTTGAAAATTAATTATTTAAATTTAGAGTATGTTATTACAGCAAATTAATTGCTGTAATTTCTTACCAAGTAAATAACTTCTGCTGCCAGGAGGGGTTTCCCAAAGCAGCAGGAGTAATTAAATATATTATGTTTTATGCTAAACGGCGTTCCAGGTCATTTCAGTAAAACTTTTAAGTAAATATCATATTTTTCATTAGATGTAAATTGAAATAAGTGGATTAAATCACTGGCAAAGATTTAAATCCAATAGTAAGAAATACACATTTATGCTAACCCCATAGAAATCATAAAAGAAGGCATCATAATATAAGCTTATCTAGCTTATTCAGTAACTCAGATACAAAAGTTCTTGCTTAAAGGTAGCCACACGCGGGCAGTTTTTTGGAAGGCAGTGTCCTGGATGAGGCCAAAACTGCAAGTTGTAATCAAAGAACAACACACTAACAATACAACACACACACAACAATAACTGAAGGCTAAAATTTCTCAGTTGATGGCAGTTTATCAACCAGTTCACCACACAAAGAACATTTTAATTTAGTCGAGTCTTGGCCTTTTAGCATATTATAGATCCGGAAACTATGTGTGTGTGTGGCCTCTCTCGAATTAATTTTTGTTCATTGCTGATAATTAACGAAACATAAAATAAAAAAAGATAGTTGGGTCAATGTAGAGATGTGCGATGATCATCGATGTTCAAAAAACATCGATTTGCTATCGATCACCATCGATGATCAAGTTTCGAAACATTGATGATATAATCGTTATTAAGCTGTGCACATCGACTAAGAAAAGCAAAGTCAAAAATAAGCGAACGAGAACGGAAAAGGAACTACATTCCGAACGAAACCCGACTTCGCAGTTTAACTTTGTCAGTTTTCAAACTAGGGGAGTAGTGTAAAGGGGTATTCGACCAGACGCTCATGCATTTAGATAAGCGGATTTTTCCTCAAATTAAAATGGCTCAAAGGAATTTGCGAAAACTAGACATGTTAGAATTAGATGAAAATCGTACTGTAGGTTTAACCAAAAATAAAACTAAAATGTTTTTTATAATATTAAAATGCAAATAAGTGTTTAAAATAAAAAAAGAAATGATTGGGCAGTAAACGGTAGGACCGCCTTTTTATTTAGACCAGGTAAGATTTTTGTGTTCTGTTTAAAACGGGTTTTAAGCCGCCTACGGTTCCTTTTAAATGTAGCCTGTGCCGGTAGAGCATCTTCGATAATTGCAGGTGAATGGCTACCTTTAATTTGACCTGTTCTTGTTATTAGGATTAAGACACGGCGTCGCCCGCACTTGTTTTTGCAATAGCTATCGTTCCGTCGTTAGTAACTTTCAGCTGCTTTTTCTTACGTCGTATTGATACCATTGAGTATATTTTTAACACAATTTTATAATATGTCTGAGTCTGTGGGAGGAGGCAACTGTTCCTCTGCCCCACTCACCTAACTGATTGTAGGCATCGAACAAAGTGGAAGATTTTTGGTCTTTGTAGTTGGGCTATAAATGCATATGGATCGATAGTTTTGTCTCCCAATCTGGCATGTTTATAGAAGGCGTGATGGAGCAGAATGGTAATATTTGCATCAAAAACAAATCGCACACAAATTTGCCGATGCTCCGATGAAGCAAGCTTCCTTTCCATGTTTGTATAACCAATTATGCGACTCTTCTTTAAGCCCACACTTCGTAATAATCCGATTCCATTTGTCCATTCATATGAATGAACGAATCGACCTGGATGGATGAGTCTTGGCCTGCTCTAAGATTCGTCCCCATCCTACTATGTTCCTGACTACTTCCCTTCATCTTCTAACCTTTGGGATTCCAGGATCTCCTTTGACTCCATTCGTCTTGCACGTGGTCGACCTCTGCTTCTTCTACCCTTTGGGTTACTCAAAGTGAGTCGCTTTGTAATGTCGCCATCTGGCATTGTGGCTAGTTGACCCGCCCATCTTAGTCTCTGAATCTTTATGAATGTGATGGGGTCTAGGTTCTTGTAAATTCGATATATTTCAAAATTATACATTTGACGCCACAATCCTTGTTCATTTATCGCTGCAAAGATTTTCCTAAGAACTTTTCGCTCGAAGATGCCCAATATCCTCTAGCTACTTTGCGTGAAGTTCCTGCTCCATATGTGAGGACCAGTCTTATCAGTATCTTGTAAATGTTTGTTCTTTCCTATTTTTTAATTTCAACGGTAGGTACTTGTTGTTCTTATCAAGCAGCCAAGGTACGTGAACCGATCGACATGCTCAAAGATATAGTTTTCAAATGGAATGCCCTGTTGAGCAACCCAGACTGCGTTTTTGGTTACCAGCATGTATTTGGAACGAATATTTCATCCATACTATTTATCAGTTTTTATTTAATACTTTCGCATGAACTTCATGCATTTCAATATTTGAGAATACACAAAAAACGAAAGATTTGATTCGGATGAATAGTTCGCCAAAATCAACAAAACTCTCCACACCATGCGGACGACTGAACGAATGGACGGATAAACGAATAGTGACAAGACAGGATTAACAATGTTAAGGACTGAAGAAGAGGCTGGTGCCTATATTCAGCCTAGGTCTGATTTGAGATATGTAAAGGATATACAAGTTAGCAAAAGAAAATAATCATCAGGCTAAAAACAAAAACCCTTCTGCTGCTGCCAAGGCAACTAATGCGTTGAAATAATGCCAGCGAAGATCTTTTTAAAAAGCAACGAAATTAAAGATTCGATTTCTTGATTGTTCATTGAACTGATTGGTTCTGGTTGATTTTTGTGAGATAGGGTGAAAAAAACACTGGTAGGCCAAGTACAAAGTTTTGCTAAGTAATTTACATAATAGGTACAGCATGGGTATTTTTTTACATTACTTTGGTCATAATTGAAAGTAGCGATATAGATCTGTAGTTAGAGGGAAGAGTTTTTGATTTTTTTTAGGAACCGGCCCTACACGCGGTTTTCCATCTTTTGGGGAAAATGCCCTTTTCACAAGATAATTTAAATAATCGGGCCAGATATAGGGGTCAATTCAGGAATCAGGAGCGCATTTTTTTTACGACAATGGCGGAAATATTGTCATGGGCATAGAATATTTTGTTGTTTAAAAAAACTGAAAACTGTTTCGTAGAACTAATGGAAGGGGGAAATGGGGGAATTTGGGCCCAATTGTTTTGCAAAAAGTTTGGCTTCTGCTGTAAATGTGGATATAAATTCACCATCTGAAGTGAAAGGTAGCAGGATTTTTTGCTGAAGTTTTGATTAATGCTTCTAGCAAACGACGAAAATGATTGGCTTCTATTTGGACAAGATAGAAATTTGGCCTTAATGCGTGTGTGGAATACATTTCTGGTGGAGATTATGCGATTGTATTTAGATACTTTGTCTATGCCACTCCTTAATGGGGTACACATGTTTATACATTGGTTCATTTAAAAATAGTGGTTCAGCGACATATAGACACACACTCTTCTTGTTGAAATTACTTACTTAAAAAAAACTAGATTTTATCGATAACATTTTATTATAAAAATCAACAAATATCACTAGACAATTATATTTTATTTTAAAAAAAATCACACGTCACCGACCGAACAGCTTTCGGTCTTTTGTATACGGGATAACACCTATAAGTATGCCTGCGACAAAAATCCACACTGCTGCCTGATAAAAGGACTGGCTATAGGACTGTGTGACATCATAAAGGTATCCTGAAACGGAATTCAATATTATACAATATATTTTATACGTATTAAGTCAAAAAGAATCAAAAAGGACTCTGAACATTTCTTTATTCTTATGGAAAATAGCCTTCATGTAATATGTTAACATCCTGATCAAAAGCTCTCATGGTTACAACTCAGTCTGGCCAAACGTAAAAACTACCATTTTATAAAAAAATATGGACACTGAAATTTTCGATTGTTACTAAAAACTCTATTACGCTAGAACAAAAAGCCAGATTTTAATGATTTTGTGTTTTGTTTATTAAATTTAAATGAAAACTAACGAGCAATATTTTTTATACTTACTACACTAAAAAATTTGAATAATTTTTGTCTCTAAAGCACCAAAGATGGCATGGTAAAAACATCGAATTTTAATGAGGTAAAAGTTAATTTATTAGACAAATATAAAGTCAGCAAAGCTCTAAATCGCATTTTTAGAAAATGTGCCACTTGCTGTGCATATTAATGTCTTATATCATTATAAGGTGGAATCTGATGTTCCAATAGTCTCATACCAGGAATTTTATTAGCTACCCTTCATTACTATACAATAACATTTAATAGTTCTATTTGCCCGTTTTTGTCGATAATATTTGTTCTATAGTTCTAACGGCTACTATAAGTTAATTAGAATTTTCATTTTTCATTCAATTCAGAAATAATAAATGAGTTATTTACCAAAATGTTCGATAAAAAATGATATAATTCTTTATCTTATAAAAAAACGAAACATTTCCTTTACCAGGAACTTCTCTCGTTATGAATATTTGTTTTTATTATGAATAGTGAAGTGTGTCCCAATTTAGTTCTGCACATAGTCATTTAGTAACACATATATACTGATTTTTAACGCCATTTTGTTCCACCATCTTGGATTCGTACTAATATTTTATTAGTTTCTGCTACGGTCCGCACTTTACTTCACACGAGTTTTGAGCATAACTGAAAATAAATTAAATACATTTTTGGGACTGATTTTTTAAATATTTCATTAGCCAGCCATTTTGTAATTTGATGTCAATTGAATAAAAAGGTTTTTTCACGATGATTTTTTTAAACATTTTATTTGGCCGCCATTTTGTTCTAATATCTTAAATTCGTAAAATAACTTTACCAGTTTATCTCAATATCGTACTTAATTCTTGAACGAATTTTGAAATTAATCTAATAAGTAGTTTTTATACTGATTTTTCAAATATTTTACCACCTTCGATTTGTGCCAAAATGTTACCAGTTCATTTCTATGTACACGAGATTTTTTTTAAAAAATGCAGGTAAATTGGATAATTAATTTTTTAGTTACAATTTTTTAACATTTCACTAAGCTTAATTTTTGACCAAAATTTGAAGATTTTGAAGTCAACAGGGAAAGTAGTTTTTTATTATGCAGCGAACTGACAGACAGACCGACGGAAGTGAGAAAAGAGAAAACATGTTTCTTGAACATGGACACTAAAACATGAAGATCTGTTATTTCCGATTCCAAACGTTGTGTCTGGCCGTCATTTTGTTACGCCATCTTGAATTCGTACCACTGTTTTACGAGTTTATCTTTATTCACTTAATTTTTGCAGAAAATTTAAAATCAGTCAAATAAGTAATTTTTATAGGACAATTTTTTAAATATTTTATTAAGTCGCCGTTTTAATTCACCAGCTTAAATTCGTATAAAATTTTACCAGTTTATTCCTAAGTATTACTTAATGTTTATGCAAATTTTGAGCTAAAATGGATAAGTAGTTTGTTAGTAATAATTTTTTAACACTTTACGCCATTTTATTCCTCCATATCGGATATTTACCATAATGTTACCTCATCCTCATATGACCCTTAATTTTTCACCAAAATTTGAAATCAATGAGGTAAGTAGTTTTTTAGCTGTGCCTCGAACAGACAGACAGACCGACGAAATTGAGAAAATATTAAAAGTGCGTTCAGTATACGTGTTCAACTATTATATTAAATAACAGATATAAAGTTGATGTATGTGGGAAAGCCCGAGCACCCTTCGGCGCATAAAGGTATGTTTAACCATCGATAAATAGGAATCAAGGGCAAACTTTGTCCAGAGTTCATTGCTTGAATTGATCTACATACTGTTTTTTAGTATTGTCGATTTTACGTTACTTCTTCTAGAGTTACTGAAACAAATAATGCATGTATTTAGCAACAAGAGGGCAGACTCAAAATGTAGGTTATCAAAATAGAATTACTTTAAATACTTTCAAGTATAGTTACTTTTAGTTATTAGTTATTGTTAATATAGCTACACATTTTTCATTTCCCCATTTCGATTTGTATGTGCTAAGATAGTGAGATATATTTTTAATTAATAAAAATTTTAGTTTTAAATGGCAATCTAATGATAATCTAGATGATAATCTGATCCAGTATGACTGTGTCATACTGGATGCGTCCAAAACAGAGGCAGTAAGTGGTTGTTGAAAGAAAAAGAAGTTTGCAGCATTTGACTAGTTCAATATCGTTGCTATAAATATTAAAGTGAACAGTTCAAAAAAGTTGCATACTATCTTTTCTTTAGATATTATTAAGGAAGTGAGTTCGCCATTTGTTATACACTACCGCTATAACGATCAAAACGTACCCGCAAATACATATTTCGTTAGACAACGTTGATGACATTTACAGTTCTTTCGTCAAATACAGGTATACATCCGGTGAAGCCCGGGCCCAGAGTCCGTCAGAAAGAACCTGCATCAAAAATAGTTTATATAATTTTTCTTGTTTTATTTTATCAGTAAAGTAGATATTGTTAATTTTTATATCCTATTATAGGTACTGAAGAAGGGTGTAAGCTTCTGCTATATAAAAGTGAGGACCTTTTTTTATTTTTTTTATTATTTTAGTCGTTACTTTTTCCCAGGTGCTTAGGGCCCATAAATACGTTCCGGCCCAAGGCCCCAAAAGTTGTAGATGCGACAGTGGGCAAATAGAGTGTCTGGTCAGACTATAGAAAAAAAATGAAACGACATTTCAGTAGAATGAGAACTATCCAGTAGTTCACTCCCCCTCTTACGTCTCCGCTCCCCCTTGCCCTGTAACGTAATTTGACCCTGATGGGACCCCATCCACTTGACTTTGTGCCCGTTTGACCTTGAAGTTTGGAAGATCAAATTGACCTTGAGATGTCCTTGACCCGTGACTTTGAAACAACTTTGAGGGTGGGGAGCTTTTTGTTTGACTTTGTGCTTAACTTTAAAACGCCATCGATAACCTTGAGATGTTTTAAAGGTCAAGTTGTTTGACATTGAAATGTGGTTAACCGGTGGGTGGGGTGCCATTTTCTATTAAATTTGGTGTGGGATAATGCGTAGTCAGTATCGAGTAGCGACTTGTGTTAAAAAGTTCTGTTTGCTAATATAATCATGAGATATATCTGTAAAGATTGCGGTGTATCATTTGAGTTATAGTATGCAACGTTACAAAAAGGAATCTTGCAGAGAACGATTTGGTAATCGAGACCAAAATAGATGATGTAGAGTGGATTATAGCCAGCCGCACCCTCAAGATCGTATATGGAAACTCGTGTTTTATGCAATGTTCAAGGCCCAACGAATAAAATGACTGTTCATCAAAAAACGTTACAGAATCGAACTAATTCATGTTTACCATTGTCGACTGGTGTTCAAGGCAACCAATGTGCTTTCAGAAACAGAATTGCTACTTATCGGACAAGCAGCGACAATGACCATATTGAGTATTCGCTATTTTTTTTGGTTATATTAGCAAACAAAACTTTCTAACACAAGTCGCTACACGATACTGACTACTCACTACCCCACACCAAATTTAACAGAAAACGGCACCTCCACCTGTTAACCACATCTCAAGGTCAAACAACTTAATCATCAAAACATCTCAAGGTTATCGAGGGTGTCTGAAAGTTAAACTCAAGGTCAAGCAACAAGCATCCCCACCCTCAAGGTCATTTCAAAGTCACGGGTCAATGACATCTCAAGGTCAAACAAAAGCCAATGACTTCTCAAGGTCAACTTGACCTTTAAAACTGCAAGGTCAAATAAATGGACTCAAGGTCAAGTGGATGGAGCCCCCTCAAGGTCAAATGACATCACAGGGCGAGGGTGCCACGGAAGTTAGAGGGGGAGTGAATTACTCGATAGTTCTCATTCTACTTATTTCAACTTCAAAATGCTAGACGCTGTCACGTCAACCAAAATTACAACAGGAAAGTATAAAAACTACACTATTTTACAATTTAGCAGGACGGTTACAACAGAAGTAATTTTTGATAATTAAAATACCTATATTAGATCTACTAGTTATTTTACCGTTATCTGTCTTTCTTCTGTCTTAAGTTTTGATAACTTCTATAATTTGTAAAAAATACATTATAAAAATGTGTGTTTTTGTGTGATCTGCAACCGACTTTTTTTAGAGGGGTTAAAAAGGGCTACGACTATGCGAACCCTAGTGGAGAGAATTGTTATTTATGGCTTTAAGGCGGAATGCAAACAAGTTTCTTTCGTTAAATTTTCAGCGTGAGCATCGTGGCTCAGTGGTAGGGTTTACGACTTTCATTGCAATGGATGTGTGATTTAATCCCGGTTCAGGCTACGACTTTCTTCTAGTTTTTTTAACAGAACTTAGAATTTTGTATTTATTTGTATTTTAAAAATCGGATTGCGTTTTGGTTAGCCCTGGTTAGGCTTTTTTGAGGTGATGTAAGTAAGTGAATCTATCTTAAAACAAGGATTTTTATACTACTAGGTGAATTTGTCACCTTAGGCGTTAGATTAGCCCAGGTTCGTCGATAAAACCATCGTTTAAGCCATAAACACTGTACTGAACTCTACGTAACGACTCGTTTTTTGCTTGAGTACACTCACCAGCCAAAGGAGGACCTGTTAGTTTTCCAATTCCTTGACACAACAGGCTAAGCCCGTATGCCATACTGAACTTATCCAACGGCACCAATAGAGCTACGACAGCAGGAGTAAGCGAGTGCTGGCAAGCGTAGAACAGTCCGAACGCGCCACTTGAGATAAGGAGAACGTAGTAGCTGCTAGAGAACAGCATCATGGCTGCACAGCACGCCCCAGATAAGAAAAGACAGGCCGCGTAGAGAGTCACAACCTTCATCTTCGTTCCTAGGAAGCCGATGATAATCTGAAACACAGTTCAAGAATGCTGAAATAAGCTTAAATTATTTAAATAAAAGCCGCCTATAACTATAGCTAGGAAAAATAGTTTCTCATGGCATTAGTTAAGTTACTCAAATATTTCATAAAATTAGGCTGTTCTATAAACGCACATGTGTATTGTAGATTGCCTAGCAATAATGTGAATGCTTTAATTAGGAGTAGTACTCAATGTGAATTACGAGGAGCTATCAAAATACTATCAGTGACCTGGCGCGACTTTCCGCGATTTGTTTAAATATATTTTTATTGGTTTATTATAGGTGCACTTTTTTACATCAACCCAAACGAACCAAAAACAATTACATACAAAAATATAGATTTTGATCGGAAAAAACATAGCAGGGAACCCAAGTCCTTTGTAACGCAAGCCTAACGCATTATTTATGGCGTTAAAAGTCTTCACGCCAAGAAATGTGTTTATACACTGATATTTTTATGAAATCACCAAATATATGATAGTCACGAATTACACTTTGAGAATAAATCGCAACTGAATTGTGGCATGCTATCCTGGTACAAATTTAATTTGATATCCTTTTTTACATTAAAGCAAAAAAGGCATTCTGGCCTTAACAAAAACGAAGTTTTATAATACTTGTTTGTACCAATTATATACCGTCATTAAAATAAACAATTCATTATAAATTATATGGCTTGAGGTGCGAATACGATAAAATTATTTAAAAAAAAATCTGTTACCTCACTTTAAAAAAATATTTATAAAATTATTAATATAAGACTGACGTAGCAAGCAAAACAAATATTAAAAATAGATAATAAAATTTTACTCATTTGGATCAATTTCTTTGAAAATGGACCTGAAGTAGTCTGCTAACATACTTTCGTCCCAAAAACTATTGTGTCGATTTAAACATTTTGAGTTCTTGGTAAAACCGCTCAATCTGCTTATCATTAAAACTTCCTAAGTTTTCAGGAAAAAACCTAGGTTAGGTCGTGAGTGAGGGAAATGTATCTTAAGAGACATGTTTGCATCTATTGCATGGTAGTTTTCCAATAAATTATATAAAGACCGCCAAAGGGATTACTACGACAACCACTGAGCGCGCAGTACCTCCCTGCACCGCACTTTCTATATTTATTCTTCCCGCTAATACACCTAAATATATTATTTTTATATATTACTAAAAGGTAACTGAATAAGAAGCCAACGGTTTGGTCTCGGGTATGTAAAAAATGTTAAAATTTGTAAACTAATATCATTAAAAGAGGATAACATACAAAATTACGTGTTTTGAAAAAAAAAATGTCAAATTGCAGGAATCAGACTGTCATCCAAGCCTCTAACAAATATCTCACGCCCGCTTGTGTCTAAAATTAATCAAACTCTTCCCTCTAAATAACACCATGTAGATCAAAAAGTACCAGTTGGCTAACTAAGACGTTGTACCAAAAAAAAAAAGGAGCTACAGCAGCGGCGCGGCGATATGCTTCTCCCAAAGGTGTTGGTCTTAAATATAACTTGGAAAGTATATACGAATAGAGCTACAGTTTAAAATTATTTGGAGATATACAATATGCGTCAACAAATCGTGTATTATAAAAGTTTTTACCTCTCCCGAACTATTTCCCATGATGTCACTGCCCATTGGTACAACAAAATCAAAATCCTCATTATTTTCTATAATTTTTTAGTCTTTTTGATATTTTCGATATTTTGCACCGTATAGAAAGTATATAGAAAATGTTTAATTCATGCATGGCTAATCTCAGTGCCAAACTGTAATGTTAGTGCATGATGACTTTCACACTAGGTATGTATAAATTGACATTTTGCTAAATAATTTATACATTTTTGGGAATTTGATTTTGGCGAGTGGGGATTCCAATCCAAAAGGAAACACCTTAGAGATGTTATTGATTTGCAGGCCGATGCTAAGAAGAAATGTTTTTCTTATTCTTATGTGAAATAGATTACCTGCCAGAGTTTTTCAAATGAATTAATTTACTCCTTGTACTTAAACTTCATATTCCCTATGTATATTTCGGATGCTCAGTATTATATGAAATACTATTAATAAAGAAAAATATATTTATGTATAATTTTACTTAAGTTCCAAGAGCCGTTAATGTAAAAAAATAATTTCTGCGATAACAAAATTCAGTTAACCGAAATAAACAAAATTACGCCGGCTATGGTTAATATTTGTACAAAACTCAAAAATCGTCTCGAGCTTAGAAAGTACTACAATCTCAAAAATAATAAAGGTATGTAAATGTACTTAAATAATTCTAGAAATTAAGCCTAATTTAAGAAAATGAAAAAGATATGATAGGATCTAATTTAACTAGTACGCACTTGAAATAAAATTGACAATCACGAAAGGAAAACTGTAATAATGTCCTTGTTTCAGGAAGCTAAAATAATTATTAAAAAGTTTGTATAAAATCAGTTTTTTTTTCTAGTGAGCTGATACTTAAAATCAAAATTATTTCAAATTGCCAAATTTTCGCTCTTGGCAAAGTATATACCAGATCCAAACCACTTTTGAAACTCAAACCACGTAAAAAATTAACAAAATATGAGCCTACATAATGTAAAAAACCGTTTGAAAATAAATCATTTTGTTTACAAGTTATTGCTATTTAAATTAAAATTAAATTTTAATAAATTGCACGGTAGTTTAGATAATTTTAGAACTAGTGAAAGATCTGATCACATATTATGCTTTTAAATAAACATTACCATGCCTAAAACGTTTGTGGCACCAATTACAGAAATCGTTAGAGACGTCGCTACATCGTCATACCCCGTGGCTTTCATGTGAGGCGCCAGGTAAACAAATGGAACAGCGAACCAAATGCACATAAGAATAGTTGCTATACTGACGAGAAAAAAATGGAGTTGTAGGAACAGGGAAAAATCAATTAGGTCTCCAAACGCTTCCATGAAGTTGTGGTACCATTTCTGAAACAATTGTGAAAAAATGAAATTATTTTTCGTTTATAACTTATCTTTAAGTTAAATTTTAGTCACATTTGCTTGCAATCGGCTTTTGCACCTGACGCTTTTTCACGTTGTCACTTGCTAGAGGTAATAATATGCCAAACATTCAAAACATTGGTGCCGGGGCCGTTCCGAGGGGTCCGGTCACATTTGCGCCAAAAATTAAAATACCGCTCTTTAAAAAAATACAAAAAACATATTTTGTACTATGTGTACTATATTTTATTCAATTTTAAATTATATATGAATAAAACACAAACACTAAACTTGCAAATTCATCAATTAGATTTATATGTGATATTAAATTAATTTTTATTTAGTTCAGTTCACTATATATCGATGTTGTTAAAAGCCTTATTTATATCTAAACCTGTTAAAGAAGTGTGCAATGTTCGATATTGGTTCAAATATTGGCACAAGCTCCTAACCTAACCAACTGGTTAGTAGAAATGTTGTTAGCTGATAATGAATAATGAATAACCAGCTCGCTATTCTAAAATAAACAGGAAATAAGGTCAAACAACTCTATAGCTTTTTTTGCTGCATTTTGTTCTTTTCCATTTGGTTTAACCAAACATCAGGGAGTAACCCCATTTCAAGTGAAATATTTATTATATATTTTAAGAATGTATCTTATTACTCGCGTTGAACCATTGAACCTGATATATTGTCACTTTAATTCAACATTGTTAATTTAATCACAAAATCGACGACAATAAGATGAAACTAATAGTTATTGTAATTAGGATCTTGGATGATTTTCGGAGTGCTATCCAATAATATAATTTTTAAAATGAGACCTCACTTGCCTAACGCTGGAACGATAAGTTAAGAACGCCTTTCTGCATAAGCACTGAGAGTGTCTGTGAACTAGGAATCCTTGAGGATACATGTTTTTACAGTTTATTCTTAAGACAAAATTAACAACATAAAAAATTATAAAAGGTAGAATGGCTTAAGCTGAAGATAATCATGTTGGAAGTAATTGTAACAGTTTATTGCCAGTCAGTTTTCATTTTCATGAACTAGAAATTTTTCTCAAGTCTTTTTAATTAATATTGTATTTGTTCATCCCAACACTTCGATTGATAAGCATCTTTGCAATCGCTTTCAAGAAACAGTGCAGAACAAAACACATATCAGACGTTCATTAAAGAAATATAATCCGAAAAAGAGACCTAATGCATGTAGAAGATCGATGATTACATACAGAGCTGTCGTTCGACAGTCCGAAGGTCTGAAGAAATACTATGGATTTAACCTATACTTAATCAAGAAATTATAGTTCTTCAAAATTAAACCGTGTCAAATTGGAATTACTCTCGGAAGTTTCGCATTCGATAGCACTAGGTATCTCCAGGTATATTCACTTCACGAGATCTGTACAGATTCGGTTGGGCTTTCGTACCCTCATCTAACCGTGAACCAGTATTAAGATTCACAATAGGCTTAAGAAAAATCTGGACAATAAGTATTACAACAACTAGAGCTTATAACAATATTTTCTATTTCAAATTCTGAAAGAGCGTGAGTAAATTAACATTAACACAATTTTAAAAATATCTTCCTTCAGTAAATAAAGTTGTTGCAGCAAGTTATGTGTCATAATGAGGTTATAAGTAATACCCACATCTAAGAAATATTTTTGTGAGGATCAATTAGAGCTGGATGAATCAACTTTAACAAATATAATACCACTTATTTTTGCCACAAATATAACAGATTAAAATTTAAAACTTTTCAATTCATTCCTTTTCATTCTGTCGGACTTATTTATAAATTATTTTTATAATTTCGGTTTCACAACGTTTTGAATGGTAATTATATCCAATTGTTTTAAAGCATAAACTAAATACTAATTATAAAGCTACGAGCTTAAAATATTAGTCGTGACTGAAAATTCCCGTATTCCTTTTATAATGTTAATGTATTTTTGATTCACGTTACACCAACATGCTATGGCGGCCTGATAAGCTCTAAAAAGACCGAAATCACGATCATCTTTTGACTGAAATTTATCATTGCGCCTGAGGTATTGCAGGACATGTTCCAGACAGGGTTAATGATATTCTCGTTGTGACGTTGGTGTAACGTGAAAAAAAAACATTATTTCTCTTAACAAAAGGCAGAAATCAACAATGTAATTCAATGTTGGTGGTTTTATATATAAACAACCAATTGAATGTATTATTAATACATGGTTATCCTCCAAATAACTGTGAACATTTATATAAGTATATCATCTCCAATTCTTTTGAGTACTATGTTTTTCTTTATTTAAAAGTTCACATAAATATTTCTCACATCTACCTGTTTTTTAACGTCATCTTCAGTTTGAATAGCCAAAGGTTTTTTGTTTGTCAACTGCATCTCACTCTGCCAAATGTCCTCAGGACAGCTTGCCGTTATTTTGTATTTATGCATGTTTAACAACGCTTTATCGACGTCCACAGATTCTTTTTTCAGTTTAATATTCGCCAGATAACCGTGTTGGAGATGTCCGTTGGACTGATTCTTCGTTTTGTGGAAATCACTCTTGTTTAGGGGTGCGATAATTCCGTTTTTGTGGTGATCAGTATTATCTTTGGGAGTAACTAAAATGAAAATAGAAGGTAAAAAAAGTAAATTTTGAAAAAAAAGACAGCTACTTTATGGAAATCTGCTTTAACTAAGTAAAGGAAAACTTGTTGTTAACACTGTGGTTTATTCAGACTACTACTCTACTCTACACCATTTAGTTTGTAAGGTTTAAAAAGATTTATTATGTTTTGTATTTGTCAAGAGCAAAATTTGTTCTAAAAGCCACATATGATTCTTTATTCTTAAAAAACTTTTTAACTTATAATATGTTCAATTTCTTTAACTCCAAATGTATTTACCTTTGAATACAGTTGGCCGTTACGTGATGAAAATTCATGAATAACAACTTAAAGTTTTATAGATTTTTACTATATTTGTTGTGAATATGGCACGTTTTCTAGATTTAACTATACAGAAAGTTGACAATAAACACGACTTCTCTATCTTTCATAAACCTTCTCATACAGATATTAATATTCACGCTTGCTCAACTCACCCATATTAACTTATAACAGTATGGTTCACAGGTTAATTAATGCCAATATCATAAATAATATCCTTGTCAAAAAACAATATAATAAAGCCATTAGTCAAGTATATCATTTTATTAAAAATCACTTTAATATGTTTTAAAAAATTTTATTGGATCACCCACTAAAAGTATCGCTACTTTATTACGTAAACAAGATCTAAATTTTGTTTACATGACAGACAATAGTTTGGGTAAATATATAAAAATAATTAAGACAAAATAAGTAAAACAAAACAATCAGGTGTCTATAAGTTAACCTGAGGGAACTGTCCAAAAACGTACATAGGTCAAACAGGTAGAACGTTTAACAAACGCATTTCAGAGCATAAAAATAGTTTTTGAAATAAAAAATCAGCCTTTGCAAATAATCTTTTATTCGAACCACATTCATTTAATCATAATTTTGAAATTCTACATATCGAAAATAAGGGCATAAAACTTAATATGCTTGAATTTCTGGAACTAAACAAATTAAAATCATTAGACCTTTTGCTAAATGACCAATTAGAATTAAATAGCACTCTTTTGTTAAATTTATTTCACTAAACAGTCCATTTGTCGTAGAAATTAATTTTAAGTTTTTTATTTATTATAACACCACCTTCTTTGGGTTTTTCCCTCTTTATGTTACCTAACATCATAGTATTTTAGTTGTACCTCAACATCTGAAGAAGCTATTGTATATGCGAAAAATGTCATGTTGACAACAAATATAGCGAAAATCTTCAAAACTTTAAGTTGTTTTTTCTAAAATTGTATTTACCTTTCATAGAATATTTAACAGGTACCCTGGTAGTGACCAAAGAAGCTTCGGCCGCCAATTTATCTGGACCAGTATCTGAGTGACTTTTGCTAGAGAGCAAGTTTGGATAATTCTCCAAAATAACTTTATAAAGATGCTTATCATTGCTTAAATTTTTCAGGACCTCGAGTGGCACCTGGAAAATAATATAAGTTATTTTTAAAATGCGTAATACAGATATTATTATCATATTTGCCAACGTAATTTAGATACAAATAATGACAACGTTGATTAGAAATCTATCTCAACGCGTAGCGCCAAGTCGATAGTGTCAATCAAATAAATATATTGATCTTTGGGATTTGCACCTTTGTCTGGTATTTTACTTCGTTTTGTTACACCATTATCAAATCATTTATTTTAAATTATCTATTAATATCTAATAAGACGCATTATCTGATACTATCTAATAAGAGCAGCAGGTATTGTGATAATAATATACCAATTATGATTGATTACACAAAACTAAATACTGATCAATGTTAGATGAAAATAAGAAACTATTATAATTGAAAAGGGAGTACTGGTGAAAAAAGTTTCTAAACTCAAACAAATATAAAACAGGGGAAATAGAAGAAAATAACGAATACATTATTGCAATAAAGTAAAAAATTCCACTAATGAGAACTGAAAGATATACTGACGAGCAAAGCAAAAAGAAGAAAACAAAATAGTATATTTATTACTCCATTTAAAATATCTTTATACATTCTAGGATTGTTTTTATACTTTGATACACGTCAACCTGTATCTCTAAGATTCCATTTTTGTTAAGGAACACGCAAATCAATTTTTAGTGGTTAGATTTATGATTTACTTAACTAAGTAGCTGTTTTTATTTCATTGTTGATCACTGCGAGCAGGAACTTATTTTCTGTTACATTTTTGAATTCCCGCCTAACGGATAACGACGAAATCAAAAAATAGATACCTACTTAGTTACTAATATACGACCCCTTCTGCTGCAGAGGAACCTTCACCATTTCTAACGTTCCCATATCTTACGGACATCTGAAAGGATTTGCCAAAGAATAGCCAAGAATTATATAAATAGCATCAGGAGTCATTTTTAAAAACTAAGCCAAATGATATTGGCAAAAGAAATAATGCATTTATCAAATCCAGTCTGATAGTGCGGGAAAAAATCTGGTATGGTAGTAGGTGCGAAGAATAGCACTGGAAATTATTTTTAAGTTTCTAGGTCAGCCGCTAGAGAGAGTAACAGGCATAACCAAGTAAAAAAAACAATTTTCTTAGAAATTC
This sequence comes from Kuschelorhynchus macadamiae, assembly GCA_030620095.1. Lineage (NCBI taxonomy): Eukaryota > Metazoa > Arthropoda > Insecta > Coleoptera > Curculionidae > Kuschelorhynchus > Kuschelorhynchus macadamiae. The sequence goes on along the minus strand of JAUTXW010005285.1, from coordinate 366,852 downwards.
GCACAGTATATCTATATCAAGATTAACTTTGTGATAATCTTCAGTAAATTTCAAATAACGTTTATTAATATTTTTTTTAACTTGTCAATGAAAGGTTTGGGGAAGGGGCAAATATCTGTTTAAACAAACGACTATAATTTAACTAATCATTAACGAATCTTGACGACTTGCGCCTCGTTGAAAAGGACATTTATTGGACTTTCAAATTCAAAAAATTTTATGAAGTAAATTATTTTAAGTTTTAAGTCTGGCGCCAATCGCCAGATGGCGCTTTCTGACAGTTTTTGAGAATTCTTGTTTTCTTGAACTTTTCAAATGAAATAATGTATTTATTATAGATCAGTGGTATGAAACACGAAAATACAAAGAACATGGAGTAAACTGCAAGTGGATATCTATTTATGTGACGGAGATATGAGGAAAATAAAATAAAACTTAAACGAATTTATACGCGACAACAAATTTTTAGTTTTAACACTATTCCTATTCTAATACCACTAATATTTTCAGTCATCTTTAACTTGTTTTAGTCATCTTTCAACTTATATGCTTTAATTAACATACCAATTTCATTAGGATCCTATCTAAAACCCCAATATTTAAAATTCATGGCAACAAGTTAAAAAAGTAGTAGGCTTTGGCCAATACTCAGCACAAGAGCAATAACAAAACAGAAAATACTCTTAGTGTGTATTACGAAAAGCAAAATTTTGTCATTGCATCAAGAATATAGGTAAGGTACTAGATATCCCGAAAGACGCAGATACCAGCAAACGGTTTTTACAAGGTATGCACGACGTTTTTGTGCTACTGATGGTTTTCGTCGCTCCATTCATCGAAGGCAAAAAAGAGGCAGTATGGAAGCAAGCATTATAAATGTGTTGGCGTATATTGCAATTTATCCACTCGTCAGTATTAGAGCTACTTCTAGAAGTTTGGGTAGACAGCTAATGGAAGCGATCAAAATATATTACAAGAGCACAGGTAAGTGTTAATAAAAAAAATAAGAATATAAAAATAAGGAAGGAATATTCTTTAATAACATAGTATTGGAATTATAAACATTTTTGAAAAATACCTATAGTTGAGTTTTTTTGAAGTCACTAGAATATTTTTATATATATTTTATATATATTTTCTAGAAAAAAAGCTTGTGATATTTGTAACTGAACGCGAACGCGAACGTTAACTTCAGAAGTCAAATGACTGATTCGTTTCAAATTTGTACCAAAATACTGGTTTTGAGAACGAACAGACCAATAACAGTCAAATTAAGATCAGAAATAGTTGGTGTAAATGTTCTGACATTGTAAAATTGTGGATACTATTGGAATAGATATTTTATTTCATATCTCCATTTAAAAAAAAGATATGTAAACTAAGAGAAATCTAGCGATCGCCACGAGATTTAAAAAAATATAATTCAGATCAGTCGTCAAGATCCGTTAATCACTAACTACATTTTGCCCATTAGTTTGAACAAATATTTGCCCATTATCCCACCCTTCATTTGACAAGATAGAGGGAAAATCATTAATAGAAATTAATTGCAGCTTACTAAAGAATAGTACAAAGTTTGATTTTGATATACATATGCTGGGTGGATTTCTGAGAAAATCCACCTTTTCTAATTTAATAATTTCCAGCTCTTTTTCTTTGACATTTTTACTATAATAAAATTTTTCCCGACATCATGGGATAAACAGTTTCTGAGATATAGCCGGCATCCTTTCTTGGTTCTACACCCAGTACATTGGAGAAAGAAAACGCCCACTTAGCACAAGAGCCAAGTAGCAATGTAAGGACATACAAAATAGAGGTGCGTCAAAATCAGACTAGCAGAACACACTTGGCTAAATTAACATCAAACACAGTAGTATAAGGCAAAAATTTTGCAGAGAAGGGAGCAATGCTCAAAATAAAAGTTCATGGAAGCCAACTTGGAAGAAATTCTAAAAGTTTTAATAAGATAATTACAATATATGTAACCAAACAATAAAGGCAATGTAAGTCCTACAAAAAGAGCAGAGTGAACAGTCTACAGTATCTGTTACCTGTAAAGGAAGGTTTCAGCAAAAACAAAAAGTACATAGACAGCAAACTTTATCATCATTTGGAATCTTTAAATGCCGGCTTGGACATTTTCGCTAAGATAGCAACAGGCGATGAGACTGGGATCCAGAAACAAAATATTAAAATATTCTTCTTCTTCTCTAAAAGACGGAAAAGCTCATGCCTTTTATCTTTTATAATCAAGCATGAATTATTCCGGTTGAATTCATGAAACGCGCTATAAAAGTTGCAGTCGCTAAACAGCCAAACTCTACCAGTGCAACTTTTTTAGGTTGCGCCAGCCACAGCATAGTCCAAATCTATATCCGTGGGGCATTTCTTATATAATCATTTTAAAGGAAATAACACCTAAGAGGCGTCTATTTGAGTACCATCAATTAGTAAAAATTTTTAATTGAAATAAAAGTTATTGTTTAATTTATTTTTTTTAAATAAATGAATGCCACTAACTTTTTAGTACAGATCCATTTTTTAAGATAGTTACGAATCAGGCCATTTTTTTAAAGTTGTGGTTCTTTATGCGTCCTTTTCTATAAGCTAAAATTTACATTGCTAGAATCTCCGCAAATAAAAAACATGTAAAAAGAGGCAAAAATTTAATTCTTTTGCCAATATCTGGCAAAATATTGTAGAATGATTAATTATGTAAATGTAAAAAAATGAAAGTAGGGATATCCTATTAAATGTCATAGAGATAAATCGATAGGAATATATAGTTAGCTTTCTTGTACTGGGCATTTCCTGTCAAATTAAAAATCTGAAAATAGTGGACGCTTCCGGGGACCAAAATTTTAATAACTCACTGAACAATTACTATTTTTTGGTGTTAAAAAATGAATTTGAAGGAAGAAATCCGTGCCTACAGAATTTGATAATTAGTTTTTTTCTGCAAACTGTGGAAAGATCGTGAATTTCATATACTAAAAACCTGGAAAGAATAACATAAAAAAAAAGACGCAATTTAAAAAAATCTGATTTTCACAATGATTATTTAAAATTCTCGACAACTGGAACACTTCCAAGAAAAAATAAAAGAGTCATTAAAAGCTCTTCATTGATACTAATTTTGAAGCGATATCATTATTTCTGAGTTTTATATTTGCGGTTGATCACGAGATTTTCGAAAAATCTGGAAAAGTACTAAAAAGCAAGATAGCAAAGTTAATGATTATTTACTACATAAATAGTGGTTTTCAATGTAATATAATTTTTCCAAGTTCTCTAATGAAGATAATACATTACGCACATAATGAATTCAATTGTTTAGAAATGACTATTAAACCTGTAAAGCAGTAAACATATTAGACAAAATTTCATCTTTATCTTGGAAAGTTTTTAGGTAAAAATGAATTAGCACATATCGTAGCCACAGACTTTCAAATCACTTTCTAAACATCAAAAAATAATAATTTTGGGTGTAGTTATTGTAAATTGAGTCCCCGGATGCATTCACAATTTTCAGATTTTATTCTTGACAGAGATCAATTTTATAATATTCGTTGAATGTAGATATAAAACCAAATCGGGGAATACGTAAATCTCTCTCTTACCTCTTTTTGTTCCCCGATGTAGGTTGGTAAGTTTACCACCGAATGAAATCTGTCCTTTTGCTTAATATCGACGGTAGTTTTAATTTTATCCAAAACGTACTTTGATTCGCTCACTTTGTTGTGCTTCGTTTCGCGTTTTTGTTCCTTTTCTTTCTTTTCCTCAGCCAGCCTTAAAAGAAATTTGAGATGGTTTAATTCATTAATAACAAAATAATAGGAAATTTGATTTTATGGTTGTACATTTTTAATAATTTATAGATCTTGTTTGTTATGGTCCTACTTTAGAGCCAAAGGTTTAGATTCTGGGGTTCTCTCAACAGACATCTGACCAAAAGTTAAATTGAGGCTTATTTAAATTTACGATTCCGAATACTGTCCGCTCCATGCCGATGTTGCCACAATTATTTTCCATGTATAACAGAATTCTTATTAGTTATTATGGCTTTAATGTTGATTGTATTAACAAATATGGCTTTAATGATGAGTTTTATTGATAAACCTGATGCCAACCTAATGGGAGGTTCCTTTCAACAGTCTAGCGGCCGGTTGCAGAAAGCTCAATTAAAGTTTAAAATGTTTAAAGGAATGTCAAATTTGACTGCGCGAGTTCCTAGATTTCTGTAATTTGTGTAATTTCTCAAATCCGAAAGCTCAGTTAAATATTCTAAACAGCAATTAACTGTTGTGCAAGGGGGGTAGTTTTTGTCAAAAAAAATTCTTGTTTTAATATAGATATACTTTTTATCACCTCAACAAAAAAAGGCCTAACAAGGGCGAACCAAAATGAAACGCGATTTTTAAAACACAACTACATACGAAATTAAAACTTTTGTTAAAAAAAGTTAATCGCCCGAACCTAGATAGCCCTACCACGCCGCCACCAAGCTTCACAGCAAGAAATTAACGAACCTTGTTTATACTCTGCCGAAATCAACTTATATCTTAGACAAGGCTAAGGGGGGCCAGTTTTAGTTTTAACCAAACCTATATTTTTAGGTGGACCCATCTCGTTAGATTAATAAAAGGTTTATCAATAAAGACGATCATCAAAGCCATAATAAATAATTAAAATTCTCAAAAGAACAGCGGTAACGTCGGTATGGAACGAACGGAGTATCGTAATGTCAAAATTGCTTGTAATTTTTCTAATAAGGAATATATTTTCAAAGGTTTTAACTAATCAAAATAAATGAAACATTTAAAATATAGATTTATAAGATATATTTTATATTAGCAGCATCACATATTGCTAAACAATGAGTTGTGGAGATTTATGTCCCAAGCATCTCTTTCACTTGCGTTTGCAATATGTTCCTGCTTCATTCGGTGCTAACATTTAAGAATCCTCCCAGCCATTTAAGCTTTTAAGAATCCTAGCCAGCATTTAAGACTCCTGTCCCGAAAATAATAAGAGATATTTTCTTTCATTTCATATAGTCGCGGGCAATTAAATCCGAGCTCTTAATTGCCAATTAAACAATTTAATAAAATGAATAAATCGACCTATTAAATCAATAAATAATAATAATAATGATACTCGTTTTTTGTTAATTGATTACCAAATCCATATACAAATAGGCGATATTCAGTTAACTATATATTTTTATATATAACCTAAATGTAAACAAAATTATATAATAATACTTTAGATGACTAAAATGGCTGCTTCCTTGGAAGGGATAAGGACTGGTTAGCTCTGCAACTATCCTTAGTACTAGTATTTTTGAGAAAGTTTCCGAAATAATTAAATTTCTTTAAATTTAAGGCATGGTTTTTGATATAACATGATTGTTGGTATGACTGCCACCGTTATAAAAAATTAAGTTCTGATCAAGTTTTTGATAATAATTAATTTTGTATTTTTTTATTACTTACTTAATATTAAAAATATCTGGCTTATCAAAATTTTATTCTTTAGGATAATGCTAGATGATATTTGATATTTGATTATAAGAAGAAACTAATAAATCCAACTACAAAATGCGAAAGTAGTAACTATTCTACAAAGCCAATTTAAAGAAAATATATTTTTAATATATCTGCCATTTTGATATCTGTCACTACTCTTAGCTGTTTAGAATAATCTGTTTACATATCTATGAAATAAGACTAAAATGTATAAAACTCTGAATGGGATAAAGCGAAGTAATAAACTTTACATTTGTACTGTAATTTACAAAAAAAAATGTTGTCTTTGCCACCGAATTTTTTCAATGGAGATCTTAAGAATTTCAAAAACAATCTAATTGAAAAATAAAAATATAATTCTATGTCAAAATGGTTGAATGTACCCCAGAGCTTGAACCGTTCTTTCCAAAACGAGATAGTTACGATCGGCCAATTATTAAAAAAAAGTTATTAATACATAATCAAATTTTTGTTTTTCTTGACCACTTCATACATATATTTCGATTAAGGAGGAAAATATTTACCCTAAATTGAATACCTACCTTTCTTTCTCTTGTTGTATAATCCAATCCGGATCTCTCTGCAACAGTCCGCACACGCACATGTTGGCAAACAATCCAGCCAAAATTAGCACGGTACCCCTCCAACTATATTCCCGTGACAACATCGTAATGAGGGGTGAGTATATCACAGTGCCGAAACCACATCCGGCCGCTGCCAGACCCAAAGCCAGCGTTCGCTTTTTATCAAACCAAAAGGCTATGGCAACCACAGCCGTGACGTAGCATAGAGCTAGGCCTATGCCTCCCAAAAATCCGAAAGTTATGTACATGACCACTATGTTTCTCGCAAAAGTACTGAGAATAAAGCCGGTGGTCGAAATTAAGGCACCTACGATTGTCATTTTCTTACAGCCGTATTTGTCTACCAAGGCGCTTCCAATAGGTCCACCTAAAAAAACACAGTTACACTCTGGGCGGTAATAAAATTAAACTTGATACAAGTTCCTATTTTAATGTATTTAACTATGTATTTATGTAAGTTTATTTACTAGTTGGTAAACAGAAGCGTATTATAACACTAGCCCGCAAGGTCTGGGCATGTAGCACCTATCTCAGGGTGCGACGGCACCATGTTACAAAACAATTGTAAAATATAACACCATTATAAAAATGTACCACTTTTGTGAAGATTTTCTCATCTTGAAATTAATCTACTCAATGTCAAAATAACTCTTTTGGGATATCCAGAAAAAAGAGAAAGAAACCCTTTCTTTTATGAACTAAAAACGACGGAATTAATTAATTAAAAAGTAAATTCCGAATAACAGCACTTTTGCCGTTAGCAGTTTACCTACTGGATTATCGATGAAAATAAATGGCTTATCTAGAATTGAAGAAAGGTTTTGGTGTTGTTCTCCATTCTCCAATTAAGTGACCCAGAGTTCTTAAACAAAGTTTTCAAACGTTGACCAAAATCGTTGATCCGAAAGTACCGCAAGAAACTTCTAATCAGGAGAAGTCACTGACTGCTCGGGCAAAAGTTTGTGTTGGACCCTTACAAGAGTTAAAAATTATCTAATATTGATCTTATAGGATACTAACTAAGTGACTTGGACTTAATGACAATGAAACCACAGTTGCTAAAACTTAGAGGTCACCCACGTTATTGAAGTATTTGCAGCAAATACATCCAGAAAAACATATTTGCCTAAATGCAGTGTTTTATATTTACCCTTGCTTGGATCAGTTTGTTCCTTGGAATATAAGAATAGAACTGTTATTCTTAAAATTAAAATAATATGTTTTTGTTTATGTTTACAGTTTAGTTTTTGTTTTTTGCGTTTTTCTTGTATAAGTTTTGAATATTCTCTATGAAACTGTGTTAATGATTTTTAGACTGATTTAGTGTTCTACTTTTAAGTAAATATTTTATAAATTTTCGAGTATCAATTAAGAACACTAGTTTGCAGCAATTTTGCGAATGTGGTATAAAAAGCAATTGTATGTTAATTTTTGGTCACTAAAGGCGAAAATTATGGTAAAAAGTTCCTAACACGTAAGATTTTTGAGTTATGATTTTTTCAGCAAAAGTAATGTATGTTGGAATTTAAAAAAAATAAATTGGTGTTCTAGCACCCCCGGCAAATTGAGAGAACCAGGAGCTATCCTAGTTTTTTAGTATGCAGAATAAAATGTATATTTGTGTTAATTCAAATACTGTTATGAAAAATTAGGCTTTGCACATAACTCGGATGAATGTCGCTTATTTATAGATTCTTCTAAAATAAGTTTAAAAGCAGTTATTCTCCATAATGGCAACAAAAGAGCCTGCACATGCAGTTGACATGAACAAAATGTACGAAAGTATGTCACTTATTCTAAATGCAATAAGCTATGATACATATAAGTGGCAGATATGTGGTGACCTAAAAGTCATAGGACTGTTACTAGGGCTTCAGGGTGGATTCGCCAAGTATTGCTGTTTTCTTTTTGTCTTTGGGACAGTAGAGCAACACAGATTATCAAGTAAAGCAATGTTTTCAAAGAGATACACTTATTCTAGGCCAAGCTAATATAAAGAATAAACCTTTTGTTGATCCTAAATCATTAAACTCGGATTGATGAAAAATTTCGATAAAGAAGCAGATGCGCTTAAATACCTTAAACAATTTTTTTCTTTTCTAAGTGGTGCTAAGCTTAAGGAAGGAATATTTGTTGCACTACAAATTAAAAAAAGTACTAAGAGATGAAAAGTTTCATCAAAAACTAAGTGATGTTGAATTAGCTACGTGGAGGTCTGACGTTTAGGAGGGTTAGTGACAAGCAAGTTTAAGGTTCCACCCAGATATACTAACAATGGAGCAATGGGATCAAGTAATGATAGGGGATTCTTGTTGGTTTCTTATGAGAGAAAATGATCAGGTATATAAACGATATAACATTTGCAAAAAAGTTACCTACAAAAGACTTACTATAAATGTATTTTCATGTGTATTTTTGCAAACAAAACTTGTTATATTTGGTTTGAACTTATATATAAGATTATAAAAAAATTATATAAAAACTTTGGAATAAAATAAAAATAACTCATGCATTCTATAACTCAAAATCTATACCATGTGGACAATAAGGGGTTCGTTAAAGAGATCAAAAATATATGCATACGCCATTATAATGTACAGGGCAACCTAAGTATAAGCAATTGTAAAAAAAATATTTCAACCACTTGGAACTTAAACCGTTAAATGAAATTTAATAAATGAAACATCACAATATTCGTAATATACATTTAACATATATTTTATATTGAGGAACTAAAGTAGTTTTGTCCAACATGGAAACAACACTAGGAAATAAAATTAAAGAACTCATCGCAACTATTTTAAATATGTGCACACATGCTTATATACTATACAGGTTGTCCGACATGTATAAAAATGTTTATTGGTTAGCTGTATTAACGGGAGACAGTATTAATTAAGATACAAGCTATAATTATAACTATAAGGGTTGTATAACACGTTTTATGTAAAAGAACTATGTATCAATACGCTGTATATTTATATAAAAAAGGGGCTCAGAAATGTATGAATCAAGTATATAATTTTTTAAACGGTAAACCCTGGATATTATTACATTAAACAAGTATGTATGAGCAAAATGATTTGAACTTTGGTTGAACAGGCTGTCAAAATCCATCCGCTATTCTAAAAGTTATTTTAAATCTTGAATATCTGTATTTCACGACCCGAAAAACCACCCGAAACTTATTCACTTTTTTGATGAGTCCTTCTAAAATAAAGGATTGCTTAAAACTTTTACCTTATTTAGTTCTTAATTTTTTTGTTTCAGAGAATTTGGACTGGGTACATTTTGAACGGGGTCTATAAGGTTAACTTTTGATATATCAAAAAATATTGTATACAAAAGTTTTATGGCCTTCTCTGAAACGTCAGGATTTGCTAAAAATATACAAATATACATCATAATGAGAGGCCTTGCCATTTATGACAGGAATGTTGTCAAATTTCTTGGTTGTCTTTAAAGATAAAGGTATCAAACCTGGTATGTTTATAATCAGTAGGAAGATTCCCATTTATTGAAATAATAATATACAGGGTGTTCCATTTAAATTAAAAGTAAAGCTTGTAGACCCCATATAAAATATAACCTGTACACCCCGTACAAGGCTGCCCTCATACTTTGGCACCCTCAATGATGGTTTAATGTTTAATATAAAAGTTATAGGCTTTATATGTAGTTTATTGAAAATTATGATGTATGTATAGAAAATATGTAGCAGACCCAAAAGTTAATAAACCCTGCAACTTCAAATTTTCTTTCTATCTCTCAAAATTAAGCCAATATTGGGGGTGGTGAAATGAGAAAAAATACCCCGCTAATTACACTATTTAATACAACCTTTAAGAACTCTAGTCCCGAAAACCGCAAATAAATATCGTCATCCGTGTTCCAAATAGTTTACTTTGAATTTGGATAATGATATTAAATAGTAAAATAACTCTTCCTAGGGTAATAACCATGCTGACCAAACCTAGGAACGGGATGAATTACGGGGTGGCTAGTCTCAATTCGGCGAAATGTTCTTAACCATAACATATATTATATTTTTAGAAGGCGTACTTAATCTGGGCCTATTTTTCTCCAGCACAAGTTAATTTTAATTTAACCCACTAGAATTTGCGTTTGCTAGGCTATAAAAATGGGTGAGCAAACAAAGTCTTATTTAACATACAGGTTTGGAGTTTGCAGTAATAAAGAAGCATCACAAGAATTAAATAGAGTAATATTTCAAAAAACAAAATATACAACTTCCCAATTCCTTATGTCAAATGTAGATGAACTTATTACTTATTTTACTAATATAAATAAAAATACCAATAAGCCTGATGAAAATTTTATTAAGTATTTTAAGGAACATAAAATTACACAAAGGGAAATTAAATTTAGGCTTGTAACGCAAGATACAATCATTTGCATTCTAAAAACCATAAAGAGTAAAGCATTTGGGGCTGTTAATTTAAATATTACACTTATTTTACTTTGTTGTCCTACCAAAATTAACCCACTAGCTCACATTATAAATGTTTGTTTAGAAAAAAATAATTTTCCAGATCAATGGAAGGGAGTCAATTTTATTTCCTTGCCTAAAGTTTAAAATTCTACTGAATATAAACAAATCCGTTCAATATCGATTCTTTCAGTTCTCTCTAAATTATTAGAAATAATTATGAAACAGCAAATATTTGAGTATTTAAATATTAGTAATTTGATCCCTGAATATCAGTCTGGCTTCCATAACGGTTATGTTTGTGCAACCGAATTATCTCAGGTAATAGATGATATATTTAAAACTCTTGATAATAATCTAGCTATTATTTTGGTTCTTTTAGATTTTAGTCAAGCTTTTGATATGGTCAACCACGAAATACTATTAGCTTTGTTCCAGTGTTTGGGATTCAGCGATTCTGCATTGGCACTGGTACCTTCTTTTTTATTAAACAGAAAACAAAGAGTAGTACTTGATGGTAAAATATCGGAAACCCTTAGTGTTACCTTTGGAATGCCCCAAAGTAGCATTGTGGGTCCACTGCTATATACTTCCTATACATCACAATAAATAAATACATTTCTATATTGTAACCATCATTGCTACGCAAATGATACCCAGGTTAATTATTCATTTAAAAGTACTGATGTAGTCGAGGCCAATCGGTGCAATTACCCGGATTTAAACACTTTATATACTGAAAATCAAAAGCTCCACTTAAAGATTAACCCAACCAAATCAATAGCTATTCTTTTTTCTGGTAATAATAATCGATCGAATATTCTAGATATCTTAAACCTACACAGAAATAACGATCCCATAGATTTTAAAAACCCGGCCAAAAATTTGGGACTCAATATCTCAAAAGATGTGAACACATTTCTCATAAGTTAAAAGAAGCTAATTGGTTAAATATGCACAATAGACGAGTCTTACATGTTCTTTTTTACAAAAGCTTTAACTTTAAGGAAATAAATGAGTTTACTGTCTCGGAAAAAGTTTTGAAGAGAAAAACCAAACTGCTTCTTATAAACCCAATTTAATTGATTGCCTAGCAATGAAAAACTTGACACATCATTTGAAATTGTCAAAAAAAATATTTTTTTTTCGATATTTAAATTTCAGAATATGCCGAAAACGTTTTTCTAGCGGGTTAGAACAAGAGTATGTTATATCTTACCTAAACCTAAAAAATGGTCCTAAACATTTTTAAAGGTCACATATCTTTTGACAAATTAAGGGTTGCAATCCCTTAATCCACCTTCCTAGTGGGCTTGGAGCAGTATGGTTTTTATCCCAAAAATGTCATTCCACTACTTGATAGCATTATCCGACTTTCGTTTATAAATATTGAGATGGTATTTTTTAATAGCAAAAAATATTACTTTTTTGTCATTACTTTTACAGGATCCTAACTCAGAAACGAAGAGTTTGCAAACCATGTTTAAAAAAAACCTGTGTTTCTTATTTCCTTTTGAACTTGTATATTAAACTAATGCGAAATGAAGTATTTCAACAACTTACCTACTAAAGGTACTGCAACATATAAGCTTCCGATCCAGGAAGTGGCCGATGCAGATGCACCAAACTCATTTAAAAAATCTATATACAACAGTCCAAAGCAGCACGTGATCCCGTCGGACACTAAATTAATAAAAAGCGATGACAACACTACGAGCCAACCCCATCCACCGTCAGGTATCAGAGGCTGATTTTCGTCCACGAAAATACTGATTGTTGACGTCAAAAAGGATTCTCTTCCTTGCAACCTCCCTAAATTGTGGCTGGCCCTTCTTTCTTCTTCTGATTTGGACACCGGTTTGTAGTGGCCATGGCTGCCGTGGCCACCATGACCTCGGCTAGGACCGTGGCCGTGGCTAACTACCATTCCTTTGTTGGTTTATTTTCTTGTGGGATTACTTTATCTGAAATCAAAATTGTGGTAAATATTTTGACCTAAAACCAAACAAACATGTTATATAGATAGATTGGGGCGCAGAAATCAAACTACTTAAGATGTACATGCTTATTCTCAAATTGAAATAAATTACAAAAATCAATTAAATAATATATTTCCAACACTTCTTTGTTTTTAGAGAAACAAAACATATAGCACATTTATTCTGGTTATGAGAAAAATTCTGCATACTCTGAAAATATAGGAGTTTTTAGTAAAACAGCAAAAAAGTGCTCTTCTCTAGTTGTAACTGCAAACTTATCCAATTTTGAAGACAAATTTATAGAATATAAAGTTCTTGTGGGAAAGTTTATAGAATAAAAAATATCATCGTAGTTTATCAAGAAACGCAAAATATATACAGGAAAAATTCTTTTCCCTCCTATATTATCTAACGAAATAATTTAGCTAATAGATAATTTGTTGAGAAGAAATATTTTTAACGTAAGACTAATAAGAATAATTCTCTTTAAACTTCGCTCGCAAGAGAGAAGTATTGTAATCGTGAAAAAATCACCCTCGCATTTTACAGATCTTCACATTTTAGGAACTCTAGATGAAAAAAAAAAACATGTTTTTCTCAATCTGTCTGTCGATGTCGGTTTTGTTTATCTGCTCGCGACATTGCTATAAAACTATTCATCCAATAGTTTCAAATTTTGATTAAAAATTAAGGATCATTTAAGGTTGAAATGGTAGCATTTTGGCTGAAATATGGCGAAAAAGACTACTTATTTAACTTACCTCAAATTTTGCACAAAGTGTGGGAAAGCGGGTAAAATATTGAATGAATCCAAGATGGCGAAACAAAATGGCGGCCTAATAAAATATCAAAAAAACCAAACTGAAAAACTACTTATTCGATCGATTTCAAATTTTACATAAGAAGTAAGAGGATATGGAGATGAACGGGTAAAACTATGATAGGAATTCAAGATGGCGAAAAACGCAAAAAAAATCTTATTCATTCAACTTACTTCAAATTTGCACAAAATTATCTATGATACAGGGATAAATAGATAACAAAGTACTTAATCAACTGATTTTAAATTTTGCCTAAAAATAAGCGTGACATAGAGAGAAACTGGTAAAATATGGTACTAATCCAACAAAGTGGCGCCATATTAAAAATATCTGGAAAAACAATACAAAAGTCGAAAATTTTCTTTCACTCAGAACTTCCTTCGTTATTAATAATTCCTTATATTAAGAATAAGAAATTTTTATTTAGTTTCACAAATATTTTCGTTTAGTAGTTACATATATAGATTTTTTTTAGGCAAAAGGAAGGATGCCTTATGAGTGAACTTATAGAGTCACACTTAACTATTCCTAATAAAGGGTATTATTCATAACAAGGGATGTTTCGGGTAAATAAAATTTAATTAATTTTTAAGTATAATAGTTTTCAAAATATTTATGAATAATCTAGAACACACAAACCATTCCAAAAATTTTAATATTTGGTCATATAAAGTGGGTAGGTAGCTGATAAAGTACAGTTTCTAAAAGTTTGTATAAGATAGGTCTAAATGTTGCTTAAAAACAAACAATAATAGTAAAAGTATAGCGTCTTTTATTTCAATACTTTAAAATTGATGTCGGGTTTAGGACATTAAATAAAAGCCCTTTTAACTGTGAAGTTACCGACGTTTCGACCCTATATTTGGTCTTTTTCAAGGTTATTTCAAACGATAAAGAACCTTGTGTCAAACACCAATCTAAAATCGTGCTCCAATATATGACACATAATAAAATTTTAGTACAGTCTTTTCCCCCGAAACGCTTAAAACAATATTGACATCAATTTACATATACATACATACAAGTGACATTGAAAAAATACAGCGAGCGACTGATTTATTGTCCTAAACCTGAAAATCAAATTTTAAAGTAACAAACAATAATTTAGGAAAACATGTATAAAGGATACACGGATCTATCTTTTAAAATATCCCTCATGACCAAATATATCCAAATATGTATATATGTATATATATATATATATATATATATATATATATATATATATATATATATATATATATATATATATATATATATATATATATAAAGGAATTATTTGGAAAGACCGCTAAAACAAACTGAACTACAAGTTCTTTATAGCATAGGCCAAATATTGAATGGTAAACAAGACTTTAATGGTAAATAAGAATATTGACATTGTTAATTACCATAAGTTAAGCGAATATTTGAAGCAAGGGTCAATAGGATATCAGCCATAAAAGTCTAAAGTTGTATCTAGAGAAGATGTTTTAATATTTATAATTTATAATAATAATAATAATTAATATAATACCTTTGCATATTATTCAATCTGATGACGATACCGGAGCAATGATTATGATGCATTCTTTTAATAAATTAGTGGAAATTTAAATAATTTGTAATATGGATTTCGATGAAGTTCTAGCCAAATCAGTCAAAGATTTTTCAGTGTAATCAATAGAAAAGTATGGATATAGAATAAACCAAATATTATTTAATAAAATATAACAAAATTTGCACAATTTATTGGTATACAATAAATTTCCTTTAACAGCAAAAAATGCTTGTTGATCGATGTAATACTCCAGTATAATTTTGTTGGGCAAATAATAAAAGTTCCATATTTGCTCATTACAATCTACTACCATAAATTCATCATAAATATAATACTTAAATATTTTTCTTACCATAATATGTTTATATCTTCCTAAGGGTAAAAACATGCCAATAAAAATTTCATCACTTGAAAATACTAAATCAAATAATATTCATAATCGTTTTGATTTAAAGTGCAAACGCATTCTAAATGATTTTCATATTGACATCACTGTTCTTGATTTTCATTAAAAGAGAAAAACAGATTTCTCATTATTTTATGTTTATTGGTTTCTTATTTTCATATAATACAATTTTCTATTACGTCTTGAACTTAGTATTCAGTAAAACAAGTTAAGTTTGAATATTTCAACCATTAAACTCTTTGATTGGTTATCGCTTTGTGGGAATCTCAATTCTGAATCCGATGATGATGTTAACACCAGTTTAGTGAAAAAGTAGTGGAAACAAAATGCACATTATTTATATTTAATAACAGAATTGCGGTTCTGTTATTGGCTTTTAAGAGGATATTGGAGTTAATTTAAATTCTCGATTTTGCTGCTGCACATAAGTCACATGATATCTGATGTATAACAGCTCGAGAAACCTACATTACTCTAACAAACGAACCATATGTTCGGCAAAATACAGAATATGGCGACCTTTGGAAAACGCGTGGTCGTTTAGTAGATAAACTGTTGGGTTTATTGAAAAAAGTTTAAAATAGAATGTGTCTAAATTTTAAAACAGAATTTCGGAAAGTTTGCAGTTGTTCAATAAACTAAAGATAAGCTTTTTTAAAACGAAAAAAAAAATTCTGATTCTCTTAACGACAAAACCATATCCTTTCAATTGATTAATTTTTTACAAACTCAACGTCTATATATATAATTTAATTATATTCTTTTTATAAAAACTCATTTTGCGCATTTTTTTAAACTGTGTTGTTTCCCAATTATTTAAAAGGATCTATATATATATATATATATATATATATATATATATATATATATATATATATATATATATATATATATATATATATATATATATATATATATATATATATATATATATATATATATATATATATATATATATATATATATATATATATATATATATAAATTGGCGGCCGGGTAGGTTTTGTCAGAAACTATGAAAGCTACAGCTTCGCGAAAAAAAAAATCATAGCTAAAGTGGCCAAGAGAAATTGCTGGAAAATATTTTCAAGTTTGTAAAACTACCGCAAAATGGCGTACCTGTAATTGTAAATAAAAAAAAACACTTTTTTTTGCAAAAATGCCCAACATGAGCTAATATTTTGATAACAGCAACAAAATCTGTGTCAGTTTTGTTCAAGGCGTTTTTTCATATTTCCAATAATAAGGGTGGGGGAAGGTGATAAATAAATCAACTTTCAAAGCGCTCTGTCTCCTACATCTTTTATTTAATGTTATCCAAGTGGGTACTTGTTTGAAAGAGCATTTAAAGCTCTTTTAACTACTATCATTGGCTCTCGATAATTCTTGGTACAATAACTAGAAGGCGTTGTTTAAACAAAAGTCAATTTTTAGAGATTTTCTCGAAAAAATCAAATTGAACGCCATGCTTTTAACAGTGTGATTTTAAAGAGGAAAAAATTGTCTAAATTCTGGCGAAAACTTGCGTTTTGATATCTTTATTCATTTTTTAGTTATTTCAAAATAACCTGTTTTCCGCTGATCAAAAAAAAATTAGCTTTTAATCATAATTAAATGTTATTATTCTGTGGCAAAGTATTCTTTATTACAACTTGAAAGCAAATACTCCTTATTACAATAGCGTTGGCTTCACCTAACATTTTATTCAGGCTTGGTCCTGGTCCAAATTTATTTATTATCAAAAATTTGAAGCATTTAAAGTCCAACGTGCTATGACCATAACAAAACGGTAAAACTGAAGTCCTAAAAATTACCATTACAAAATGTCTTTACAAATATTCAAAATTGTTGTCATTTTTGTAAATCCAGTGATTTTAAGGAGGGAAAAACTAACTAAACCCTGTTTTGATATCTTTATTCATTTTTTAGTTATTTCTTATGAAGCATTCATAAAAGTGGTAAATCCTAAAACCTATATCCTAATAATAGCTTATTCTGTATTAAAGTAAATCATTATTTGTATTAATGTTAATGTATATGTTATTTGCGAGTATATGTTATCACAATTTTCTTAAACTCACTTGGTAAAAATGTCTTATTCCATTGAAGAAGCTTATGACATGTTAGCCGTATACTTCCAAAATTTCGAAAATGCGAATATAGCCGCGCGGGTATATGCAGCTAAATATCCTGATAGAAGACATTTCAGTAAGAGAGTATTTATGCGTTTAGCTAAAAAGTTGCGCGAATTTGGTCAAGTGAATCCGATTTCAGTGCCTAGAAGAAATCGTGCAAATAGAAATGAGGATAATATTATCAACATTCTTGCTTACGTTTAAATTAATCCACATTTAAGCACCAGAGTAATTTCGTTGGACTTGGGAATTAGTCGACAGTACATCGAATTTTATTAGACAATAAATTACATTCATATCACGTTACTCTGCACCAAGCTCTGCCAGAAGGAGATTTTGATTCAAGATTAGATCACTGCTACTGGCTAAGATCTATGATTGTCGAGAATCCCTATTTCTTGTCCCGCATATTATGGACGGATAAAGCAACCTTCACGAACACTGGAGGGGTCAATTTACATAATATGCACTATTGATCATCAGTTAATCCTCACTGGATGCGTGAAGTCGACAATCAAAATCGATGGAGTGTAAACGTTTGGTGTGGCATACTGGATGGCCACATAATTGACCCATTTTTTTTAATGGTCACTTAAACGGCGAAGTTTATCTAAACTTTTTAACAAATGAGTTGCCTGCACTATTGGAAGATGTTCGTTTAGAAATCAGAAGACAAATGTGGTTTCAACTTAATGGTTGTCCGGCACACTTCTCCAGGGCAGTTCGTAATTTTTTGGACGAATATTATCGAAACGGCTGGATAGGACGAGACAGTTTGTTTTCATGGCCTGCCAGATCCCCGGACCTCTCTGTGCTTGATTTTTATTTGTGGGGAAGAATAAAAGACATTGTGTTTGAAGCGCGCCCTACTACGCTAGAGAATATGATTGAAAGAATTTGAAATGCTATAGCTAGCATTTCGAGAGCGGAAATTGAAGTCGCCGTTGCTATCACTCGGCAAAGACTTGATCGTTGTATTGAAAATAATAAAATAAAATAAATAAATAATAAAAAATAAAATTTTTTCCTCTTTAAAATCACACTATTAAAAGCATATCGTTTCATTTGATTTTTTCGAGAAAATCTCTAAAACTTGAGTTTTGTTTAAACAACGCCCTTTAGTTAGTGTACCAAGAACTATCGAGCGCCATAGCACTCGGCACCATGGCATTAGTTAAAAGATTTAAATGCTCTTTCAAACAAGTAGCCACTTAGATAACATTAAATAAAAAATATAGGAGACAGAGCGCTTTGAAAGTTGATTTATCACCTTTCCCCATCCTTATTATTGGAAATATGACAAAACGCCTTTAACAAAACTGACGCAGATTTGGTTGGAGTTTTTGTTGCTGTTATCAAAATGTTATCTCATATTGGGTATTTTTGCAAAAAAAAGGTGTTTTTTTATTTACCATTGCAGGTACGCCATCTTGTGGTAGTTTTACAAACTTAAAAATATTTTCCAGTAATTTTTCTTAGCCACTATAGCTATGAATTTTTTTTTCGCGAAGCTGTAGCTTTCATAGTTTCTGAGAAAAGCTACCCGACCGCCCTTAGTGGGACACCCTGTATATATTTATATTTATATGTATATATATATATTCATATGTATATATATATATATATATATATATATATATATATATATATATATATATATATATATATATATGTATATATATATATATATATATATATATATATATATATATATATATATATATATATATATATATATATATATATATATATATATATATATATATATATATATATATATATATATATATATATATATATATATATATATATATATATATATATATATATATATATATATATATATATATATATATATATATATATATATATATATATATATATATATATATATATATATATATATATATATATATATATATATATATATATATATATATATATATATATATATATATATATATATATATATATATATATATATATATATATATATATATATATATATATATATATATATATATATATATATATATATATATATATATATATATATATATATATATATATATATATATATATATATATATATATATATATATATATATATATATATATATATATATATATATATATATATATATATATATATATATATATATATATATATATATATATATATATATATATATATATATATATATATATATATATATATATATATATATATATATATATATATATATATATATATATATATATATATATATATATATATATATATATATATATATATATATATATATATATATATATATATATATATATATATATATATATATATATATATATATATATATATATATATATATATATATATATATATATATATATATATATATATATATATATATATATATATATATATATATATATATATATATATATATATATATATATATATATATATATATATATATATATATATATATATATATATATATATATATATATATATATATATATATATATATATATATATATATATATATATATATATATATATATATATATATATATATATATATATATATATATATATATATATATATATATATATATATATATATATATATATATATATATATATATATATATATATATATATATATATATATATATATATATATATATATATATATATATATATATATATATATATATATATATATATATATATATATATATATATATATATATATATATATATATATATATATATATATATATATATATATATATATATATATATATATATATATATATATATATATATATATATATATATATATATATATATATATATATATATATATATATATATATATATATATATATATACCGGGTGACAATGAAACTACTACCTAGTGCGCCATTTCACAACGGCTAGAGATAAAAATATAGAATTTGGTACGTTGATAGGGTTGAATACTGTGAACATTTGTAACATAAAAACAATTGAATATCGTTTCCGGTTTCCCCGAAAATGACCGCGACTTCGTCATTTTAAATAGAACACCCTGTATATTTTATGTTTTTTGAACTCTCTTAACGATTCTAAACAACTTTTGTATAAAATAACTTATGTCTAAAATGTATAGTTTTCCAAAAAAAATGTATGTATAGTTTTCCAAATAAAGCCACTTAATAATTGCCATAAGGCCAGAATAAAAACAATCACGGTTATTTACTCTTTATTTAAGCCTTCATCCAACAAAATGTCAAAAAAGAAAATGTTCTGAGTTTTTGAAAACAGTTTTTTCAAGCTTTGATCAGACTCTGTACCATAACGGGTCAACTGACTGGAACAAAACCTTCACGACCCAATCCTACAACTTCCATAGACCGCAGCAAACTTGAAAATTTGATATCCTATTATCATGTTTTTAATGCTCATCTAAAGCGAAAATCAATATTACTAGCAATTATTTAATTATACCACCGGCTAAGTTGGCCATGGATTTAAAAAAGAAACGAATATGATAAGGTGAAAACAAATGAACTTTATTATACCTAGAGATGATTAATATTAACTAATAATAGAAGACATAGAAAAAAGAACGTACTTAATCAAAATTAAGATTTTCAAAAACACGACCTTCTGGTTCAATACAGGTCTCACATTTTTCAACAATTTTCCGTAATACATTTTATTTTTGAGCTATACTATTATTAATAATAGCAGTAATAATTCGATTTCTTAAAATGTCCAAATTTTCAGGTTGAATTAAATAGACTTTTTCTGTGATATGACCCCAAAAGAGAAAATCTAGAGGTGTCAAATCAGGCGAACGTGCTGGCCACCTGACAGGTCCATTCATTTTTATCCATTGGTCCCCAAACCTGTCATTTAAATGATTTACCCAAATTCGAGCATTATGGGCCGGTGCACCATCTTGTTGAAAGTATGTTAAGAGGTAAACTGTCCAAAAAATCGGTAACTGTTGTTTCTAGAAAGTTCAAATAGATTTGTGCTGTAAGTGGCTCATTAAAAATATTGGGCCCCAATTCTCGTTCCTAAAACACCTAGCCTTCAAGTTCCTTCTCTAAATAAATGTTGATTTTCATTTGCCCAATATCTTACGTGGTTTCTGTTGAACATTCCCAGGTTCGTGAAGCGAGACTCATCCGAAAATGATATTATTCTATTAAAGTTATTATTATGGTTAGAATTTTCCATAAATCATCGGCAATATTCAACTTGCCGTCGTAAAGTCATTAACATCCAAGTGTTAGTCGATTTGGTATTTGTAGTGCTTGTACTTATGTTTCTTCAAAATGTTCCTTGCACTTTCTATGTTAACTCTAACTTCACTTTCAATTTGGAGAGTAGAAATAATTGAATCAGCTTTCACACATGCCAGAACGTTTATTTCAGCTTCTTCACTAATAATGAACTTTCCTTCATTTTCATTTTGGGGAACTGTTTTCAAATGTTGTACTAGCCACGGAAAATAGGCATAACAGGGTTGGTTTCTGTCGGGGTATCGCTGTGCGCGCGAGTGTTTGAGCCTACCTTTGATTTTGCAAGCACTCGCCACAAACGAGAATCATATCTATTTGTTCCGCCGTTGTAAAACTTGCCATTTTAAAGAGATTACAAAGAACTTTTAGTCCACACCAGTAGAGACACGAAATAAAGCACGAGAATTTACAAAAAGTGCAACAATCTGCCAAGACCACAATTGATAAAAGTTACTTGTCAAAATTCATTTGTTTTTAAACACCATAGCAACCTCTGTCAAGGTTAATATGATTATTTTAATTTTAGCAAAACTTTGTTTATAGGTAGTTATCACACTAGGTTAAGTTATCAATAACTTAACTTTCATAAACAACTGCAAAATTGAAAATTAGGTATCATATTTTTATTATCCAAAGCGGAAAAGAGTCAGTTGACCCGTTGTGGTACAGGGTCTGATCAAAACTTGAAAAATCGATTTGCGAAAAACACATTTTTTTTTAACTCGGAACATTTTCTTTTTTGACATTTAGTTGGATGAAGGCTTGAATAAAAAGTGTATAACCGTGATTGCTTTATCCCGGCTTACTCCGTTTTTCCATAAAATTCAATTAAGTTATTTGGAAAACTATACATTTTATTTATATATTTTATTTATATAACTTATGTTATACAAAGTTGTTTAGAATTGTCGAGAGAATTCAAAAAACGTAAAACATACAGGGTGTTCTATTTAACGAAGTCGCGGTCATTTCCGGGGAAACCGGAAACGATATTTAATTGTTTTTATGTTACAAATATTCACAATATTCAACCCTATCAACACACCAAATTCCATATTTTTATCTCCAGCCGTTTTCAAATGGCTACCTGGGTAGTTGTTTCATTGTCTCCTGGTATATACCAATGGAAAAACTGTTGAAATATAGACTCTTAAAACCTACACCTTTTTGCTTCCCTCGTAAAAGAGAAATATTGGAATCGTGAAAAACATGTTTTCTCGATCTCTTCGGTCTGTTTGTCTGTCTGTCTCTATCTGCCTGTCTGTCCAGAGTATAGTTAAAAAACTGCTTACTTCAAATTTTGGTCAAAAATTAAGGGTTACATGGGGATAAACTGGTAACATTTTGGCACAAAATTCAATCTGGCGAAACAAGATGGCGGCTTAGTGAAATGTTATAAAACTATTACCAAATAACTATTAATCCAATTTACCTCAAATTTTGCACAAATATCAAATATTAGACATATTAGGTAGGAATCAACTAGTAAAATACTGGTACGAACCCAATATGACGAAGCAAAATGGCGGCTTAATTAAGTATTTAAAAACTGCATAATAGATTGATTTCAATTTTTTTGCAAAAATTAATTGTGGTATAGAAATGAACTGGTAAAATTATGGTACGAATTCAAGAAGGCGAAACAAAATAAAAAATTTTTATCTTATATAAATCTCCCTCCCAGGTTTTACATACCGCTTTAGAGTTCCTAGATGCCAAAAATACGTTTTTCGATTCCGTCGGGCTATCTGCCAGTTCGCGGTGTAGTTAAAAAACTACTTACCCGATTGACTTCATTTTTGGTCAGAAATTAAGGGATGACATGGTAATATCCTGATAAAAATCGAATATGGCGAAACAAAATGTTAAAAAAATAGTACTAAAAAGCTAATTATCCAATTTATCCCAAATTTTGCACAAGAATCAAGTGTTACATAGGAATGAACTGGTAACATTTCGACGATCCAAGATAGCAAAATAAAATGGCCGCCTAATAAAATGTTGAAAAAATCAGTGTGAAAAAATATTTATTAGATTAATTTCAAATTTTGTGCAAGCATCAAGTGTGACAAAGAAATTAAATGGTAAAATTGTAGTACGAATTCAAGATGGCGAAACAAAATGGGGGCCAAATAAACTTTAGAACATCAACGCAAAAAAAATATTCTTATTCAATTGACATCAAATTTTGCAGAAACATTAAATGTGATTAAAGGAGAAACTGGTACGAATTCACCATGACGGAACAAAATAGCGGTCTTAAAAAATGTATTTTAAATTATGCCCAAAAATCAAAGGTGGCATAGGTAGAAACTGGTAAAATATTGGTACGAATTCAATAATATGGTGGAATAAATTGGCACTTCGAACAAGTTCAGTGTTCAAAGGCTACTTATATCAGAATCAGATAGACGGGGAAGAGGGGGGAGTGAAATTTATATGCTTTGTATAAGCGATTTACAAAATGATACGCTGCATATTTTTCAAGTAATTTTTAATGACTATAAGATTTCTAAATAGAATTTTTATTGAATTTTAAAATTGTTGTATTGAATTATTAATTTGTGGAATATTGAGAAACTGTGACGATCAGGCATAGACTCATAAAAATGAGCTATCCAAAATCGAATATCCATATTTGTTTTTAATTGTAAATTTTTTTTACTATCAATAGTTGAGAATTGGACTTACCCAAAATTTTGTTAACGTTTCTTCCCTATTTCACTTGCTTTATTTTTTTCCTGTTACATTTTCTCCAATGCCTGAAATCATCGAAAAGGTGTGAACTAAAATAGTAATTTACACATGTCATCGGTTCAGATGAGTAACTAAAATAATTGCTATAAAAACTATACACACACACCAGTTATCGATAAGATGCTAGATATCATAAAAAATGCCAGTATTAATCCTCAAGAGATATAATCTGTTTAGAATATTGCTCGGTAAAAGTACGCTATGCTGAAAATTTGCTAATTTGAAATTTGGCTGTCCATTTTTTCTTTTGCTCGTTACTGAAATTTGAGTTTAAAACTCAACGTCAGTTAGTGACTCTTTGGCTTTTCATAATTATTACCCAAACACCAAAATTTCAAAAAAAACGTTTAAGTCGTCTAACTAACTTTATTAATAAATGTTGAATACGTTCAAGGAATCGAATGTATTTAAGTCCTAAGACAGAGCATTGTAAGTTTCATGCACGCAGTTTTGAGGAAAATATATAAATGAAGTATTTTTCTGATGCATTATATTTATTTAAAACTCTGAGCGAAAATTTTCAGCAAGTCGTGAGAGAGTTATATTGCACCAATTCATATGATTTTTTCTGAAATGACCGAGACCGTTCAACACTATTTTTTGTATTGTAAGTTTATACAGGGTTTTTCAAAAATCGGGTAACTGTTTAATCACGATTGTGCTCAAACCGCTTCACGTAAAAAGCTGAATTTTGGCACACAGGTTGACAGTGGGATGTAGAGGTTCTATAAGAAGGGCTTTTTCAAAACTCAAATTTGAAGGGGGTGAAACCGCCCCTTATATATTACAACTTTTATTTAAAAAATGGTTGGTTTTTTTGGAAAAACACTTTTAGTGTTTAGTATATTTTATTTGATTATTTTACTATAATATATATATTTATTTGATATATTGATTTCGTAAGATAAAATTAAGTGAGTCATAAAAAAAATTTGTTTGAATAATACTACTTAATAAAATAACAGAACTAGTTTTTAAAACAAAGGAATAAAAATACTACATTTTGTAGTCATTAAGAAACGGTACTTATAGCAAGGTTTTTCTAAAATTTTAGGGCATATAGGGAGTTTAACTTAAAAAAATACTAGATATAAACCGTTTAACGAATGAAGTTGTATATACATATAAATTTTTGGACAAAATTAAAGGTTCAATATTTTCAATAAGAATTGGGATCGATAGAAGTGTTTTATCAGTTTGCTTAGCGCAAATGGTTAGAGCAACGGGTTAAAGATCCAGAGGTGCGGGTTCGATCCCCGCTCGTACCATAACTTTTGCTGTTGAATAAATATTTCTAATAAAAATAAAAAAAAAGAATTAGGATATTCTATTGCAGTTTTCGAAATTGTCTAAAACTAAATATAAAATGTATGATTCACACACAGAGTTCCACCACAAATCTGTTATGCAGAGTATTATTTGAGACCATTTCAGTTTCTCAAAATTTTCTTGAACGGTAACTGTTGTAGAATTAAATATTTTGATATTATTTAGTATTAAGCCATTTCCATCTCAGTTATGGCCTCTAAACGTTTTAACATAACTTTTGTATATAGTAGTATGAGCGCCACCATTCTATTTTCAAAACCTGTTTGACATATGTTTTTTAAAAACAAAATCTAACGTCAAACGCCAAAATATTAGGATTTATTAATTTGTGTGTTAATATTAAGAAATGTAGACTTTTTTGTTGATACGGTTTTTAGCTGAGTTTACCTTGTTTGAGACTTAGAAATAATTGTTTAAAAATAAAATCACTTTTCAAATGCAATTACTTTTTATTTTTTCGAAACATTTCTTGCCCGCCATTGCCGCACATGTCTAACCAACTACTTCCTAACTTGTTCCGGTTTTTACCCATTTAGCTAACGTAACGGGTGACAATTTTTTCTACACTAGTTTATACAAAATATAAAATATAATAATTCTGCTTAAAATTTTGAGTGGTCGTAGGAAAAATAGTGTACATTACTCGTGTCAAAGTTATCGTTTTCAAATTCGAATGATTACCGCACTCGGCTATGTCTCCTCGTTTGAAAACTAAGAAAATAAAATGTGAATAATACTACCTACAGTAAAGCGCGAACCTTCTTTTTTAGTTCTCAGTGGCGTTTTTCTCACTTACTTACCCCCCCCCCCAATATGTTTTTTTCCTAAATATACTGTTTCAACACACGTGCTAAATTTTTTTTTTCAAGACGCGGTGTTACATGTGACACTTTTTAGGCCAGTTAACAATGTGTTTTTGTCAGTTTGGTAAATTGTCGTAGGAAAATTATTTTTCTATGACTACAAAGAATATTCAGTAGAACTTTCAGTTTAATTTTTATTCACTTTTCAACACTAGTATTGAAAAACTGAGTAAGTACTCTGATTAATTGTGAATAAAATAAGTTAAAAGGGCAAAGTAGGCTTTACGTTTTCAACTTTCTTTTGACCCACCATTTTTCAAATATTGTCGATTGAAAAAGACTATTGTGCAACAACTGCCGAAATACACGCATTTGATACGAGTGCAGAAGTTTGGTGTCGGAAGTCAAAGGCGAGTGCAACAACCATATGAAATGTTCACACTAAACTGTTTTTAGGACTGAGTAAAATTTTAATTAATAATAAAATTACGCTTGCATTGAAAATTCCTTATGCCTGACTCACCTATTCCACTGCCCGAAATAATATTTTTCACAGTCTGTCGTGGCGCCACATTGTAGCCAACAGCTGAACTAGTTGTGATGTGTACCTAGTTCAGATGTTGGCTATAATGTGTCCTCACGTCAGTGGCGATTTGTTAGAGAGCTGCAGAGCAGCAGCACTGGTTACAAATTTCAAAAAATAATAATTTTTATCCAGCTTTAACTTTTATCTACATAGTTTTGTTCACGGAGGCAAAGCGCTCACACATTACTATATATATTAGCTATTCTGTGACAATGCATAATATATTATCCACGTACCTCCGTAAATTCGCCTTTCGACTGATATTACTTCAAGCTGTCGTTGCCGCACTGCGAAGTGACGTTTTCGTCACAGGCTAGTCAATGGAAGCTCCCAAAAAACAATGTGATGGCGCCACCGATAGACGAGAAGCTGCAAAGACTTTACAGGCAGTGTTCAGTCTGAATAGGAGTGTGCCCTATTTGCTTGTTACTCGGTTCTAAACATATGTCCCATAAATATGAAGCAGGCTCAATACGAAGATTGTTGCAAGAAAAATGATTTGTATTTTGGCTTACACTATTTCAAAATTAAATTGAATTGTTAGAAATATTTCTCATTAGGCCGATGACGACTGTAGGAGCGGAGAGAACATTTTCTACTCTGAAACAGACATTTCTAATGAGCAGGATGTGTCAAGACAGGCTTGCATTAGTATTTTGGTATTTTCTTAAAGTTTTTTAATGATTTGTTATCTGATTTGTAGACCTAATTATTGTTTTATTATAGGTGGCGATTTTAACGTGAATTTTTTATCTTCCTGTTATATTCTTACTCTTTTGTGTGATCTTTCGGGTACCTATAATTTAACTGTCAAAATTGACTCCCCTACTAGAGTAAATAATGCATCTGCAACCTGTATTGACAATTTTCTGGTAAACACTGCTTATAATTATAGTGAGGTTATAAATCTAAATGTCGGATCAGTATTTCCAATATGTATGCCTTCAAACAGAAAATAATAAAAGCAGACTGCACTGGTAATATAAATAGGTACTTTCTAAAACTTTCTAAAAAATGAAAATTTACTGTATTTCAGACAGCTTTACCAAATGAAGCGTTTAATAATTTCACAGAAATATTTTATTATTACTCTAATTTGTCTTTCCCCTCCAAAAAAGTACTGCCCTTCTAATAAAGGCTATAAAAAATTAACACGGCTTAAAGAAAGGGTAGCTTTGTTTACCACCTTAGCTAAATATTATGAAGTATCCTCCTCTTGGCAAACAGTTGAATAGCATTTACAGGGAAAAACTAAAACTTTTTATGTGTAGTAAGAATAATATTTTAAGCGCCGAAAACAAAACCAAAGCAATGTAGCATAAAGAATATTCAAAAAAATGATATAAAGAATAATATCGAAATCATTATAAATGGTAATTTGTTGTCTAATGATGAAATAGCTGAGCGATTTAATACACAGTTCATATTGCTCAATGATGACTTGCCCTTAGATTTAGAGTTTGTTGTATATAATATACCCCTTTCTAACAAATTTTCCTTTTATCACCCATATGTAAAGAAAATAAACGTTATAACTAGGCTTAAGAATTCTAACTCTTATAGTCATGGTGGCATCTCTAATAAAAAAAATGTAAAGAATGTATGTATGAATGAATGAATGTATGAATGTATTGTTGAAGTTCTTGCGTATTTAATAAATATTTCAATATAAAACTAATATTTCCCTGATAAACTAAACAGTGCTACGGTTATTCCTTTATATAAATCGGGCGATCAAAATAATTTTGACAATTATCATGGAATAAATCTCCTAAATAGTATTTTAAAAATGTTTTAATTAATAATCAAAGATCACTTTGTTGCATATTTCTATAAAAATAAGTTACTCTCTCCATCGCAGGATGGTTTTACTATAAGCACTGAAATTGCATTATACGAGTTGCAACGTATAATTGTGGAGGCTCTTGACAAAAGATTGCTTGTATTGGGAATGTTTGTAGATTTTCACGAGCATTCGATGTAGTCAATTACAAAATTTTGCTTACTAAACTTTATAGGTATGGTATCAGAGGTAAGCCGCTGAATTTTAATAAGTCATACTTGTTAAATAGAAAAAAATTGGTATCCGTTAATGGCGCGGAAAGCAGTTGCAGGACTATCGAGGAGGATGTTCCCCAGGGCTTGATTTTGGGGCCGTTCTTTTTTCTAGTCTTTGGAAACGACCTCATAAATTTTATTAATAACTCTGCAGAAAGTACTTTCGTCATTTCTTAAGCTAGCGACACAAATGTTTTGATAGTTAACGAAAATATCGCATCCTTAAAGATAACTGCTGAAGAAACATATATAAAAATTTAAAATGGTCAGAAAAAAAACAAACTTAGTTTAAGTAAAAATAAAACCACAATTGTTAATTTTTAACTTAAGTCCATCAATGTACGTTTAGAATTATTTAAAGGTACGGATTTGCATTTACGTTCAGCAGATAAATCTAAACTGCTGGGGTCATTCTCGACGAAAACTTAAAATTGCATCCGCGTATTGAGGGTCTTTGCAGTAAGTTGCGTAGCTGCTGTTATGCACTTAAGTTTATGTCTATGCACTGCAGTAAGGAAATACTTTTATCTCTTTATTACACCAACATACACTCAAGAATTAGATATGGAATATTAAATTGGGGGATGAGTGCTAATG
Source organism: Kuschelorhynchus macadamiae (assembly GCA_030620095.1). NCBI lineage: Eukaryota > Metazoa > Arthropoda > Insecta > Coleoptera > Curculionidae > Kuschelorhynchus > Kuschelorhynchus macadamiae. The sequence goes on along the minus strand of JAUTXW010005285.1, from coordinate 336,971 downwards.
TCGATAGAGTTTTTGTATTGCAACAGTATGCAGTTCGTATTGTTGCTGGCGTAAAATTCAGATAATCATGTAGAACTGCTTTTAAAAATTTGAAAATGTTGACTGTAGCAGCATAGCATATATATCTACGAGATTTGTAGCTTTGTCTATCAATATATCTGCTTTTCAGGAAGTAAGGTCAGACCACAATTATAATACCAGATTAAAAATGCTTCTATTGCCTGTGAATCATCGATCTGCTCTTTTTCAAAAATATATTTATTTTACCTGATGCAAATTTTTTAACAAGTTAGATGCAAATATTAGAGATGCCGTTAATGTAAATATTTTCAAAAGAAGACTGAAAAACTACCTTCTGAATAAAAATGTTTATAGTTTTAACGAGTTTTATATATAATGTTCTTTTTCTAAACATGGGTTTTATAATAGTTTTAGAAATCATAGACTTTGTCTTTAATTTTTCTAATTATTTATTTGTATTTTAATTGAAGAAATAAATGTTCTGAATTTTTGAATTTTTTTTTCATTTTTGTCAGTTGAACAGAGACTTTTCCGGTCTATTCCTGATTTGAACGAAAGAGTTTGCCGCAAAAAAAATAGAGGCACTAATTTGATTTTTAAAAGAAAGTAAACATTATTTGTTTATCACGGATGTTATTATGTGGATTGCAGACAATCACGAACAGTATTTTTTTTTATTTCACCTTGGCTTTGTTTGAATATTGCGAGGCATATTGTATATTGAATTATCATCAATTGCGTCGACAGGTGAGGGAGTTAAATTATGTCTGATATTTTATTTTTGACATAAACTGTAGCCTGCAGCACTGTTACTTTCTCAATCCATGAGCCACCACTGCGTCGCATCGTGAGAAATGAGGGATTTTCAATGCAAGGATGTTATAAAATTAATTTGACGCAAATAAAGCTCGCAAGCAGTATACATCTGTCAATTGATAAAGATATTGTATACATATTGTTTTATGTTTGCGATGGAAAATTATGGCGGTAAAATGAATGAAAAAGTGGAACAGTTGACAATAATAGTAACTAACAATAAGAACATGACGTAAAAGGAAAAACAATCACCAATCTTATTTACAAAACATATTTTTATTGTTTTTCTAGATAAATTCCAATAAAAATTTATGGTAGTATTTAAACGATATATAAATGGTCATAAAACCTAGAGAGAATTTCCATCTGAGGTATTTAAATTTTGATTTAATAACAGGATTTTTAAAAATGTCATACCTTATTTTGTGAAGAATAGTTTAAGAATATCGAGGGATTTCCATAGTTTTTTGTAAATATTGTAAATTGATATTATTTATTTAGTCATATTATGCAATAGAAAATAGTTTTAATATTATATAAATATTTCGCTTCTTACCCTACTGTTAAAATATGATACCAAACAAAAATTCATTTTACACATTCGTTATTTTTAAGACTCATCAGTCAACCATGTCTTTTCATCAAAATATGTCGCAGGCAGCTTTAGAAGTGTACTTTTTTAAATGAAAACCCCCGAATTTTCAACTACATTCCATAAATATGAATGAAATTTTCGTCTTCTAATTTAGGCAGAGTAAGTAGCGTACCCAAGCAAAATTGCATTTAAAACAATGCCTGTAATCAGAAAAGTATTTTATTTTAAATTATACGAAAAAATGAAGTGTGCTGGATAGAAACTGGTAAAATATTGGTACGAATTCAATATGGTGGAACAAAATGGCGTCCAATTAAAATTAAAATGTTTGAAAAGACGGTATATATGTGTTACAAAATGACTATATGCGGAACTAAATTGGGTCACACTTCACTAATCTTAATAAAAGGAAAGATTTATTACGAGGGAAGTTCGGAGTAAAGGAAATTTACACATTTTTTACGTGATTATTTTAAATGGCTCACGTCTGAAACATACAATACTTATATATTTATGTTATAAGGATCGTAATATGATCATTATTGCACTAGCTGTCAGCCGAGGTTGATACCATGGCGGGTCTCTTGATTTTTTCGATTCGAATAACATACAAAACTTCCTTCTGGCATTATTTGAGTCAACTGTTCTTCTCGTTTTCTTGTTGCTTCAGAACTATAATGAATCCATTACGGTCCTAGGACTGAATCCATTATAGTACTTAGTTCAGAAAAATGTGTTATTTTGATAGTTTAACTTGACAGCACTGAAGTCCCTCGCGCGTCGTTCTGTTTCCTGTTTGGATATTTCAAAATTGCCGCCTTGCGCCTTCTTTGGATTCCATTGTTTTATGCAGTGGCGCAACTAGACATCGACTTTTGGGGGGGGCTCAAGCCCTGATACTTATAAGATACTATTGATTGTAGGATAAAACCAATTTTAATCATTTTTTCGTACGGCTATGATTTAATTATAAACTCCCGATATTGTCTAAGTTTTTATGTTTCGGCTATATACGATTTGATTAATATCTATGACAGCTGTCAAAAAATATATATTTTTTTAATAAACTTAAAGTTACATAGAACAATGAAACTCGTATATAAAAATTTCAAGTTCAAAGTTATCACAATAGGAAACCTGCCAAAGTGCCTCCTCCTTTTTGGTCTACCCTGCATCCCAGCCCATGTAGCACATATAATCATATATGGGCTACAATGCTGTGATATTTGCTAATATCTCTGGCTAATTAGCTAAAATTGCTAGCCAAAAGAACAGTTCTATTATAGTATAAAGACGGAAATATGGCTAAAGTGGGGAATAATAATTTGGCCATAATGGGGTAAAAATGGCCAATTGGACGACACACTCTTTTGATTTTATGGTTGGGTTTATTAGCTGCTTTTTGACTTTAAAATCGAGCTTTTTTAGCTGAATTCTGATTTGTTTTTTAGCCGAAATTTGAGTAACATTTTTTCCGAAATTTACCTATATAATTTCTCATTGCCTTTTCTTCATTTATATGACAAATCGTCAAATGTTTAAAATTATGTAGAAATAGTATTAACAGAGCCAATCAGTGTAAGAATTTATGAGCCAAGAGGAAATGCAAACATAACAAATCATGGTTTCGTAGAAATACGTACACTATGACTTATTGTGTAAAATATTCATTCGACGGTTGGTGGGGACAAAAAACACTTACGTAGGAACTTTTACTGTTAAAATAATCTAAGACAGGCACATAAAACACGCGCCCCTTCTTGAAACTAAAAATTTCGTTTTCCACAATTTTTTTTGTAGATGTAATTTACTAAGAAAATTCATTAGAGTCCCTAAAGTGGTCAAGTAATGGTTGCTAGGAAATTAGTTTAATTTTAACTTCAATCATGGCGGATCATAAAAAGCTTTGGGTTATTTTTTTAGAAAATATTCCTGCCACCTTGTAAGCAAATATTTATCAAATGGGAATAGTTTTCAAATGTAGCAACATTTACTAAAATTTTGTCAATAAAATGCCTACTTGGTTTGCCTTTAGTACTCGTTAAAAAATGGCGAGACAGACAGACACAGGAGCCAGCGTAACAAAATTAAACGACGATTACCCCAAGTCGGCGTTTTTCTGTAATATGTGGTGAAATATTTAATATTTTTATTAGACATGTTGTATGGTAAATAATTTATATTTCGTTTTTCTAAATAAATCTTCAGTTTGGTTCAGTATAGTTTTATACATAAATGTGGCATTTTTTGGCAATATTAAAGCAAAAATAAGCGAAATAAAACTACCCAATTTTAGTTTAATTTTGAAACAAAAATGTAATAATAAAAGCTATATTTTTGCCTCTCAATTTTTGTTGTCTTATGTCATAATCTGGCATTCTTATATACCTATTATTACTATAATTAAACTTACATACTTGCTAAAATATGTTTGGTTGGCATTTGGGAAAAATGCCTACTTGTTGATTATATTCTGACCTAGATTTCTATTGATTAAAAATGCCATATTCTGGGAGTTTAAACAGCTATGCTTACGATAATTTAACTTACATACTTACTAGAATATATGTGGTTATATTGTGGCAACAAAATTGACAAATATTTCTACTTTTTGGCCATCCAATATTATAAAAAAAAAAGTTGGAGGTTTAATTATCCTATAAAAGATATTTATAGTATGCTCAATCATTTGCCAAAATTTGACAAATCTCTTGTTTTTATGTGTTTTTTATGGATAACTGTTAATACATAAAATTAAATAACAGAAGTTTCGCCGTTTTTTGGAATATCACCTCAATTTTGTTTTAAATATGTATAGTCTAGAAAGATTAAGTATCTACATCAATGAAGTTTCATGATTTTTCAATGTTAGAACATTTTCCCCACCTCTTTCTGTTTTGAGTTTGACTATTATCGGTTTTGCGTAAACAAAATATGATTTTTTTTACTCTTTTAAACCCCTGAAGATGTCGCTTACACTTTTCACTATTTCTTAAACTTTTATGATCCATAACTTCAAAATAACCGCGCCCTTACGTTTTTGTAAGCCCAGATAGTGTCCAATTAAATTGGTCAAAAGTATACAAGATGCTAAATTAGAAAAAAACCTATGTTTATTTCTTAACTAAAGAACGGAAGGTGCAAGAGAAAAATAAACTATGCTTATAAAATACCTTCTTACCCATTTTTACAAACTAAATGGAGTTTGAGTATTTTGGTTAGCCCTCGCCAATCGCCTGGCGGGGGGGCTAAGCTCCCCCTAGCCCCCCCTAGTTGCGCCACTGGTTTTACGTTTCGCTATGTGTTTTATTCAAGTTTCCCTGGACTATTTTATTTGACTTTGTTTAGTGTTAGTATGTATCTTATAAAAGTTTGTACTTATTTATAGACAATAAAAAGTAATAGTGAACTAAGCGGTGAGCTGTAGATATTTAGAATTTTGTAAATAGGCTAAAAATATTATATGTGCCTAAAGTCTGGTTTTTTTTATATCCCTGACAGTGTGTTCAAATATTGCTATTATTGATACTGATAACATACTCACAAAATTAAATAATCTGCCATGATATGATTATAATCCTTCCTGCAGGTAAATGTTTTCCCGATAGCATGGCAGGATTTGATTGAATAATTTTCCTGTGAATTTTATTATATTTTACCGGCAAATGTCCAAATTTTCAGCCGTTTAGTGCCTAGCATTGCAATTTATTGTCCCTAATCTGCGACTGCCCTATAAATAATATTAAACATTACGCGTTTGTTTTATTGAATTAAGTGTAGCAAATTTTAGAATACAGGAAAGAAAAAAGAAGCGTTTCGAATTTCGCGGGCAAACGGCAGTGTCAATCTACGGCGCGCGCCATCTGCTTTCACTTTCCGTGGAGATAGAGTGAAAACGCCAAGTAGATATTCTCTGGAATGATTTATTTACAATGAATTGCACGCCTCAACTTAATGGTCTCTCATAAATTTATTTAAAACAAATACTTTATTTCCACTCGCCAGAAATAAATAATACAAAATTAAAACGGGTATTGCATTACTTAAACTATTTACTGGTAGTCATTGATAGACAGACGTCAAGGGATTTCTTTGAATTTTCAAATGTATCAGTTGATCAATTTGGATGAATTTTTGTGTGAAGTGTTAAGGGTAGTGCCGGTGTGGTCATCTTTTTCTACCTAAGAGTTTACGCGATAAATTTGAAATGCTTTAATATATTGCCTTGAAATTATTATCAGAGTATGAAGTGTAACTAATTAACCACACATTTTTTTATAAAGAATTATAAACGACTACAAAAAAATGCACTAAAAAGTAAAAAATAATACTTTATTTCATCTTGAAAATTTAATTTTATGAAGTCGAGGTCGAACTAAATAAAAACAATAAATAGACATTACACCTGAGGTATTAGTTGGAATCCGACTTCGCAAAGTCAAATTTCCAAAATAGAATAAACTATAATTTTTTATTGCATTTTTTTAACCTTAAATAAAACCACTGCTTTGATACTTTAGTACACCATTTTTGTAATTTTGCTTTTATTTGTTGATAATTTATTTTTATATTATCTTTTATTTACATAATCAATAAAAAAATCAATTTTGACTCTCATAATTTTCCTTGAACTGGAATTTTACCGGCTTTTTAAACATTTAAACAGGCTGCCATTTTGTTTGGCCATATAAAATTGAAAATTTTATCAGTTCATCCTTGTTTCACCTTTGATTTTTAAATTTCAACTCAATCGGATAGGCCACCATTTTGTTCCACCATATTGGCTCCTCACCAAGATTTTACCAGTTTATCTTTATATCACACTTGATTTTTGGGCAAAAATTAAGATCAAACTAATAAGTAATTTTTTCAGACCGACTTTTTAAACATGTAATTAGGCCGCTATTTTGTACCGACATCTTGGTATCATACCAAAGTATTTACTAGCCTAACCTTTAATTTGTGTGCAAAATCTCAAAACAATCGATGAAGTTATCAGTTTATCCCTATATCACATTGAACGTTTGTGCAAAATTAAAAAACAAAGTAGTTTTTTGGCTCAATTTTTGACAAACATTTTAAGTAAATCGGATAAGTAGATTTTGAGCTATGCCGCGAACAGGCAGACAAATAGACAGACAAGCGAACAAATTGACCGAATTGACAAAACATGTTCTTCGGCATCTAGTGACCCTGAAATGAAAAAATCTGAAAAAATCTCGCAGGGTGATTTTTTTACAATAATAATATTTCACGCTTATCAGGGTAGTATATATAAAACTGACCAAAAAATCATTGAAAAATAAATACGATTTATTTCATCTTGAAAATTTAACTTTTGAAGTCGGCGTCTAAACTATAAAAGTTCTAAATAGATATTAGGTATTAAAACACATAATATATAAATCTATTTTTTGTGATGTAGCTAGTAATATTTATTAGTTTGACTTTAAAAGTCAAATTTTCAAAACAAAAGTTATTTTCAGTGATTTTTTTTAAGTCATTTCATTTTTTTAACACCAACTGTTCTTTAAGGAAGTGTTATAAGCATTGTGATGTATGTACTCTAAGCAAACTCAGTAATTTTGAAATCGAATTTTTTGCTAAGGAATTAGAATTTATTATACAAACGTATATTTAGGCACCATTTTCAATTTTTAACTAACCTTTGGTTTGTGGTTCCTAAGTGCACTGTGAGCCTTTTTTACCTCGGAATTCACAAACTAGAAAACTTAACACCTTATTATTGATAAATTCTGATAAATATTAACACGACTTATAGATAATACCTGAGATAATGTCTGCATTATCTCCATTTGATAAACCGGAATCCATGTAATAACATTTTTTTAGTTGATTTATAGAATCGACTTGACTTAATCTTGCTATAAATCTGTTAATGACTTGGTTGGCGAATTTAAAAATTGTAGGTCCAATAAAAGCTAGAAAAGCCGCAATAATAAAATTATTCATTTTTCGTAATCTTTTTTTTTATTCCAGCCCACAATGTATACCATTTTAAATAAAATGAAAGAAGGACTTGAAGAAGATGAAAAGTATGATGCCGACTTTTTATGCCAAAGTGTTAATAAAAAACAAAAGTATTAACGTCCATAGATACATAAATAAGAAAGAAATTAAAGGCCATTCGGACAAAATATTCTGCCTGTAGTAAGCTTATTCAAGTATAGGGTCCAAAAATAATGGACCATTATACTGACAAGCCTTTAAGTGCTTTCCATCCTACCGGCATAATTGACGACGTTTTGCCCTATATGAGGCTCATCAAAACACTCAACGGTATGTTAAATATAAACGATGAAAATAGTAGGCAATGAGATATTATAAGCCATCAAGTAAGAGGTGCCACCTAGGGAACAAATGCGAGGTTGTAATTTATACCTCTAGTAACGTTTAAAAGCATTAAACTAAGCGCGACATACTAGTATAATGATCCATTATTTTTGGACAATTTAAAAATTTTTTAATTAATTTAAAAACAGTATATTTCATTACTATGATCTCATAGGGATGCTTACTTTGGGCTAATTTAATAACAGAGTGTAGCTGAAATGGGATAAAAATATCGCCGGCACCAGATATTGCTGTGGATTTTGCGCTGTACGCCGAGTCGCCCTCATTTTGCCCGTGATTCGTCTCGAAAAATCGCAAAAAAAAATTCTCCGACAGTCTTCCGGTTCATCTCGTCGAAGGCAGACCTCTGTGTTATTAACATAAGTGGTTCCACGTGTTCGGTTTTGCTGCTTTATTTTGGGGGGAAGCGGGAGACTCAAACGCTCAGAGTGGAAACTAACGACCCCGCTAGAAAGGGAGCAGACGCTGTGAACGTGTGAGGCCTAGTTGTTCCTGTATTCTATCCCGTTCGTCTGCCGCAGTTCTACATAGAATATTAGCGTAATGGCCGCTATGTGGCGGGAGTGGGAGGGGTAAGGGGATAGCTTGAAAGAAAAGGTTATCTCGTAAGACCAGTAGTACTCTCAAGGGGCATCTAGTGGAAGCCAAGATGCATTAGAAAAGTTTTTAAAGAAAATCAAATTTAAAGATTTAATAAATATACATTTTTTATCTCCACAATTTGTATTTTATCCAGATCTAACATACAACAGGCATACGTACATACAGATATTCATTCATTTACAATACCTAAACCTTAAATAAAATCACTGCATCCATACTCCAGTATAGAATTTTTTTAAAATATTTTTTTTATTTGTTGTTAATTTCATTTTTATTTTATTATTTTTTATTTTTTGTAGAGTCCCGATACAAATTTGGAACTCTTCTAGAGTCTACAAATCACGTCCTTTTTCCTTGAATTAGTTTTCTTGCCATATTACCTTCACATGCGATGATACGAGTTTTTGGTAAAAGTACAAATGAATACAGATTCTTTGAGGAACTTCTCTGGTGTTAATATTCATGTCGTTACTATGCGTGAGGACCATCTTTGAACGCAGTAAGTACCAGTATAATAACCACGGCAAATGAGAATATTGAAAAGTTTGAAAAAGTAGAATGTTTTCGTTGTCATAAAATCGGACACAAGCGAAGAGATGTCTTAAATTAATTCAAAAATAGTTCATCATTTTCAGATATTCAGGGTGTTACAAATGCGAAATACGAGCTTTAATCCAATAATCCCATCTAAATTGATTTAAATATTAAGAAAACATTATTATATTATATTATATATGAGACCTTTCAAAAAGTTGTGATATTTATCATATGAAATTTTAATATTACTATTGAAAGAAAGCGTTGAACATAGGCACATTTTAAAGATCCTTTGAAAGACTAATTAGAAATGTAACATCAGTTTCTTAAAGATATTCCGAAGCGAATGATGATTACATTTTAATTTATTGAAATTGTTTCATTAACTAATCAAACAATTTCAATAAATTAAATTTTTTCTTTAATTCCTTATGTTGAATTTTTAAAATAATTTGACAGTAATTAAAAAAACGTAGTAAATAATGTTTTTATTTTGAAAGTTATGATGTTATTGTCGCAAGCATAATAATGTGAAACATAAGAACATGTTAAAAGACTACCGCATACGACAGAACTAGCTAAGTTTCAATACAAATTTGTACACTAAAAAATCAAATCAAATAGGTTTAGCCTTTATTATAGGTATAATAATAATAACAAGACCCATCAGCGGTTTGCCCACCATGTACAAGATCCTAACAGGATGCATTGCAAATCGTATCTATCACCATATTGACAGTAATAACGTATTAGCCGAGGAACAGAAGAAATGCATTCGAGATCATCAAGAATGCAAAGAAAACTTATCATCGACTCTGTGGTACTTAAGCAGGCACAGAAAAAATAACGCAATATATACACTGCTTTTAGAGACTATAACAAGGCATTTGACAATGTACCACATTCTTGGCTCATAGACGTACTAGGAATATATAAAATTCACCCTATGATTACCTAACCACTATCAACCACCAGTGGAGAACGAACCTGAGGATCTATAATGGCGATCGATCCGATTCCCGAATCATATCCCACCTTCTGTATATGGATGATATTAATTATTATTAATATATTATTGACGTGACATACACCTTCTAGAGAGACGTACATATGGAATTTGGAATGGAAAAATATAAAGCCTTAAACAAGGAGAAATAGTTCTAGCGATGAACCAAGGAGAGACCTACAAATACCGAGGATTCCAACAAGCTAGACTGCTCCAGGATAAGCGAAGAAAGACCAAGCTGTAAGATCAGTACGTTCAAAGAGTGCGAGCTCCTCTGAAGACAGAACTGAACACCGGAAATCTCATTACAATAATTAACAGCTATGCTGAGCCCGTGCTGACCTACAGTTTCGGAGTCTTGAAATGAACTAACACGCAACTAGAGGGACTGCAACGAACTACTCGCCTAATGATGACCAAATACAAGTCACACCTCCCAAGGTCATGAACTCTTGGAACGTAAAATTTATTTTAAATTATTATTTCAAATAATTTCAGAAATAATCAAAGGTAAATTTTGGTTTTTATTTCCCTCGTAAAGAGAGTAATGAGAGGAAGTATTGTAAAAAATCACCCTCTGAGATTTTCCAGATCTTTCCGTTTCAGGGTTTCTAGAAGCCGAAAAACATGTTTTCTCAATTCCGTCGGTCTTACTGTCGGTCTGTCTGTTCACGGCATTTCTAAAAACCTTACACGATTAACTTCAAATTTTTTTCAAAAATTAAGGGTTGTATGGGAATGATTTGGTAACATTTTGGTAAAAATCTAATATGGCAAAACAAAATGGCGGCCTAGTGAAATGTTAAAAAAATGGTTACTAAAAAACTACATATCCAATTTATCTCAACGTTTGCACAAAAATCAAGTATTATGTGGGAATCAACTGGTAAAATATTGATACGAATCCCAAATGGCGGCTTAATAAAGTATTTAAAAATTCAGCCCGAAATGAACTAGTAACTAATTTAAGATGGCGAAATAAAATGGCGACCAAATAAAATATTTGTAATCGTGAAAAAAGTCTACCTCTCAGGTTTTACAGATTTTCAGGTTTTAGCGCCCCTAGATAAATATTCAAAAAATATTTTTATCAATTCCGTCGGTTCGTCTGGCTGTCTGTAGTTCAGGGCTTAGCTTAAATACTACTCATCAGAGTGATTTCGAATTTCAGTCAAAAACTAAGGGTTATATGGGGATGACCTGTAATATTTTGGTAAAAATCCAACGTCGGAACAAGGCGGCCTAATAAAATATTTAAAAAACCGCGCGACCTGAAAAGAATTACTCCTTGGATTAATTTCAAATTAAGTATGATAGAGAGATAAACTGGTAAAGTTGTGGTACGAATTCAAGATGGCGGAGCAAAATGGCGGCCAAATATATTTTTTATTTTGCAGAAACATTAAATATTATATAGCGATAAACTGCTAGGAATTAAACAGGGCGCCGGGCGTAACAAAATGGCAGAGTGTATCAATGTATAAACTACTTATTGAATTTAATTTGAATTATGCCCAAAAATCAAATGTGACATAAGTAGAAACTAGTTAAATATTGGCAGGAATCCAATACAATGGAACAAAATGGCCAATAAAAATGTTTGAAAAGGTAGTACGTCTTAATAAATGACTATGTATAGAACTAAATTTGGTCACACTTCACTATTCCTAATAAAACGAAATATCCATAACCAGGGAAGTTCCGCGAAAAAGAAAATTTACCGATTGTCGTACGAATATTCTCGGAAGTATTCTGAATTTTGAAAATTTCTCAATAGTATACCAATGAGCCTGTAATTGGAAAATTTGCTCGCATTTAACCGACCTTGCCTCTCTTAAAATTTCCGAGATTCCAACGCTCGTATCTCGAATTTGTTACACCCTATAAATAAGAAAGTAGTGGATAATCGAAATGTCGGTTTTCTAAAACCTCTTCCAGTTACAAAAAAAAACAACTTTAATCCCTTTCGAATGTTAATCAACACACAATAAATATGCAAACAAACATTTAATGTAATGACAATTATTATTTGAGATTTCATTATACCCTTGTACACATTATTGATGTGCTAACGAATTTATTTAGTACCTGTTTAGTACAAATATTTTATTTTCACCTCTCTGCAAAGAGTGTTGTATGTGCTAGTAAATTCATGATATAGAGAATTGCTGCTAAAAATAAGTTATCTGAATTACGCCAGTATTGATTTTATAACAACAGAGATAATAAAAAAGAATGTTATTATTGCTATTCATCAAACTAATTTTTTATAAGTACTACAGATACAGATCGTTTTTGAAATTCCACACGACTTTTTGTATGGATTTAAGTTTGAAGTACTCTCAATTTTTAAATATGTGCTTCCAATATTTTATATTGCCAGTGGCATTCTACATTCCTGAAGATAAAACAAGTTTGAACTCATAAATAGGCTTTTTGAAACACAAACAAAAAATTAATTTTATCATTAAAACAAAAAATCCGACTACTAATACTTAAAGCCCACTGGCTATCAGATAGCAAAAAACAGCTTAATTTTTAATCTATTTGAAACCTTACAAATTTAATATTTTTTTTTGTTATGATTATTTTAGTGTTGATCACTGGAAGCAGGGACTTTTTTTTAGCTAGTCGGCATATCTTCTACCCTTAACGCTAAGCATTCGGGTCTATTTGTTTTTTTTTTAATAAATAATTTATTTAATTCTTTTTTGTTATTATTTATAAATTCTTGGATAATATATCAACACACTGGTCAAGAGCAACAAGGTCTGAGGCTAGAGTTTTGCACATCTACATAAATGTAGCTTTCATACAATGGAATCCGGAAATTCTCAGCAATCCTAGCGCAGATATTATAAATATAATTCGCTTTTTACAGAAAATAATCTCTTAGGACTACGTGATTTAAATAACCAGGGGGCAAAGACTTGACGCATTACAGCACCTCGTGTGCTTTATGTTTCTAGCTTACAGTTCAAATTGAAATTTGAAATTTTAAGTCTTGAAAACACTGTCAATATCCAGTCGAACGGTAACATATAAAGTAAACTAAGTTTGATCTGATGAGTTCTTCCTTTATTATCCCTACTTATCTGTTTACCGTTGGAATTCACACTTTTGCAAATTTCTTTTTATATTTTGGTATTGAAAATACTATTGGGATCACTTTTATGCAAACTTAACACTGCCTGTCGTAACCTCGACACTAAAACTGCGATAACGTGTTCAGTAAAATAATACGTATAGATTATGAGTGCGGACGAACTTAATAAATAAATAAGATAACATTATAATATGAGGTCATCAGATTGCCCATGCATTGATGAACAAATATTATATAGAAATCGTCTTGTGTATGTATGTGTGTAACAAAATTCTGAGTCTTGTATTAAAATAAGGTAAATCCGGATTGTCAATGCATAGATCAACAAATTTTAGCAAAAACAAAATAGTCCATGGTTTTGTGTATGTGTACAATAAAATTTCGAGTCTTATTAGAATAAGGCGCACTATTATATAACATACATACAAAACTATTTTTGTATGTATGTTATATTTGAACCGATTTTTACCACGAACTATTTATTTAATTCTAACTTACCAAAACGTCCTAGCTTTTCGATTCATATCTTATTATGTAACTTATCGATGCTAAAGAGATTATTAATAAGTACGGATTTATGTCACAGCACGACAGTAAAGAATTCTCAAGTAATAATAAATAAATCTAAATATTAAGTTTTAAGGCCATAGGCAAAGGAATTGCTCACACATATGTATGTATATTAATCTAACATCTAAATGTAAATGGAATCAGAAATTAATCACATCCAATGTTTTTTGAAAAGATTGAAACAGGGAGAAGGCCGACAAATTAAGAAGAACTATAGGGAGGTCTATCATTTTTGACATAATTACAATAGTCACATTTAACCCATCTTTATTAATAATATTAAAATGCTATAAATGTCACAAACGCTGAGGGAACAAAATTTAAAAAAATTGGCAATGGAACGATTTGTATCTTTTAATATATCGAGTGTTTTATACGGCTATACCATTTAATTTCAGACCCTCTCTCCTGAAATTTCTTCCATTTTCCGTTCAAATGTGAAATATAAAAAAGATGCCGTTTGTATCGAAAATTTAAATGGAAAAAATGGGACATGCATTATATACCTATAGATGAAAAATTTTAATAAAAACAAATATTTAAGCTAGGGTGATTACCATTATGTGTACATTTGAAATATTTTTTGTTGACAAAGGAAATTTAGATATATTAGATTTAGGCCGATTTTTACAATAAAAACTACATCTTAAATGGCTGTAGCGATACAGCCAAGGTCGTCTTTAAAACAACTGCGCTTTTAGTCAATAACAAAGACCAACAAAAAGAGCGGAGTTTATAAACTTAGCTTTAATTCTTGTAATGCCTCATATATGTCGGCATGACTTGTAGACCTAGAGGTCAAAATTAAAAAACACCTCAATAGACCATACACTTCTGCCGTTGGTTTTCATATTAGGTTTGATAAACACCAGTTTTCTCCTTCAAAAAACAGCAATATTTTACACAACATCAACTCAAAAAGTGTATGGTCTATTGAGGTGTTTATTAATTTTGACCTCTAGGTCTATAAGTCATGCCGACATATATGAGGCATTACAAGAATTAAAGCTAAGTTAATAATATATTTTATATTATATATATAATATAAACTCCGCTCTTCTTAGTGGTCTTTGTTATTGACTAAAAGCGTAGTTGTTTTAAAGACGACCTTGGCTGTATCGCTACAGCCATTTAAGATGTTAGTTATCTTTTCGAAGCATGATCCTAGATAAGGAAATGGCAAATATTTACTGGGCTTTTTAAAAATTCAATGGGAAAAGCTTGGCGTTTCAGTTTTTTAAAATTGAATTTATTAACTATTTTATCAAAATAAGGGTAATTAATTGCAATTTGCTTAATAAGTTTTAATTCCGCTTGTCGATGCTCAGTTGAGAGAGGGAAAGCTGTATAAATAAAACTATAAAATGAAGACAATTTAAACAAAAAGAATGATTTGTGTAGGTTTTCTGTATACTTAAAAATCCAATCTGCTAGGAAGCTTGATAATTTTGACATCCAAAAAATTTATTGAATTAATGGACTCTAATTCGATGGTAAATTTTATGTTGGGATGTACAGTGTCACCAGTGGTAAAGTCTGCAACAAATGGGCATTTTTTTTATTTTCACATCTACGTAAAATTTTATTACTACATACGTTTTTTTATAGGTTTTATTAATCTTTTTTATATAATATGAAATATAAGCAATTTATTAAATATTACAATATTTTACCCAAGCTTAAGTTCCTAGATCGCCACGTTTTTTTATAGATTTTAATAATATTTTTTTTTAAATATAATATATATATATTTATATATTATATGAATTAGTTTAGTTTGATCCATTTCTTCACATATTTGATCATAAAATGTACTTATTTAATAATCATAAAAGATTATAACCTATAAAAAAATAAAAGACAGAATAAAACATTATAATTTAAAAGTTGTGTCAGGTATTTTCAATAGGTAGGATACTTGCGTAAGGTGCAAGATCTGTGTATATTTTTTTTTGTAATCTGTAATCGTAACCTTCGAGATGTTTTACACCTTCACATATCAGGCACTACTCACACAATTAACTTTAAATTTAAAAACCAAATGTAACACAGAAGTTAACTGATAAGATTTTGGTAAGAATCCAATGTAACGGACAAAATGGTGGCCTAATAAAAGGTTTAAAAAATCGTTTTTAGTTGATTGAAATAAAAAATATTAAAGCTACTGATTAATACTGACTCAATGAAAACAATGAAATTTTGTGCAAAAAATTGTGTTAGATAAATGAACAAAAATGCTCCAAATGGATCATGGGCCTCGACTAAAGGGGGAGGATGTCAAAAACAGTCCGTTTCTATGGATATGCAGAGTTTTATCCAATCGCCATTAAGTATTGCATTATTTCTATAGTAACTCGCATTCTTTTCATAGTCCCAGATGCGTACGGAGAACTTTAGTAAGATTTTAGTACGGCGACCTTATAATTTTTTTAAAACTCAATATAAAAACTACTTATTCAGTTGACGTCAAATTTTTCAGAAACATTAAGTGTGATAAATGGACAGTGAACTGGTAAAATTTGACACGAACTGAATATGACGGAACAAAATGACGGCCTAGCAACATGATAAAAAAAATCGGAACTTCCCTTATTATAAATTTTTCTTTTAGTAGGAATAGTGAAGTGTTACCCAATTTAGTTCGGTAGATAGTCATTTAGTAACACCTTTATACTGTGTTCTCAAACATTTATGTTGGGCTCTGTTTGGTTCCGCCATATTGGATTCCTATCAATATTTTACCAGTTTCTTCCTACAACGGACTTTATTTCTGGGCATAATTTAGAATAAATTGAATAAGTAGTTTTTACATTGACACATACCGCCATTTTTTTCCGTCATTCGTACCAGTTTATCTCTATATCACATTTAATTTTTTTTGCAAAATATAAATTCATTTATTTTGGCCGTCATTTTTTTTCGCTATCTTGAATTCATAGCAGAAATTTATTAGTTTATCTCTGAGTATATAATACTTAATGATTGCATAACATTTGAAATTAGTCTAACAAGCACTTTTTTCAGGCTGAATATTTAAATACTTTAATTAGGCCGTCAGTTCATAATAATGTAACACTTGATTTTTGCGCAAAATCTGAGGTAAATATTGGATGGGATAATCAGTTTTTTAAGTAATAATTTTTTAACGTTTCACAAGGCCGCAATCTTGTTCCGCCATATTAGATTTTTACCAAAATATTACCAGATCATCCCATATAACCCGTAATGTTTCACCAGAAGTTGAACTCAATGGGGTAAGTAGTTTTTAAGCTTTATAACTGGCAGACCTAAAAACAGATGGACGAAATTAATAAAACATATTTTGGCTTCTAGTGACGTTAATCGTGAATATATGTAAAACCTGCTGATTTTTTTAACGTTTATAAAAAATTTATTTGGCCGTCATTTTGTTCCGCCATCTTGAATTCGTACCACAATTTTACCAGTTCATTTCTATACCATATTTAATTATTGCACAGAATTTGACATCAATCCATAAAGTAGTTTTTCCACACTGAATTTTTAAATATTTTATAAAGTCGCCATTTTGGTTTGTTATCTTAGATTCGTACCAAAATTTAGCAGGTGATTTGTACATAATAACTACAGAAGGTACCAGGTGATGCCCATATGAGCCATAATTTTTGACCAAAATTTGAAGTCAATTGGATAAGTAGTTTTTCAACTTTGCCGCGAACAGACAGACCGACAGACAGACTGTAACGTAAATATCTGAAAAATTCTCGAAGGGTGATTTTTATACAATTACAATACTTCCGTTTATAAGGAAAGTAAAAATCATTATCATCCTTTATCCATAATGATACTTGGACTTTAATAAAAAATAAATAAGAAATAACAGGTTTTATTTTTTTCTGTTTAAGGAATTAAATGTTTCATAAATAAATAAACTTCAAAATTAAAAAAATAATAATTACAAATCTTTAAAATATATATACATATATATTTTAGTCATTTATAGTCAAATAGACTAAAAATATAAGTTTTCGATGAAACAACTGATATAATATTGTATTATTAATGTTATTTATATATTGCACAGTGATTATAAAAGAAGTGAATACCTATTGAAGCACATCGCCTCCAAACCTGATTTTTTCCATTGTCAATAAATATTGAATTTTGAAATATTTTTTATATAATATTTGGCTTGAAAAATAAAATAAATGTAAAAAATATTTAAAAAAACTTTTGTTTGTAAACTATCGAACGGAAAAGTAAAAAATAATTAAACTTACATAAACACATTTTCTTAAAAGCTTATTTCAAGTGCCTTATGTGTGCTTATTTCTCACGTCTCAAACTTTTGAGAAAATATTCAAATTTTTAAAAGTTCTTTGGTTATGTAAGTTTAATTATTTTTTAATTTTCAGTTCAATAGTTTATAAATAACAGCTTTTCTAAAAATATTTTTTACGTTCATTTTATTTCGTATTTTTAGCATTATTTTTACGTACCTGTGTATAAGACATTCATGACTGGACACCATAATAATGTATTTTCATCGGTTTTATGTATTCTCAGTCAATTCCCATCACGGAAACTGTTTTCTACTTTTTGGCATCATTTTTAAGCACCCTGTATAAGACATTCACGATTGGACACCGTAATATTGTATTCTCATCGGGTTTAGGCATGTATATCAAATTCCAGTCAATTCCGATATCACGAACTGCTTCAAGAGTTAGCTCAAAGATACATACTAACATACAAGTGAAGTTAAATAAAAAATTTTAATAGGGCTAGTTTACTAGCGACAATATTCTATATTTTGTATGTTCTGTACACCCAATATGGCAAAGGAACTCCCCCTCCCCGCACATTTCTTGTAGAAAATTTTAATTATTTATCGAATGAATATTGTCAGTAGATACAGCTTTAATAATATATTTGAAAATAAAATAATACAGGTTTCATAAAATTTTAGAAAAACTATGCGATTACTGTTATGTCAGTTTCACCTGATTTTTCATAATAATTCCTCAATGACTGATACAATTCTATTAATATAATATTAATAAACAAGGTGTTTGATAAATAGTTCCCTTTTTACTTCTCTCGTAAAAGGGAAGTATTGTAATCGTGAAAAAATCACTCTCCGAGATTTTTTCTGATTTTCACGTTTCAGGGTCCCTAGATGACGAAAAACATGTTTTCTCAATTCCGTCGGTCTGTCTGTCTATGTGTCTTTTCGGGTGGTAGCTAAAAAACTACTTACCCGATTGACTTGAAATTTTCGTCAAAAATTAGGAGTCATATGGGGATGACCTGGTAACATTTTGATAAAAATCCAATATGGCGAAACAAAATGGCGGCTTAGTGAAATTTATATTACATAACTACTCATCCAATTTATCTCAAATTTTGCAAAAACATCATCGCATTATATTGGAATCAACTGGTAACATTTTTTTACGAATCCAAGATGGCGGAACAAAATGGCGCCTTAATAAAATATTTAAAAATTCGGTCTGAAAAAACTGCTTAATGGTTTGATTTCAAATGGTGTGCCATAAGTGACTGTAGTATAGGGATGAATTAGTAAAATAGTGGTACTAATTAAAAATGGCGACCAAATAAAATGTTTGTAATCGTGAAAAAAATCACCCTCTCAGGTTTTACATATCTTCACGTTTTAGCATTCCTAGATGCCAAAAAATGTTTAATCAATACCGTCGGCCCGTCTATCAGTTCACGGCATAGCTTAAAAACTAACCCGATTGACTTCAAATTTTGACAAAAATCAAGAATCATGTGGAGATGATCTGGTAATATTTTGGTAAAAATCGAGTGTGGCAAAAACAAAATGGCGGCCTATACCATAACTAATTATGGTATAAGGCTCAACTAGTAAAACTGTGTTACCAATTCAAGATGGCGGAGCAAAAGTGAGGCCAAATAAAATTTTTGTAATCGTGAAAAAATCACCCCCTCCGGATTTACATATCTTCACGTTTTAGGGTCCCTAGATGTCAAAAAAACATGTTTTATCAATTCCGTCGGTCCGTATTTTGGTCTATCTGTCAGTTCGCGACATAGCTTAAATACTACTTAACCGATGGACTTTAAATTTTGACCAAAAATTAAGAGTCATATGGGGATGACCTGGTAATATTTTGGTAAAAATCCAATATGGCTGAACAATGTTAAAAAAAATGTTAGAGTAGTGTACTATTTGGGGTTAAGATCCAGTAAAAATACAAGTCTTTTTTTAAATTGTCGACGTTTCGGAACTTAATTTGAGCATCTTCAGAATACATATATAGATTCTCTATCCTGCATGAAACCCATATTATTAATCTTTACCTACTCCATTGGTCCGCAGATATTTCCTGGATATTAAGTTTCTAAATGGTTTTCGTTAACAAACCTCTTGTTGTTATGTTACAGTGGTGTATTATTTGGGGTTAGGTTCCAGTAAAAAAAAAACTAAAGTCTTTTTTAAATTGTCGACTTGTCGCAACTTTATTGTTGCATTCTCAGGACACATATAAATTTTATATTCTGCATGAAACCCATATTATCAGTCTTTACCTACTCCGTTGATTCGCAGATACTTCCCAGATATTATGTTTCTAAATGGTTTTCGTTAACGATATTCTTGTTGTTAGAGTGGTGTATTATTTGGGGCTAGGAAATATCTGCAGACCAACGGAGTAGGTAAAAACTGATAATATGGGTTTCATGTAGGATATAAAATCTGTGTCCTGAGGATGCATCAATAAAGTTGCGAAACGTCGAAATTTTTAAAAAGTATTTTTACTGGAACCTAACCCCAAATAATATACCACTTTAACATAACAACAAAACAACAAGAGGATCGTTAACGAAAACCAGTTAGAAACTTAATATCTGGGAAGTATATACGGACCAACGGAGTAGGTAAAGATTGATAACATGGGTTTCAATTTAAGATTGCGAAACAAATTGGCGGCCCAATAAAATTTTCGTAACCAACGTAAAAAAATCTTGTTCAATTGATTTTGCAGTAAATTTAGATGTGAAAATGGGAAGTGAAAATGTGCAAATGAGATAAACTGGTACGAATTCAAAATGACGTAGCAAAATGGCGGTATGTGTCAATGTAAAAACTACTTACTGAATTTATTTTATTATGCCCAGAGGTCAAGTGTGGCATAGGTAGAAAGAAAATGGTAAAATATTGGTAGGAATCCAATATGATGGAACAAATAAAAATGAAAAGACAGTATATGTAACACATATTTACTGTAACTATGTACTGAACGTCACACTTCACTATTCCTAACAAATTCCAAAAATCCTCTATTGTTCGTCGAATTACTTAAAAATCACCATGGTCAATTTTATCTTTGTATGATAATCGGGGTCTTTTTTTACCAGGAGATTTTAAAGGTGAAGTAGAACATGAGCGATCATCATGTTTTCTTTGAATTTTTCTTACACTTTTTCCAAAACACCAGTGTAAAATGCAGCGCGTTCTGTTCGATTTTGAATTGGAATAGTCAAACTATTATTTTCAGCTTCTCTAGTACAGGCTTCTATAACGCTCGCAATAACTTCACGTGCACCGCTTCGAATTGTTTTTTCTCTTTTGCTCGCCATCGTTACTTCGAAATAATAGTTCAAATTCAACACAACGCATTTATATAGAAATGAAACAAATGCTCGAAATGTATAGGCGCCACTGGAAATAGCTAGAACCTTCTAGCGGCAAGTGCATGGAGACTCTAGGCACATCCCAACATTACAAGTGGATCAATGCGAAATTTACTAAATCCTCGATTAATTTTCCGTACCGCTTAGCTGGCGCACTTTATAGGTGAAGCGACAAACTATTACAACAAATAAAATAACATAAAATTTATTTGCGTACACAAATTTTACTTTTCCGCTTGCTTAAAACTATGAACCTTTATTTTAAGGACCGCCCGGTTTTCGATCGTGTCCCGCACTTTAACAATAATTTTTCAGAAAAATTGACCGAAAGCCATTTTCCATAAGAAATGTGCGGGGTCCTATGAACTGTGAATATTTTTTCACAAGCGGAAGCTTCTGCTAGGAAAATTTAAAAAAATATATATTTTTAGTTTTTTTAGTCGTCGTCAACTCTATCTGTGGACATACTGTAAAACCAATTAACCGATTTTTTAAAAATATCTTGCTGAAAAGTACAATAATTGCTATAATGTTTGTGTAATTTGTGTAAAATGCCAAAAAAGTGCATTCCGATATTTTGACCGGAGAAATGGTGTTCCACATGACTATTGATTTGTGAATCGTCGTATTTTGTAGGATTTGAAACATGTCTAAGATAATAAGTATAATAACTGAACCTTTTTAATGCAATATTCCAACCACCATATATACAAATATATTTTATCATCCAAAAGAAATCTTACATTAAATCAAAAATTATGAAAGATTCACATAAAAATAATGTTTTTTGTTTATAGTTGTGTCTTAATTATGTAAATATTTTCATAACACCTCTCAGTAATAGAATATACATTGTTGTTACAAATATTTAGCTTCAAAATTCCATATCAAGGATTGTTTGTGATGTTTGTGCTGAACTAGTCGTCTATAGTAATAATTTTACTTACCATTAAAAATCATTTCCCGAATATTGCTAACTATTAATTCTAGACTACAAAATTAAGAAATATTCGTTAAAAGATAATAAAAATGTGATTCGACCCGCACGATACTTAATATATTTTTAAATGGTTTAGTTTTCGGGTTTTGCAAGTTGGATCGTATAGTTGGAAGATGGCAGGTGAAGCGTAATTTAAAAAGTTACGCTGCAGTTTGTCTTATTTTTCTGTGAAATTGAATGGGAGTATTTGCCTCATTGTTATTCTGTTATATTAATAAATTAGCAGGTAGGCAAATAATTTGATTACTTTGTACGAGGTAGAGTGTCAATTGGGCGGGTTAATGTGTTTAATTTGAATTTTGTATGTAACATACTCAAACTAAGATACAAGGCTTAAATGACGAATATACATATCATGCAGACTGATTACAAACATTGGGCTTTCGATCAATGCAACATCCAATAAAGACCAGAATGATTCTATTCACAAGGGAAAGACTAAAAGTATCAAGAATGGGGAACGGCTTAATTTAAAAAACAAAGTTAAGCACCTTGGAGATATAATTGATTCTAAGTTGACGTAGAAAGCGGATATCGAAAGGTTTGTGGCTTAATCCGTCTCAATTCTGTGGCAGCTTCGAAGAGCAGCAAGGGGAAGCTGGAACCTGAGTAGCCTATGCCGCGATAGTTTGACAAACAACGGTGAAGAATCAGGTGACAGGTCTCATACTAGCTGAAGTCGCCCTGAACGCACTGCTGTGCTTGCTTTGTTTAGCCAACTGGGTTAAATGAGGCAATCACAGCCTATCTTCGATTAAGGGACTTAGGCGTTTGATGGGAGAGGAGAGAGTATCTCAATGGTAGCAAATAAAAAGCTACCTACAGCGATATATAAAGTAACTGTCTCTAGAGACCAACTAGGGAAGGACAGGCCGGACGCCTCTATGATTTCAGACAAGGACGAGCGAGCAGGGCTCGCTCTAGGGGCGAACGATCCGGACATTTGTCCATAATTCTAAAAACCATGCATGGACTTGTTTGTTTCCATTAACTATAAAAGAGCAATTTTGTTACGCGCTAGCATTATTCTTACTAATACTTTTATGGTGATCTGATAAGATCTTTGGGTTTATGTAAAAATATTTGGTAGTTTTACATTTCAGCGTGAGAAGACAAGACTTACCTAGTCTTGGCTTTGGTCCTGTGGATCAAGACCAAGACAAGACTTAGCTCAGCCTTGGTCTTCGCCTTGGTCTTGGTCTTGATCATAAACAATTGTATCATATTCTTCTTTCTTCGTTCTTATACCCAATTTAAGTAGTTTTATTATTAATGCTTACAAAATATCCTTAATTTCTTGGCCAGATGGACTTCCCAAGCAACAGTGGTTTTTCGCAAGCACATTTCCGGGATTCATATAAATATACGAAATTATATTTATTATTTATTAGTATTTCTTATATGATTTTTAGTACAGGTGATTACCATCGTTACCAAAAGTAAATGAGACAGCATCATGATAGCTTTTGGAGTAATATATATAATTTTTAGTGTCAAACATTTGTTAAATTATGCATTTTTGGTTAAATGGGACAAATTTACTATTATTTAAACTTTATGTGAATAATGTTTATCCCAGAAACTTTTGGTGACGATGGTACAAGCGGTTTCTAATTTCAGTTTCAAGACCAAAACCAAGACAATAGTCTTGAGATGCAGCCTTGATCTTGGTATATTGGTCTTGAGAGTTAAGTGTTGGTATTGGTCTTGAGACGATTTGCAGGTATTGGTCTTGGTCTTGATACTAATACGATAAAGCAGGAGTACAATCTAGAATTAAAAAATTAGATTGCCAAACATACTACGTTCTGTGAAGTAGCTACTTTCTCAATCTAGAAGTTAATGGTAGAGCAAAGGCATTCTTTGGAAGTCGCTAATTTCTTCAATATGGTCCAAAAATGTTTTTATTTTTTTTAGTGTCTACTTTGCGATGGGAAATACTTTTAAAGCATGTTCAAGGATTAACTTTAAAACCATGAATGTGACACTAGATGGGAGAGTAAGATAGATCGATTTTGTTTTCGAGGGTGATACTAAATTATTATAAAATCACGTTCATACCTGCAGCCCCCTAGGCGGGGGTGGCATCACCCATAAATACTTAAATGGAGAGGGGAATCGAGTAATTTTAAAGGTCTTTCGATTCCCTTCAAAATGATAATAAAACTCATGTACTTTAGTTCAGTAGTTTAAGAGATTTATTGATTTAGAACTTAGAGTAAACTTTAATACATCAAATTAGTAGAGATCAATTAAAGCATAAAATTTACTAGCAAGTGTCATAAAAATACACTGAAGAGTTTTATTGTTTAGTTTATGCATTTTTGTCTCTTACGACTATTTAAGAATGCCAAATGTAAAGCCTAAAAGTAAATAAAACTGGATTGGTTTGATTATCTCTGAGACATCTTCAACGCATTTTTATTAATAAGTATTGACGGTAAATTATTTATAAACAAACTAGTTTGATTATCATTTTACTGTTGTAAGTAGCGTTGTTGGGGAAAAATTGCTATTGTGTTAAATTCTTTCTTGAATCAAGATAAGAGAAGGAATACCTCTTACTGATTTTAAATAAGAATTTAGTACATAGTTCGCGATTAATACGACCAAATCTAGTTACTAAAATACCTTTTAATGCTTTTTAAAATTGACCATGATACCCCGCACGGCAGAAAGGATTGAAATGATTGAAATATTTTTCAGAAATAATCAAAATAATACAAAAATAAACATTCAAAATCCCATAAGGAACGAAGAAACGGAAGCGATGGTTTTAGGGCAAGTTTATCTAGGTTTTACGTTAAGTACCCACCAATTGGAAACTATGTGTGCATTCTTAACGCCCATAGTTTCCATCCGTACAAAATACACCTTGTGCAAGAACTTAATGAAGACGATTTTGATCGGCGATTACAATATTGTGAAGTTATGAGTGAACGAACTATAAACGACGAAAAACTATTATTCAACACTTGTTTCTCTGATCAATGCTCTTTTTTCTTAAACGGCATGGTAAATCCCAGAATTTATCATGAGATTCACACCCAACAGCCACAAAAATTAAATGTTTGGGCTGGTATTTTTGGCGATCATATAGTTGGTCCTGTTTTCTTGCGCGGAAATTTGACATGTGAAATGTATTTAGAATTATTATAAGACGCCACAGAGCTAGCGTTAACACCAATTATTGAAAATCACAATTATCGGCGATACATTGAAGATAGGTTGATGTTCCAACAGGACGGTGCCCCGCCACATTATACAATATTTGTCCGACAATATTTATATCAGACGTTTCCAGGTCGATGGATTGGAATGAATCCCCCAAGATCGACAGATTTGTCACCTCTGGATTTCTTTCTATGGGGTTACTTAAAAAGCAAAATCTATACGACTAAACCGACTTCACTACAAGATTTGCAACAAAGAATTGTAAATCAGTTCCTTCAAATTACTCCTGAAATATTGCAGAATGTGCGGCAACTTTTTCAGCAAAACTTTTATTACTGCATGAAAGGTGGCAATGGCATTTACTTGGGTGACGCAAGAGTTAAAAATGCATTAAATAATAACTCAGTATTCTCATTAGTTATTTTTACACCACTTGCTGGCAAATTTCTTGCTTTAATTGATCTCCACTAATCTGATGTATTAAAGTCTACAATAAGCTTTAAATCAATAAATCTCTAAAATTACTGAACTAAAGTACTTACATGATGTTTTAATAATTTTGAAAGGAATAGAAAGATCTTTAAAACGAGGTATCACTCGACCCCCCTTTCCATTTAGGATTTTAGTAGTGGTGCCACTCCCGCCTGGGGACTGCAGGTATGAACGTGCTTTTATGATAATTTAGTGTCCCCCTCAAAAACAAAATCGACGAGCCTTTTTCAAAAAAAATTATGAGCTACCCGTAAATACCTCTGTTTGGTTTTCGATGCGCCACCCTGTATGATATAATTTAATAAGAGATGAAGCCTCGGGTTTATTACATTTTATTGAACAATTGAAATTTTTCTGTTCAATACCTTTCTGATAAAAAATATTAAATTGCATTAATTGAATTAGTAAGCTGATGGAATCAAAGATTTTGATTTAGCATCTGCCCTTGATGTTTTGCAAAGCTGCAAAAAATTCGTTAAGGACCTTCGATCGGATAAAACATTCAATGAAATTATGTCGATGCTAGAAATCTTGCTGAAGAAATTGACGTTGAGGCTAATTTAAAAACTAACTAATTTAAAAACTTCTCATACGAAGCACGAGATAAACCGATCGAAGGTCCTAAAGAAAAAAAGGTACAAGATCGTTTTTTTTTTAGTTTTATAATTATTTAAGCACTAAATGCATTAGATGCTAGACTGAAACAACTTAGTCACCATAGGCACTTTTTTCAATTTCTATATAATATCTCCGATTTAAAAACCATGCCTAAAGGATTATTATTATTAAAACACTGCAAGGATTTGGATAGTATTTTAAGTGAAAGTGATTCTGTTGACATAAATGGGATAGAATTAACAGAGGAAATTTCTGCTGTATCTGCGCTTCTGAGCAAAAAAGCAATGAACTAAAATTAATAACTATATTAAATTTTGCCCCTAACCTTAATGTTGCTATAAGAATATTAACTGTATTAGTAACTGGAGAAAGAAGTTTCTCTTAAAGTTAATTAAGAACTTTTTACGTTCCACTTCCACGCAAAATCGTCTATTCTGACGATTGAGCATGTAATTTAAGTACAAATAGAATTAAAAAAGCTAACAAAAAAGTTTGCAGAGCTAAAAGTGAGAAAAAATGTTTCTGTATTTTTAGTGGTACTAGTTTATATTACTTTTGTTTAGTTTTTCTATAATAGATTTTTTATTTTTCTGGTATAATTAAAAATATTTTAATTTTGTATTACTTAGCTGTTAATTTTAAATTTCAAAATTTTTCTAAATATATGTTTTTGGTTTTAATTAAAAACCCATTGAATTGTATTTTAAATAATATATATATATATATATATATATATATATATATATATATATATATAATTTAAGGGGCGGTAATTTGCTCGAGCGGGCGCAGGAGAGGGATAGCGAGGCAATTCGGTTCGCAAATAAAATGCTAGTGTACTACATCAATGAGTCAGGGATAGCTGGACTGCAGTCTTCAGGAGCAAAGGTGCATATAGAGAAACTAAACCGCGCCATTGGCGGCTACTACGAAAAAATTTAAAGGATGCTTAGATGGTGGAGTGGTCACTTGTTTAAACAGCCAAGCAAGAATTGAACCTAAAATCAATATGGTTTTGCTTCAGGATTGCTGCGATGCACTGAAAAGTCTGGAGACGAACAAAAGAACAAAATGACGCAGACGAGTAAGTTAAGCTTGGAGCCAACATGCCACATGAGTACTAAACCAATCATAGGAATTTCAAGATGGCCTTTAACGACTGGACCTATCGGACCTTGAGCAGGAACTGGAAAAATTACAATCAATGAAGGCAGACAAAAGCAGACTGTCGAATGAAGCGATATGTAGTTTCGGACTATATCGCAAGCGGTAAGGTGGAGGAATCTCCACACACTATTTGTGCATGTACGAAGCTAAAGCTGGACTGTGGCAAACCATGTTTGGGGCTGTAGTGCTGCAGATGGATGCCGGAGGATGCAGACCTACATAAATAGGTCTGATAAGTTCAAAGAAGGCTAGAGGTTGGGTAAATGGTTAGGGTGAGCTCTTAAGGTAGGACGCAAGGACCAATTAGTTCTTCCGGTTAGGCTTCGGTTTCCCCTCAATTACTATTTAAAAGATTTTAGACCGAAAAACTATCAGGTTTTCAAAATAACTGCAATGGGCACAACCGAGCAACGGAACGAGAAAAATTATTTTTACCTTTAGTAACTACGAATAAGCTATCTCCAATAGATATTACAAATTAAAGAATGTTACAAAATACATTTAATATTTAAAAATATTTGGCAGTAAAAATGTTATCAACATTGTTATCATATCTATTGCGTTATTATCTTCCATTGACAATCCCTTCCCTTAACATTTTTAGCTACTTATTGCAAATGCCAGAGTTAATCTGCTTTCAATGAGAATTGATATACATCGACAAATAATATATTTACACATGGCAAATATAAAAAAATAATACTTATTAATGACTGAATTTTTTTTTATTTAGGTAACATATCTATATGTTTGTAATATAATAAGGGTAAATGATAAAATTCTCAAAGCTGTCAATACTTTATGTAAATTGCTTGATCCTTTGAGAGTTGATTTTTGTATTTTAATAATTTCAATTGTATTACTTAAATACTGATTTTGTTAATCGAGATTTCTAACATATTAATATCGAAATTTATTTATAATACGATAAAAATGTTTAATGAATTCTGGGTTGGAAATTTAGCTTTGCGTACATCACTAATAAGCAATTAAATTTTTTTGTTATTAAACACCAAATTAGGCAGCCTATACAAATTCGAAAACAATTAATAATCGGCTATGCGCCTACCATGGGCGCTGTAAGACAAATTTACAAGAGGACAAAGCACATTTTCGATGAAGGGCAAGAAGAAGGAAGCAGTATGCCTTAAACAGTTAGCATGCATTGTCCCAAAATTCAATATGGGGCGGCAGTCACATTTGCCCTCATGTAACGACGCCCATTGAGCCTACCGTACGTAGTTATTTACAAGAAATCGGTCTAGTCTTAGAAAATAGGCTTTAGGAATGATGATGGTGGTTCCTTAAGTTAAATATTTTGGAGTCATAATACCTCACCTGGTGAAGGGTGCTCAAGAGACTCCGCAATACAAAAAAAAACAGTAACTCTGTCCACCACTATTTCCATCCGTTAGTCAGATTCTACTAAATCTACAGCAGAGGTCTTCGCAATCAGCGAATTTCTTACCAACCTCGTCAAAAAACCTACTTACTTTCCACATATTCTTACCTACCGACAACGTGAATCCATTTTTTCACCGCCCATTCTGAGCCTTATGGATCCTCTGTTTATATTCCCCTGGATTCTTCGGATCATGGTTCAATTACTGTATCTTATCCGATTTAAAAGGAAACTGTAGAAACCGGTCTCCTGTTTAGCATTATAATTCCACAGACTAGAAGAAATTGCAGAATTTCTACTCCCTTAGAATACATTTTGTTTGTCTGCTACCGATCCATTCGAAATTTGCTTACTTTTCTCTATATACCAGTTCAGCTAGGCTTAGAAACCTTTATACTACATTTTATTAAGATTTGCAACAACGCTATACTCCGCAAAATCCGCAAACTTAACATTTTCCTTAAGAATCACATCTCAGAAAATCGAAGGCCTAAAAATTGATCACACAATCATAACAATCTCATAATTTGTGTAACAAAAATATTGACAGGGTCTTAAGAATCAAAGTTAATGCCTTGCCAAAATTGTAGCTAATCATTTTGATCGTTTGCCAGAAACATTAATTAAAATTTTTCCTTAACTTCTAGTGATGAAACGGTTTCCAAGTCTAAAGCAATAGCCAAACGTTTTGAAAAACATTTTACCGCAAATTCCAGTGTAATCTTTCCAGCCTATCTCTTTCATATATCGGTACTTACCATAGAGTATGCACGAAATTAAAAAGATTCTGAGGACATAATCTTAACAAAGTGTATGTGTAAATATGTATATATATATATATATATATATATATATATATATATATATATATATATATATATATATATCTTAGAAGACCTAAAAACACTTCAGACAAAGCTTGCTGTTATAAGAGCTTAAAACTAATATTTTAAAAAAAATTTTGCACTACTAAGTTTCCTCAAAAAAGAGCATTTCAGAGGGCTGTATTTTCAAAATGGCTAGTACGATTTTGATGTAGAGTACATCCCAGTATATAAGATCCCGACTTTTGCGGTTGTAAGTGGACAATAAAGACTTCTGATCATCTATTTATGAAAAGTTGCAGAGATGTACCTGAGAATTTTATTTATTAAGACACATAAGCTAAATAAAACCAATAAGTGTTTTTGAAGATATGTATTATGTTGGAATCAGCTGGTAAAATTTTGGTACGAATCCAAGATGGTGGAACAAATTGGCGGCTAAATAAAATATTTAAAAATTTAACCTGAAAACTGCTTAATGGTTTGATTTCAAATTGTGTGCCATAACTAATTGTGGTATAGGGATCAACTAGTAAGACTGTGTTACAAATTCAAGATGGCGGAACAAAAAGGCGGCCAAATAAAATGTATGGAATCGTGAAAAAAGCACCCTCTCAGGTTTTACATATATTCACGTTTTAGCGTCCCTAAATGTCAAAAAACATGTTTTATCAATTCCGTCTGTCCGTCTGTCGGTCTGTGTCTCTCTGTCAGTTCGCGGTATGGCTTATATCAGAGGTCGCCAACCTTTTCATGGTGTTGAGCTACTTTGACAATTTAGAAATAAATCGTGAGCTACCTACTTATAACCAGCGTTTAAGCCAGCCTAAATGAAATAATGCACAGTTGTATTTGACATACATGTTTTTATGTAATTAATAAGTACTTAACTAATACTAATACATACCTACCAACAGTAGGGGTTTAAAAAATAAACAAAATTTTCATATAGCCATAATGGAATGTCACATACATCTTAATAAAAGCAAACAAAACATTATAATTCAAATTTTGAACAAAAAAATGTGATAAAAATGCGTGCGTTAAATGAGAAGGTTGACACTCGGACTTATCGATAATTTTTTTGATGTTGTAATGTAATGTGATACAGCCATTCAAACACAATTATCCAAACGTTCATCTGTAATGCGATTGCGGTATTTGTTCTTAATAAATTTCATATTGGAGAAAGAAGATTCGCACAAATAGGTTGAAGTAAATAACGCTTTCACTTTTAAGGCAACACAACATAGAACTAAATATTTGTCTTTACTTACTATAGGTCAGATACATTTTCTACTTCTTCCTTCAATTTAGAAACTATTTCTACATGAGATTTACTGTCATAGGGTTCTATTAGATTTTGAAATATCTTCTCTAAAAGAACAGGAAAATGCTTGACATCACGGTTGATTAAGGTTTGTTTCCAAAATTCAAATTTTTTTATGAATGCATTTATATCGGAAATCATTTCCGTCAGTTCTTTATCTTTTCCCTGAAGTTGCAAATTGAGTTCATTAATCTTGTCTGTAATGTTCACAAGAAACCCAAAATCTTTAAGCCAAATTGAATTTTCAAGTTCCTGAATCGGTTCGCCGCGATGTTTGAAAAATTGACAGATAGGGGTTCAATAAAACGTGTTAATACTCGTTCTCCATTTAGCCATCGCACTTCACAGTGAAGAAGTAGATCCCCATACTCTTCACTTGCACCTTCATACTACTCCTAATCAATTTCATCGGCTAAGATTTTGAATAATCTTCTTTGTAATGCGTGAGCTCTAATCTTGTTTACAATTTTTACTACCAATTTCATGACGTTGTTTAATTTTAAAAAATTTCAAGCGTTCATCTTTATGACAAAGTGCTACCAGACCCTTATCACAACCCACCATAGCCCCGTCAGTTGCCAAGCCTACCAATTTTGAAATTGGAATTTTATCAGAAGATATAAAATTGTTTTAATGAGAAAACAATTCCTATGCAGTAATATATCCGTTCAGTGGAATAAACTTCAAAAGACCTCTTTTTCTAATCATAAAATCACTATAGATTTTATTGCTGAAACTATCTCGTCTTTTTTTTTAAGTTTGAAAATAGGGAATCTGCAGCTTCTAATAACGCCTGTTTTATCATTTTCCCGTCTCCATACGGTTTCTTTTTGGTGCAATTATTTTGGACACACGGTATGACGCTTCCGTTGCAGACTTATTTTTGTCAACTGCTTTTAAAAATGTTGACTGTTGTCCAATTAACTGGTTCTTTAATCGTTTCAATTTTTCTTTTCTGCAAGCAGCATGTAATGGTAAATATTTTTCAAAATTCGGAGGTACACTTTTATGATGTCTCTCAAAATTTCCTTTTCTAGCAACCGAAACAGAAGCATTACATAACAAATATACATTTTTACCTTTAACTTCTGTAAAAAAATACTGTTCTTCCCATTCCGAATGAAAAGTTTATGTCTTTACTTTCTTAATACTGCTTGCCATAATCTCTTTTATGCCCACTCTGTGTACTAACACGTCTAATGCCTTTCAGTTTTAAACTGAACGTGTTGTATATCTTGTTATGGCGTTCAAAGCAATCTAGATCTTTTTCGTGTTCTCAAACATTCACGCGATGCTGGCGCTCTGGTCAATTCTGGCCGCTGCTTGTTTTCATATTGTGATTTTTTTTTCAAAATTTATGGACGGTTCTATGATTTTTTCAAGACATGTTGTGAGCTATCAGAAATGTCTTCGTGAGCTACCGGTATCGATGGGTTGCCAACCACTGGCTTAAAGACTACTCACCCGATTGACCAAAAGTTAAGGGTCATATGGGGATGACCTGGTAATATTTTGGTTAATAGTTGTTATACTGTGGTGTATTATGTGGGGTTAGGATCCAGTGAAGAAATAAAAGACTTTTTAAATTGTCGACGTTTCGCAATTTTCAGCATCTTGAAAATACATTATATGTAACACATATATATTGTGACGATGTACTGAACTAAATTGGGTCACACTTTAGTATTCCTAACAAATGGAAAAACAATCATAACGAGGGAAGTTCCGGGTAAAGGAAATTTACCGATTTTTTCAACTAAAGCCTAATTCAGTTTTGAT
The DNA here is from genome assembly GCA_030620095.1 of Kuschelorhynchus macadamiae. Lineage (NCBI taxonomy): Eukaryota > Metazoa > Arthropoda > Insecta > Coleoptera > Curculionidae > Kuschelorhynchus > Kuschelorhynchus macadamiae. The sequence goes on along the minus strand of JAUTXW010005285.1, from coordinate 303,897 downwards.
ATCACTGTCATCAGCTAAGGTAATTATCAGTAGTTTTATATCATTTAGGCATAACTGAATGAATCTTCAAATTTCACAACAACATGCTGACTGGAATTCTTCAAACTTTTACAATTTATATCATTTATAACTTTTTTTATTAATTCAACCACTGACTCAAAGTAGGAGAAACGTTTTATGCCCTTACCCTTGATTTAACTTGATACCAGATACATTCAGTCGATTTAAACACACAATAATATGGGGGAAGTTACAAAACAGTGTGTCCCAATTTCTGACCAAACTATCACAAACATATTCCTTTTTCAAATTATGGTCTTTTAAAACTATGATTACCTACTTTTTTATAGCTAAATTCAAATTATATTTGTCATTTTCTAACATATAATCTTAGTAGGCGGCTGTCGTAACTTGTATTGTCCATAACAATATCACTATATTCGGGAACACGCGATAAAAGTGAATTATGAAACCGATTTTCAAAATATTCGGAGGCTGTGATAGTCCAGTCTTTTATGTTTTTTGCAAATATTGGCAGACAATTTGAAACCCAGTCATTTTTAGAACAGTATGCGAAATGGTTGTTTATTCGTTTACCTTTATTTGAAGGTGCTTTGATTTTTTACTGCTGTCAATCCACCCTTTTCGGCATAGTATCATCAAGGTAAATTATTGGCTTATTGTCTGATCGATACTTTTTAATTTATTGTAGATAAGCATGTCGCAGGATTTGTGATCTACTTGCCTTTCGTTAATTTTTTACAACCTAAATCCCTTTTTTAACAGAATTCTGTGAAGGATTGATCGACCACAATATATATTGGTTCCGTCCTGCACCAGTCATAATTGTATTTTGTTCAGTGTCGGTACCAACTGCTTTTTAAATATAGAACATATTTTTCTCTTGATGATGTCTTCCTCTTAATCCTCTCCGACATGATGTTGCTGAGTTATCGTTTTCTTACATTATTCTTAATCGTAGAAATTAAGGTTTTTGTCAGTTCACTGGATCATGCAAAGCACATTTTTTTTACCAAAGTTTCGTGAACATTTTTTCACTATTTGATTAGCGTCAAGTGGTAAATATTTTCTCTTGTGATAGCCTGTATTGCAATTTTCCCACGGAAGCTACATAATTAAAACAAAACGAACACGAAATAAATACTTTGGTTTTTAAGCACTTAAATGTGTCTATCGAAACTAACTCGCACTTGTAGTCAGCAGACCTACATTTTAAAACATTTATTGGATTCCAGATAAGATTCTTAAGTAGTAAATGTATAGATAAAAATAGATTTTGACTTGTTTCGTACCTCTAATACTCACACCTTTCAAAGAATAATCAAACCCTTGAAACCAACGATACCTTTAATCGGGTTGATATCAATTTTAGAACAGGATTTTTGTTAGCAGAATCACAACGCATGAGCTGCCATAACAGCGTTAAAAGGGTGAGATTTATTTATTCCGTAGGTACCTATTTTTCTTTTAATTGGTACACCCTTTACAAATAACAAATCAGACCAGCACTGAGTATTGTTCCGATATGTAGAGAGGGCCTCTTCTTGAACAGTAATTATAAAGGACCATGCTTCATATCGGTGAAATTGGATAATCTGACCCTGCTTTACAAGTACTATCATGGATTTTGCTCAGACTAGTTATTATCTACTATCCCTTCTTTAACCGTGCCTGTCAGGAAGATTCGAGCCTCGACCCTCACACATCTCCTCATCGTCCCAGTATAAAGACTAAGGACATTCAGTTTTGTTCGTTCCTCTATTCCCACAGTTTCTGGATTATGAATTATGTTACCAGCAAGGTTTGTTCCCTCTTTCATTAATCTGCAAGTCTTTAAAACTTGCATCAATAGACTTTCTCTTTTTCATATAAGTCAACCACGGTACCTAATAATTCGTGATCTGACCAGGCTCAAGAAAAATAACTAAAAATTTTTAACGATAAGACAGAAATATTTTTTGTAAAGATTAAAACAAAGGATTAGTATTCATATAAGCAGGAGGCACAAGACACGGACGCAATAGATGTGCTAATAATAATCAATCACAAAAATTAAGTAACCACAATACTTCCTAATTGAAAATTATTCAATTTCACATGAGGAATAACAGTTGCGTTTTCTTTTCCTTTTAGCACCATGAATGATTGACATTATTTTTAGAACATCTGTACGTTTTGTTCGCGTTCAAATTATGCTAAAATTAATTATTGGGAAATGGAAAATTTGTAGATGTTACAGATGCAAGGTTAATTTAATTTTATTTTATAAACGATACGTAACTCTATTTGGTTAGAGAACGGTAAATGTTTTAAGACACTGGTACATTTTTATTAATGCCAAAATAACTATTAGGAAAAGGAGCAAAGGAAAATATTTTATTTTAATTTTAAGAGAAGAGCTGAGAGCAATCGAGTAGATAAATAAATAAAGGCCTTTTATTTTTGCATTAAATAATATTACAGAGAAACAGAATGCTGTATGATGGGGAGCTCTATAGCATCGCTTTTTTGCCCACCAGTAAAATAATGCGAAGACTGTTTTAAGCGAACTCAATATTTAAACCTGAATAATCACCTAACAAACAAAAATGGAAAGAGTAACCCTATTTTTAAGTTAGATAAAATAACTACTACAATTTATATATATATATATATTTATATATATATATATATATATATATATATATATATATATATATTTCTTTGCTACTTAAAAAAATAGTAGTTAAATTCAATTAATCGAAAAGCAGCTTTTATATTTGTCTGTCCCAAGCTTAATTCAAAAGTGCTATTAATTCTCCTTCGGGGTCGGGCTATTTTTTTGAAACAGTTAAAAAAATCGGTAAATTTCCTTTACCCGGTACTTCCCACGTTATCAATTTTTCCTTTTATTAGAAATAGTAAAATACGATCCAGTTTTGTTTCGCGTATAGTCATTTAGTAACACATTTTTACTGTCTTTTCAAACATTTTTATTCGGCGCCATTTTATTCCACCATTTCACAATTTTATGCCACACTTAATTTTTGTTATTTATTTTGTATATTAATATGTTTTTACACTGCTTTTTTTTTTAAAAAGCCATTTTCTTCCATCACGTTGATTTCGAACCAAAATTTTATCACTATATCATAGCAAATTTTTGTGCATTTTGATTTTGATTTTTGAAACATTTTATTTGTCTGCCATTTTGTTCCTTTATTCTAAATTAACACCACAAGTTTTTCAGTTTATTTCTATAACATGCACAAAATTTTAAATCAATCGAATGAGTAGTTTTTCAGGCTGTTTTTAAAATATTTTATTAGGCCGCCATTTTGTTTTGCTACCTTGAATTCATACCAAAATGTTACCAGTTCATTCCAATGTAAAATTTTTGTGACAAATTTGAGGTAAATCGGATAAATAGTTTTTTAGAAATAATTTTTTTTAACAGACTGCCATTTTGTCCGCCATATTAGACAGAAGTAAAAATAATGTAGTTTTTAGACAACACGGTACTCCGTGGATAATTATTTATTATAGAACGTACAATGACGTCATTACAGGTTAATTTTCAATTTTGTATTTCACCTATTAGGTGATTTTCAGTCCAATCAGTGAAAACATGACGCTTCATACTGATATTTTTTTACATGAAGTGAATTACCGCATAAAAATTACCGAACATTCTGAAAAAATCGTGTTGCCGGAAAACTGCATAGGTTTATTTTTTCAAAGTTAAAATATTTTTTGAAAGAGTGAAGAAAATACATGAATGGGGTTTTCAGGCCACACGATTTTTTTTAGAATTTTCTGGTTTATTTTTTGCGTCCGAATGGTACACAGTGAAGAATTCGCCAAATAAAAATAATAAACCCTCATTAATTTATTTAAAAAAATACAATGATTATATCGACGCCATCGCAGAAATATATGAACCCATAAATATAAAATATACTGAACCTACAAAAATCTATTTTCTTTTTTGTTTGAATCTGAAATTCAAACAAAAAATCGGGAATTTTCCTTTACCCGGAATTTCTCTCGTTATGAATATTTCCTTTCATTAGGAATAATAAAGTATAACCTAATTTAGTTCTGCACATAGTCATTTTTATTGCGGGCCATTTTGTTCCTCCATGTGGGAATCGTTCCAATATTTTACTAGTTTCTACCTAGGCCACACTTGAGCATGATTTAAGATAAATTCATTATTTTTACACTGATTTTTTAAACCGCTATTTTGAATTCCTACCAGTTGTCTCTGTATCATATTCAATTTTGCTGTAAGATATTAAGTCAATTGAATAAGAATATGTAAAAATATTTTTTTAGACATTTTATTTGTCCGCCATTTTGTTTCTCCTTCTTTTTACCAGATAATCTATATATCACACTTAGTAGCTGTCCAAAATTTAAAATTTATCTGAAAAGTGGTTTTTTAGACTGATCCAGATCATCCCCATATCACCGACAGACCAACAAACTAATAGAATTGAGAAATCATATATTTTGGCATCTAGGGACACGTAACGTAATATATGTAAAACCTGCAATTTTTTCACGATGAAATGTTTGTAATTTCATTTGGCCGTCATTTTGTTCCGCCATCTTGAATTCGTACCACAATTTTACTAGTTCATCTCTATACCAGAGTTAAATTCTTGGACAAAATTTGAAATCAATTTATTAAGTAGTTTTTTTCAGGCTGAATTTTTATATATTTTATTAAGCCGCCATTTGCTTTTGCCATCTTGGAATCGTTTTAAAATCTTACTAGTTAATTACTAATTAACACTTACATTTTTTGCAAAATTTTAGATAAACTGGATTAGTAATTTTTAAGTAATCGTTTTTTTAACATTTGACTACGTTGCCATTTTGTATCGCCATATCGAATCTTTATTAAAATGTGACCAGGTCATTTCCATATGACTTTTATTTATGACCAAAATTTTAAGTCACTCAGGTAAGTAGTTTTTAACTGTGCAGCGAAAAGGCAGACCGACGGAATTGAGAAGACCCTAGGCATCTAGGGACCGTGAAATGTAAAGATCTGAAAAAATCTTAGAGGATGATTTTTTCACGAATACAATACTTCCCTTTTACGATTTTCAATAAGTAGTTTTTACATTGCCACACGCCATCTTTTTGTTACGTCATTTTGAATTCGTACAACTTTATCTCTACCTATAAAACATATAATTTTTCTGAAAAATCTAAGTCAATTAAATAGGATTTTAAAAAATAGCCGCCATTTTGTTCCGCCGTGTTAAATTGGTACCTCAACTTTACCAGTTTATCTCTATACCACACTTACTGCTTGCACACAATTTTAAGTTAATCTAACAAGTTATTTTTTTAAGGCTCATTTTTTAAATATTTTATTAGGGCGCCATTTTGTTTTGCCATCTTATATATCAAAATGTTACCAGTTCATTCCTATGTAACACTTAATTTTTGTGCAACTTTGAGACAAATTTGGTTATTAGTTCTTTTAGTAATAATTTTTTTAGATTTCACTATGACCCTCAATTTTTGATTAAAAATTTGATAAGTAGACAGACAGACAAACCGACCGACGGACCGACGGAAATGATAAAACTTATTTTTGATGCCTAAAGACGCTAAGACGAGAAGATATGTCAAAACCTGAAAAGGTGATTTTGTTTGTTTGTTTTGTTCCGCCATGTTGAGTTAGTACCATAATTTTACTAGTTCATCTCCATACCACACAGTTAGTTACAGCATACAATTTGAATTCAATCCATTAAGTAGTTTTTCAGGTTGAATTTTTAAATATTTTATTAAGCCGCAATTTTGTTCCGCCGTCTCGATTCGAACCAAAATTTTACCAGTTGATTCCTACATAATACTTGATTTTCGTGCAAAATTTGAGAAAAATTAAATAAGTAGTTTTTTAGTAATATTTTTTTAACATTTCACTAGGCCGCTATTTTGTTTTGCCATACTGGATTTTAACCAAAATGTTACCAGGTCATACCCATATAACCCTTAATTTTTGACTAAAATTTGAGGTCAATCTGATTAGTAGTTTTTAAGCTATATCGCGAACTGACTGACAGACAGATAAACCGACAGACGGACGGAATTGATAAAACATATTTTTTGGCACTAGCAACGCTAAAACGTTAAGATATGTAAAACCTAAAAGGATAATTTTCTTCACGATTACAAAGATTCTATTTGGCCGCCATCTTGGATTCGTACCAAAATTTTACCAGTTGATTTCTACATTATAATACTCATTTTTGTGTAAAATTTGAGATACATTGGGTAAGTAGCTTTTCAAGATTTCACTAGGCCGCCATTTTGTTTTGCCATATTGAATTTTTATCAAAATATTACAAGGTTATCTCCATATGGCCCTTAATTTTTAATCGAAATTTGAAGTCAATCGGGTTAGTAGTTTTTTTGCTTGCCGCGAACGAACAGACAGACCGACGGAATTGAGAAAACATGTTTTTCGGCTTCTAGGCACCATGAAACGTGACTGAAAAAATCTCGGAGCGTGATTTTTTCACGATTATAATACTTCCCTTTTACAATCGTTTCTGTAAAACACGCTTAAATGCTGAATTATTTGTGGAATTATTGCTGTAACTCTGCGAAAATTGTACACCTCTTATGGAAATTTTTATAAATAAGGGAAATATTCAGTAAAACCAGACAATAAATACCCTATACTTATCCGATATCTTAAATTTTTACATATAAATCTGTCAAATTGTTTGTCAGGCGAACCGTGAACGCTTGTTAAAGTTAAAGTTAATCGATTATCTGAAAGTGGGTAAAAAGTCTACTACAATATTTGAATAGCATGGAAAAGCATTTAATTTACAACATTTTACTTACATCAAACATATAAAAAATCTTGCAGTGTCCACTGTTTTAACAATATTACGTTTATTCTTACGGTGTGTTTCAACTACGATCTTAAAAGTCACCATGTACTTTCAGTTTAAAAGATTTTTTTTAATAACAAGCCACATTAACAAATCAACACTTATCGTTCACTAGCGTTCCGTTTCCGAAAATCTTCCTGTTTTTTGTGTAGGGAATAAATCCGACTAGAATTCCGGACAAAATCACCCAGATCCCGGCTTGATAGAATGACTGCTCGTACGATTCTGTGATGTCATATAATAACCCTAAAAGATAAAATGTCTCTTAAGTGTCATCTTAGAGATAAGTTGATTATGCCTAACTTTGCGAAACTATTAAATTGTGTAATTTCAAGTACATTAACTTTAAGATGAGAACATTATTTTTAAATATCATTGCAAATTGATGGAGTGTATACCATCTTTAACATATTCAAAGATAACCGAAAAATAGGCAAAAAATTGATACGATGTAACTATACCAAAGACTCGTGTTAGAAAGCAATGTTAAACAGGTTAAAAGATTTTTTATTTGAAAAATGTGTTCAAATAATTTGTTATAATAAAAATACGTACCTGCTATTGGAGGCCCTGCCAAATTGCCTATACCTTGACATAACAAAAACAATCCATAGGCCATAGTAAAGTTGTCAAGTGGGACTAGATCTGCTAGTATAGGAGGCGTCAAGGTATTTACGCTGGCAAATGATAGACCAAACAGTCCACATGAGAGCAACAGCATACCGTAATGATATGTAAAGGACATCATGGCTGTGCAAGTGACTCCGCAACAAATTAAACATATTGCGTAGACCTTCACCACGTTTATTTTGTCTCCAAAAACACCAAACATTATCTAAAAATTTTAAATACGTTAAAAAGTGATTCACGAGGATATCTAGTAAAAAACTGCCGGTCTTACATTTTGAAAATTTAATAGGTTTTTTAGTTATAAATTTAGTTTATTCCCCACATTAATGTTCGTATTTTTATAGATATTAGAAAGGTACATCCAAAAGTTTTTTCAAATTGTACATCTTTTTTTAGTGTAGTTTGTAGATTTACAGGGTATTTAGTTTGGATGAAATCAACATAAATTTTGGTTTCTTAAATGTAACATCCTGCATAATATATATCCACTAAATGGGTACCTTCTTACAGATTATAAATATACATGGTTTGATTCCCTTACCTTTAAAGACACCCGAGAAATTTAATAAAACCCTACCATAACAGGCAATATGTTCCCTCACACTCCACTCCACAATGGTGTTACATTTAAGATACCAAATACCGAATGTTGATTTCAAAAAGACTAACCACCATATACATCGGCAAACTACACTAAAAAGGGCAATTTAAGAGAATTTCAGTATTTAGCGTTTTTTATATCTATAAAAATACAAATGTCAGGGGAAAGGAGGTTATTTATAATCCTAAAAACCCGTACCGTCGTAATAGATTTACTGCATCTATCCAAAATGTTGTACAGTACTCGTGGCAATCGCGGAAAATATTGTCTATTTAAAGTTACGTCAAAAATGTGTTACTTCATTTTAGTTCTTCAATGATTATTACTTTTACGTTATTAAAAGTTTTGGTAAAAATCAAGATGTACCACTGACAGAAACCACATTAGTCTATCGTAAAATTGCTCGGAATTTCCCACGTAAAGAATTCCACGACACACAGATAACATAGTTTATATATGCGTATTGCTATTTGGTATTAAGTTTATGCATAATATACAAATTTTCATATATTTCAATTTTCTTAAAAATTAGAGGAAAGTTCCGGGTAAAGGCCGATTTTTTATTCTCTTTCCTTTTTTTTGCTACAAGGTGAATAGTTATTTGCGCATGCGCAAATAAGAATTAATACAATACGTCTGTTTCCTTCGCATATCTAACCATCATTCTGATTGGAAAGAATGAATATTTTTCATCTCGACCACTTTTATTTGTCAAGATGTTTAAGTTCAAATCTAACATAGATACGTACACACATTCATTCACTTACCATACCTACCCCACTGGGTCGTTAATTTAGTATACCACTTTTATTTTGTTTTTAAGGTATATTTAAAACAATTATTATTATTATTATGATTTTTACTTCCCTCGTAAAAGGAAAGTATTGTAATCGTGAAAAAATCACCCTCCGAGATTTTTTTAGATCTTCACGTTTCAGGGTCCCTAGATGCAGAAAAACATGTTTTCTCAATTCCGTTGGTCTGTCCCCCGATTGATTTCAAATTTTGGTCAAAAATTAAGGATCGTATAGGGATGACCTGGTACATTTTGTAAAAATCCAATATGGCGAAACAAATGAAATGTAAAAAAATTATTATTAAAAAAACGTCTTATCCAATTTATTTTGAATTTTGCACAAACATCAAGTATTATGTTGGAATCAACTGGTAACATTTTGGTACAAATCCAAGATGGGCATTTAATAATATATTTACAAATTCAGCCTGAAAAAACTAACGGTGGTATAGGGATCAACTGGAAAAATTGTGATACTAATTCAAGATGTTCGTCAGTCGGTCTGTCTGTCTGTCCATCTGTCAGTTCGTGGCATAGCTTAAAGACTACTTACTCGATTGACTTCAAGTTTTAATCAAAATTTAAGAGTCATATAGGGATGACCTGGTAACATTTTGGAAAAAATTCAATGCGGCGAAACAAAATCGCGGCCTAGTGAAATTTCAAAAAAATTATTATTAAAAAACTACTAATCCAGTTTGTCTCAAATTTTGCACAAACATGAAAGTATTATGTTGGAATCAACTGGTAAAATTTTGGCACAAATCCAGGATGGCGTACCAAATTGGCGGCTTAATAAAATATTTAAAAATTCATCCTGAAGAACTACTTAATGAATTGATTTCAAAATGTCATGTCATAATTAACAACTAGTAAAATTGTAGTACTAATTCAAGATAGCCGAACAAAATAGCGGGCAAATAAAATGTTTGTAATCGTGAAAAAATCACCATTTCAGGTTTTACTTATCTTCACATTTTAGCATACCTAGATGCCAAAAAAAATTAATTATCAATTCAGTCGGTCCGTCCGTCGGTCTGTCTATCTATCAGTTCACGGCATAGCTTAAAAACTACTTAACGGATTGACTTCGAATTTTGACCAAAAATTAAGGGTCATATGGGGATGATCTGGTAATATCTTAATAATAATCCAATATGGCGAAATAAAATAGCGGCCTAGTGAAATGTTAAAAAGATTATTAAAAAAAAACTACATATCCAATTTATCACAAATTTTGCACAAACATTAATTATTACGTTGGAATCGACTAGTAAAATTTTAGTACGAATCTAAGATGGCGGAAGGAAATGGCGGCATAATAAAATATTTAAAAATTCAGCCTGAAAAAACTACTTAATGGATTGATTTTAAATTGTGTGCCATAACTAATTGTGGTATAGGAATCAACTAGTAAAACTGTGTTACTAATTCAAGATTGTCGCCAAATAAAATGTTTGTAATTTTAAAAAAATCACCCTCTTACGTATCTTCGTGTTTCAGCTTCCCTAAATGCCAAATATTATGTTTTATCAATTCAGTCGATCAGCCTGACTGAGCTTAAAAACTACTTACCCGATCGACTTCAAATTTTGGTCAAAAATCATATGGGGATGACTTGATAATATTTTGGTAAAAATCCACTAAGGCGCAAAAAGATGGTGGCCTAGTGAATCAAAATCAAGTATTACATAGGAATGAACTAGTGACATTTTGGTATTAATGCAAGATAGCACAACAAAATAGCGGCCTAATAAAATATTTAAAAAATCAGCCCGAAAAAACTACTTATTATATTAATTTCAAATTTTGTACAAGCATTAAGTGTGATATAACTAACTATAATAACTTGTAAATATGTTGCACAAATTCAAGATAGCGAAACAAAATGGCATCAAAATAAAATGTAAAAACACTTGTTATTCAATCGATAAGTTTTGCAGAAAAACTAAATGTTATATAGGGATAAACTGGTACTAATTGAACATGAAAAAAGAATAAAAATGAAACTACTTATTCAATTTATTTTAAATTATGCCCATAAATCAAGTCTGGCATAGGTAGAAGCTTGTAAAATTTTGTTGGAAATCCAAAATGGTGGAACAAAATGATGCCCAGTAAAAATATTTGAAAAGACAGTATAAATGTGTTACAAAATAACGCATTTCAAATATGCAAAACCCCTATATTTATACCTAAGATCATTATGATTTATTTTTATCACCTTAACTCAATAAGACTATGTATTGTTTGACTTGTTTAGGATGAAAACCAAATTTTAAGTTGCTTTTTAAAAATGTTTAAATTCCTTGATTTTCATCGAAAGTTTCTTTGTCCGTGTGTTTTAGATGTCATTACTGTTAGTATATACCCCCTTGATTAAATCGTGTGGGGATTGTGATTATGTGTCGAAAGTTCATGTTTATTTTTATGTTGGTAGGTTAAAATTCTGTACAAGAAAATTTGACGAATGTCAAGAAGATTGCTTAGGTGGTAAAGCTCATCACTGGGGTAAATATTTTCTTTCTTATACATTGTTTTGATAAACATTTTTTAGACAATTCCAAGAGGTTTAAAGTGTTAATTTTCGAAAGTTGTATAAAATTGTCCTTATTTTTTTTAATTACATTTTTCACATGAAAATCCCACTTTAAGTAGTTGTCTATTTCCACCCCTAAATATATTATTTTGTTAGTTTGCTCGATAAAGAATTGTTTATTTTGTAATGTAAATGTCAGTGATGTAAAATGTGGCATATCACTTCCGTTTCAGCTTAATGTAATGAATTTCGTATTTTCGAAATTAATAGTCAGTGACATTTCATCAAACCATGATTTGATTCTGTTATGGTCATTTACAAATATTTCTTTCACATTGTTCCAGGTGTCGCTTTCGTAAAGAATGACAGTATCATCCTCAAAAGAGGAGATTGTACCATTACCAGGAAGTTCTAAGATATCATTTATGTCTTAAGAGAATTGGAGCCAGAACTGTACTTTGAGGTACCCCAACACCCACTGTAAGTTCTTCACTATGTATATCACCAATTTTCACATATTGCTTTCGGTCACTAATGTAATATGTTAAAAGATTGAAAGCTCTACCCATAAATCCAAGGTCCTCTAAACAATCTATCCGTATTTTTTGATCGACCATGCCGAAGGCTTTAGCCAAGGCCAAAAACACGTAAATAACTGATTTATCTTTATCGATAGACTTGTATATTTGCTGTTAAGAACAAAATTGCGTTATCCGTTGATACTCTCTGACCAAAACCAAACTGTTTTTTGAACAAAAACTCTTGTTTTAATTAACTTTTCCAATATTTTAGCGATATTCGAGACCAAACTGACAGGACGATAATTTGACATTAACGCTCTGTCACCATTTTTATAGAGTGGTTTTATGACTTCTTTTTTAAGCACTTTAGAAGTAACCCGTTTCGAACATTGGGTTTGTTAGATATACCAAAGGTTTTCTTATATACGTAGTAATATTTTTTAAAGTTTTTGCTGTAATATTATCGTAACCCGAAGCTTTATTGGCCTTCAACTCCACATTAACATCACCAACCTCCACCTCATCCGTCGCTTGAAAAAAGTATAGATTTATGATTAGTTATTATGTTAATAATGGACGTTAGAGGTCTAGTAATGTTACTGGTTAGCCGTTGACTAACGTCTATCTAATATTTATTGAGAGATCTTGCAATATCTCTGTTTTCTGATATACATCTACCGTCATCCATTATATTTATTTTCGATCAATTTTTTTAGTTGGTTTTTATAGGTCTCAATAGTTAAGTCATTTGGGTTTTGGCGGTATTTTTTATATAAAGTATGCTTCTTCTCTAGATGTCCAATAGTAATTCGAGGGTGGCATTTTCGCTTTGTATGGTTTACTTTCATTTTATTAGTTGCGCATTTTGTAACGTCACTCAATATATATATAAATGATTGAAAATAATGTTCCAGATCTTCGCTATAATATGCACGTGTCCAATTGCTGTCCATGATTCTTTTTCAATATGTTCTTCATTTTCTCTTCATTAATTATGTTTTTATATTTTGATTCAGTTTGATCCTAATTGTCTATTTCAAGCAAACATTAATGGGAAAATGATCCGTTATGTCCGCTTGATACACAAATGATTGACAGTAATTCTTCAGCTCATGCTCATTGGAATGTTTAATAAAAATGTAATCTATACAACTTTTGGAGTTATTACGAATTCGTGTATATGAATTAATCAAAAAACTATATCCTGCTAGGCTTAACATACCGAAATATTCTTGAGAAAATTCTGATTTAATGTCTATATTAGGTGTTAAATATAAAGGGGTTTATTCCATGAGGTCTATAAAGAGCGCTTACGAGCATGTACCGACCACCTATATGCAATAAAATATTAAGGTTTAACTATAAAAATATAATATAAATAAAACAGAGTCTAGAAAAGCAGTTCCTACATACATATACATTTTTGGAAACCAATTGTATGTTACCTCTCAGGCAGTCTGGATTTAGAAGGGGTCTTAGAGCTAGTATCAGTCTCTGCGCCATTGACCACTGCCTGCATGGCTTAAATCACCAAAAGCTCACTTCTTTAACTCTTATAGATATGACTAAAGCTTTCGATACCATCGATTCTGATTGTCTACTGGCTAAACTTTAGTATTATGGAATTCATGATGAAGTATTCAACTGATGGCTGAATAGTTATCTGAGGCGGCGATTTCAGCAAACTATACTGGATAAAAATCAATCCAGTGGCACAGTGACCTCGAGTCTTAGAGAGCTTCACTCTGGAGTTCCTCAGGGATCCGTACTTGGTCCGATTTATTTTCAATTTTTACGGCGGATGTAGGTAACATCGCACAGTCTTGTAGTCTTGATAGCAATGATACTTGCCTATGTATTAATAATGATCTAAGCCTTCTTAAACAATAGGCAAATGTATTCTTAAAAAATGGGCGAATAGAAATTGCTTATTTCTAAACCCGTTAAAATCATTGCATCTCCTTGTTGGCTGTCCAAAAATGCTATGTCTCTGCAGTGTCTTCCATATTTGTGGTAGTCCAATTCATACTGTACAGGGTGTCCCATTTTCGTAGGTTTTACGGGGTTTCCAGCTTATGAGTAGAGATAGAGAGATGCAGTTTTCGCGACACCGTGCTACTTTTCGATGAAACTAAAGAGGCCGCAAACAGATTTGCCCTAACCATTTTAGTTTCCGTGCTACAGGGTGATTTTGAAAATTTGTCATTTTCGGACACCCCCTGTAACTCAGCTATCGTAAAATATATTTAAAATGTTTCAACTGGTATTTATAGATTTTTTCACGTAGAATTCAGTGGCGTACTCAGATTTTTGCTGAGAGTCATAGTTTTTGACATATTGGCATAACCTACTATTTTTTAAATGGGACACCCTATATATTATTTTTTCATCTTATTCTTCGTGTCGAGAGCTTTTCAAAAACATACCATAAGTCATATTTATTTTCATAAATAACATGAAAAAATGCATTTTTCTTTAAACGGATTTATGGCATAGCAGATCAATCGAAATAAGAGAAGGTGGCTGTGGAGCCATGGAAAAAGTTAACAAATATTTATTAACGAAATAACAAAGTAACAGCATCAGAAAAAATTAGGAAGTAGGTAAAAGGTAATAATTATAATTTCATTAAAACTACAAATATTGTTCAAATTGTAGACCATTATGTGTCCTACAAGTGTGACAAACTTTAAAAATTCTTTTTAATGCATTTTCTATTGTAAATGACTGTCTTTGTAACTCTGCAAAAGCGTTTTCGGTGGCCATTCTTAGATGTTCTAAGTTTTCGTATCGCCTTACATAAACCTTGTTTTCTAAATAACCCCACAAAAAGAAATCTAAAACTGAGAGGTCAGGGGATCGTGGTGGCCATCGAACAGGTCCGTGTGTTCCTATCCATCTTCCAGGAAAATGGTCGTTAAGCCAGTTTTGACTTATTCTGGCATTGTGGGCTGGAGCTCCGTCTTGCTGGAAATAAATCCTATTTAGTTGAGCCAAGGGAACATCATCCAAAATTCCTAATGCGTCTTCTAGGATTCGCACGTAACCAATCGAATTCAGATTTCCTTCATATATTTGGTAAACTATTTTTCGGTTGAAAATAAAACAGGAGACATTGAATCCAAATCTGCCCTGACGCTCCCTAGGAAAAATAACATGGTTGTTTTCTTGACTCCAAAATCGCGTGTTGTGTCTATTTAAAATCCCTGAACTAGTAAAATGTGCCTCGTCTGACCAAATAATCTTTTATTCAAAATCGATATCTTCTGCCTTCATATTTATAAACCAATTGCAGAACTCCAATCTGCGCTCTGCATCACCAGGATGCAGATGATGCACAAGTTTGTATTTATAGGGTTTGAATTTGTGCTTTTTCAAAATTTTCTGCACTTTGGTTTTCGGTACACCCGCCTCTTCGTCTATTTCCCTGCAAGATGTTTCAGGAGCTGTCTGAACGAGGGCTAAAACGTTGACCTCAGATTCTTCGTTGTCTTTATTGTAAGTTCGCGATCGAGGCTTGTTAAAAGATCCATATTGGCAAAGATTATTTTTAATTTTTTGAAAAATTTTTTTTTCTGGTTGTCTTCTCTCGGGATATCTAAGATAAAATAAAGCGAACCAATAAAGTCAAAATGCAGGAAGATAAAAAAGAACTAACCTGTTCAGATAAAGCTCTGCCGCCTGATCTGCATCTTCATTAGACAATATAAAACACGCGTTCATATCATATTTCTCAAAATATTCAAATTTTTGATTCTGAGCCATATTAAAAACAATAATTATAATAGACGTCAAAAAAAATTTAAACGCAATAATGCCAAAAATGACAGCAGTAATGGCTGCCTGATCATATTTTTGTTGGCGTTGCCATGGCTACCACAGCCACCTTCTCTTATTTCGATTGATCTGCTATGCCATAAATCCGTTTAAAGAAAAATGCATTTTTTCATGTTATTTATGAAAATAAATATGACTTATGGTATGTTTTTGAAAAGCTCTCGACACGAAGAATAAGATGAAAAAATAATATATGGAGACCCTCTCCCATTTAAAAAATAGTAGGTTATGCCAATATGTCAAAAACTATGACTCTCAGCAAAAATCTGAGTATGCCACTGAATTCTACGTGAAAAAATCTATAAATACCAGTTGAAACATTTTAAATATATTTTACGATAGCTGAGTTACAGGGGATGTCCGAAAATGACAAATTTTCAAAATCACCCTGTAGCACGGAAACTAAAATGGTTAGGGCAAATCTGTTTACGGTTTCTTTAGTTTCATCGAAAAGTAGCACGGTGTCGCGAAAACCGCATCTCTCTATCTCTACTCATAAGCTGGAAACCCCGTAAAACCTACGAAAATGGGACACCCTGTACAGTCTGCGCAAAAATCTGGGACTTGTTATTGATTGCAATCTAAAGTTTGATAAGCATGTCAGTTCTATATGCCAAAAGGCATACCTTAGCCTCGAACGACACCTCGCTTCTTGCTTGTTGTTTCATTGGTGATGTCCCATTTTAATTACTGCGATGTTGCCTATGGTCCATGTATCACTGGCGATGTTCGGCTTCAACTGCAGAAAATCATGAATCATGCTATTCGTTTTAGAACTCCTGATGTACCCCATCTTCCTCATTATTTAAGGATAAAATTAACTTGTCACACCGTCAGTCCATCTGAGGGAGTTGAGAGGAATAGCTGGTCATCTCCATACTCCTGTTCACAGGACTTTAGCATTCGAGGCTTCTTTTTCTTTTCGAGCTCCAGTAGTTCGTAATAGTTTGCAGGACCTCAAGTCAGTCTCTGCGGCTATGGGCTAAAATGCTGTGATATTGGCTAATATCCCTGGCTAATTAGCTAAAATTGCTAGCCAAAATAACAGTTCTATTACAGTATAAAGACGGAAATATGGCTAAAGTGGGGAATAATAATTTGGCTATAATGTGGTAAAAATGGCCAGTTGGCAATTATACGACCCTCTCTTTTGATTTTATGGTTGGGTTTATTCGCTACCTTTTGACTTTAAAATCGAGCTTTTTTAGTTGAATTCTGACTTGTTTTTTAGCGGAAATTTGAGTAATATTTTTTTTCGAAATTTACCTAAATAATTTCTCATTTCTGCCTTTCCTTCATTTATATAATAAATCATCAATTGTTTCAAATTATGTAGAAATAGTATTGACAGAGCCAATCAGTGTAAGAATTTATGAGCCGAGAGGAAATGCAAAGATAACGAATCATGGTTTGACGATTGGTAGGGACAAAAAACACTTGCGAAGGAACTTTTACTGTTAAAAGAATCTAATTTTAGTTTGAAAATGTATTTTAATAAGAAAATTGATTAAAGGGTTTATGATGTAGAAAAAAACATGCATGAAAATACGTATTCATAGGTAGAAAGAATATGTTTGTTTAAAGTGATCAAGTAATGGCTGCTAGGAAATTAGTTTAATTTTAATTTCAATCATAGCGGATCATAAAAAGCTTTAGGCTATTTTTTAAGCAAATATTCCTTGTAATTGGCCACTTTGTAAGCAAATATTTATCAAATGGTAATAATCTTCAAATGTAGGCATAAATGTAGCAGCATTTACTAAAAATTTGCCAATAAAAATGCCTACTTGGTTTGCCCTTAGTACTCGCTAAAAAATGTCTAATTTAAGACCCAGGAGCCAGAGTAACAAAATTAAACGACGATTTTCTATGATATGTGGTGGAATATTTAATCTTTTTATTAGACAGTTTGTATGGTAAATAATTTATATTTCGTTTTTCTAAATATATCTTTAAACCTATTAAAAAAATTGGCATGCCAAGTACAAGCCCCCAGGCGCGTCGTCTCACATCACCCCCCAAAAAACTTTATCTTCCATGGAAACAATACCCCACTTCAGTATGGGAATACTCGCATAATGACCCTATCAAAGTGGTTGCGGATCCTTTCAACTTAATTCTTTGCTCCTTAAAAATTCCGTATTCCGAATAGCTATCGGAACGACGACTTACTTAAAGTACATTGAATGAATATACAGTTGTTTTTTATACATACATAAAAAGTTTAGATATTTAGGAAAAAGAAAAGATGACAGCTTTAACAAACGAAGCTCTTTAATATATGTGTAGTAGTAAACTGAATAATCTTTTGTTAGTGTTTTAGTTTGCTAATGCAATTAATGCAGATAAAGCTTTACTTCCCGCATCCAAGTTTTTTCCTCTAGTTTTATTACTAAAAATCACACAGCTTTGTGGTATGATTTAACAAATACTTTTTCCTATGCTATCTTTAGTCAGGCAAGGAGAGAGAGAGAGTAATTTTGAATTTAATTCATCATGCCCATTTCTCCAAACATCTTGTTCCTACATACATCATTCTGAAGAAAAAGTTATAAGGTTTGAATTTTTATTAGACACAAACAATATTTAATAGCAAACTTAGTTTGAAAGCAATATAGAAAAATATTATCTTACCATTCCTACAATATTCGTAGATCCAATTACGGACAGTGCCAACGACGCTTGATGTTCGGTATAGCCACAAAGTGTCATATGCACCGGTAGATAAAAGTATGGTACCACAAACCAGATGCACATTACAATTGTGGAGATACTCAGAATGAGAAAATGAAGTTCGTTGAAGAGCGAGAGATTGGTTATATCCTTGAGAACTTCTACGTAGTTATCGTACCATTCCTATAAAAAAAATCGATGGATATTGAGAAGACAGAGTTCCCTTATGATGAAAAATTTCGTTAAACAAGTTCAAATTATATAAAAAAGCAAAATCCCGACTGCTTAGCAGTGGCGTGATCAGCTCTTAGGGGAGGAGAGTGCTCTAAAGTAGAACTACAAAAAATTAATAAAGACGTCATCACACCTGACTGATGAATTTGTTTTGCGTTACTTGGGGATTTACGAATTATGTTTTTTTTTGTCACAGGAGGTTGCCAAAATGCAATGGGCGTCAGAAGGCGGCCCCCCTTAGTTATATAGGAGAAGAAACCACAAATCACATTAAAATAGGCGTCACTTTAGTTTATATAGGTACCTACCCGGTGTGCAATAAGAAGTAAAAAAAAAATAAAATGAATCCTTCAAATACTGAAGAAAGCATCTACTCCAGTATCATGTTTCCACCACTATCCTATTTATTATTTTTATTATAATTATGTTCATTTCATTCGTATGGGCAGAGTTCGTGAAATGTATTCTACTATATTCATTTTTACATCCCCTAACATTTGAGGACAATAAACAAACATTACTATAAATTATCAAACGATCAGTTAGACTTAAAGAGTTTCCTATTGTCAAACCTTTATTAGTGTATAACGAAAAATAATCCCAATCTAATATTGGCAATAATTGTAAAGAAGGGTTCAGGTATTTATTGTCTAAATTTTAAGCCATACTTTTATTTCAAATTTTTCATCTGATGAAGCCACTGTGTTCAGAGTGTTTTCCCGTTTATTAATATTAATTAATTAATTAATTATTCATTTATTACTGCTTGGAACCAACTGTGGAAGATTTACCTAGTAATGATCAGCTGACTAAAATATGTTCTAAAAGTATTCTCATAAATGCGAACTTGTCTTTCTTCAGTGTTGATCCTGACCGAAAACTGAAACAAAATATTAAATATGCTTATTTTGTTATCTTCTTTTTAATCATCTAGTCAGTATATCTTCCAAAGATCGAAAAATCGGGTTTTTTTTTAAGTTAGTTTTAGTTATTTATCAGTATATCTTCCACAGTGTGTTCTGGGCAGTCGGGTTTTTTGTTTGTATTGATAATAATTCCTTATACTTTTTATTAACGAAAAAAATATTTTATGTTGCCTAATATTATTAATGAATTAAAGTCACTAACCTCTTCTTCATCGTCGTCAATCAATTCTGCATTTTGGAAAAAATCAGGACAACTGGAAGTTGTCAGTTTGTATTTGTGAAGATTCAACATGGCGCCCCTATATCCCATAGAATTTTTCCGGAAACGAATATTCTGTAAGTAATTATGATGTGACTGGCCTCTTGATTTCGTCGAATCGCTACGAATTAGAGGCATCCTTTTAGTGTCTTCTTTATCGTCAATGAAATCTTTGTTATCTAGAAAAAAATATCCATCATCTCAAATAAATACTGGGGATAATGGAATGGCTTTCGGAACGTTTCGCTTTCGTAACGAGCCAAGATATTTAATCAACGACATATAAAAAGAATAGACCCCATTATTTACATTTAAAAGCCATTAGTCATTAAACTATAGAAAGCGCGTTTGACAGATTTGCTACTCTCGACAGTAGATTTTATGATTACTGTGCTTAATTCACGAAGATATTGGCAAAAATAGTGCCTCTAGGAAAGTTAATATTGCATTTTATTTCTAAAATAGTTAAATAAGCTAATAACAAACAAACCGAGAAAGCTTTTTTTATCGTTTCGATTTTATTAATTTTGTTTTGCTTACAGGAATAATATTTAGCACTGTCGCATTTGCCCGAATCAATTCCCACCTTTACCTCAGGCTGCTCCGTAGGTTAAATGAAAGTGCACCAAGAGTGTATTTATCTCTTTCTGTCTTTGCCTGCTAAAATAGAGTGGACATTTAAGCAATAAACGCTAAGATATCAAATCGAAATTAATCGGAGTAGACACTGGTTACAAGCTGTCATTATCTAAACACGTTATCTAAACAAAGACACCACGCTCATCGGTCATGTCAGCCGTGAATTTAATATAACATTCATTTTATCAAACGAATGCGCCATCATGGGTCCTGACTCATTTCGATCTTGCATTTACATTTTAAACTTTGAAAAACAACTAATACCTACGGTTCCATTTTAATCATATTTTATGAGAATAAAAAGGACAGGAAATCCTTAATTGTTTTTCTGTTCCAGAATATTAAGTGTACACTATTCTGTTAAACAAATAGACTTAATTAAGATCAAGCTTAATATTGGCAACTTCTAACCATATAAAATTCTCACAACACGCCGAGTGTAGAAACAGGCACGAAAATCTTATTAAATTCAATAAAAGATCTTTTTTCACCGCTAATGCAAAAAATTAAATCTATTTTAAAACTGATATTTGTTATTCCCTCAAACTAATAAAGCAACATAACTGCTAGCGTTTAAACTCTAAAAAAACAGCGTGAGAACTTCAGTGGTTGACTCCATAAAATAGGGGAAAATCAAATTTGATTTAAAACGAACGCTTTAAACTCTGATGTTAAAACAGAAAACTTCTTAAAACTGAATTTGCTGTAAGAAAACTACGCCACTGGTAAATCAGGTCGTGATGCTGGGACCCTTGTTGCCATTTACTCTATACTTTGTTTATAAGATCAGTCCATCTGGGTCTATCCTCCATTTTATACGTGATTGGATTTAACTGGCTTTTATATTTATCGAACCGTGACCCAGTATAACGACGGGCTTTCACGTGTAATGTAATTAGATAATCAGGAATAGTGTAGTTATTTTATCTGTATACGGAACCACAGACAAGTCTAGCAGATTATTTCTGCGATCCAATATATTCACAATATTCAATACGCTTAAGAAAATTGGACGTTGTTTGCGATCGCCGAAGGATATTTTTTCATTCCAAAAGGAAGGTATATATGCAATTCTTTCTTCTTGTGATAATATGTATATTGAAAAAGCTGCATCGGCCATATCCACTAGGCTTAAGGAATATGAATGAAACTGTACATTTGCTGCAGCATGCCACTGGATATATTACAGCTGATCACTAGGACTCCACTGGATATATCAATATATCATAAATGTTAAAGAAACCATAATTCTTGCGTCGGTCTCGAAAACTTGTAAACAAAAATTATAAAATGTGTGGAAATTTATAAACACCTAATAATTTCAATAGAGATAAGGGCTACAGTCTAAATCCCACGAGAACAGGTCAGGTATAAAAGCCGTCTCACATATTCATATATTAATCTTGAACAAAAATAATTTCATTATTTTCTATTCTTTGTTGCAATTGCTTGTAGTTGATAAAAATGATTTTTTGTGATTTCAATATCTTATATTTAATACCATATTATAAAATGAAATAAATTTGCTGGTTGATTTGGTTGATTGTAGAGTACCTCTAATAGACCAGTAGTAAGCAAAAATATTATAAAACCTACGAAATTTGCTCGAGCTAGGTGAATATTTGTGAGCACTCCTGTTCTGTTTTCAAAATAATCCGAATTGGCTGAAATTTGGTAAGCATGTAAGAGACTTCCTCCCACCGCCTCAAAAATCACCCCTGTATAGGTAGCCGGAATTTAATATAACACAAGAAACAACAAATTGTACTATTGTATTAGCGACCCTTTATTATACGTATAATATTTTGAGGGTGGTCGTATGAAAACTACTCAAATGAGTCATGAAAGTTTAGGTTCATGGGTTAGAAGTGAACAAACACTTCGTCCTATATCGAGTTCAGTCAAGGACATTCTGGAAGGTTGTAGCGAATTCATAATGCAAACAAAAGGACAGCCGTGTGATATTGTAATTAGTATTTAATAAAGTTAGTGTAGTTTTTAAAGAAGTTTTTATTATAAAATAATAAATAAATAAATGCTTTATTGTCAAAAAAAATTTTACAATTTTGTGGACAAAGCTGTTGTAAAAAAATAGTTTACAAACATCAAAATTAGCAAATAAAACAAGACAAAAACACATCATAAATATTATAGAAAAATAATATTTAAATCAGGAATTTAGAATATTAATATTATAGAATCCTAAAAGAAGTACATTAGAAATGTATTTTGTCAGTCGTACTATGTTATAAACATTTTCATAAATATAATGTAAAAAAATAAAAAAGCAAAGTAAAAAATAAAAAAGTACGAAACAATTAAAAAAATACATATACAAAGTTCGGTAAAAATGGTTGGTAATGACAACTATCACACTAGGGGTTCATAAGGATAAAATTATGTGTTGTAAAACTCGTTCACGGTGTAGAAGGCTCTTTCCAGTAAGAATGATTTCAAAGCCTTGCGAAATGAAGTCAGAGATATTATGGATTTGATGTTAAATGGCAGGTGATTATGCATTTTTTTTGCATTGTAGATTACTGATCTTTTAATTAACTCTGAGTGTGGGGTTAGAAGATAGAGATCGTGCTCAGTATTTCTGAGAGGGTAGTTGTGAGAAGGTCTCTCTAATAGAGCAGGTGCGTGCTTACGAATTAAGCAAACCGATTCCAAAATGAATAAGCAAGGAAGGGTTAGTATTTTATATCTTTTAAAGAAATCTCGGCAGTGAGTTCTACTGTTAAGTCTCAGTAGGTAACGAACAGCTCTTTTTTGTAGTATAAAAATTCGATCAAATTGAGTCGCACAACAGGTACCCCAGAATGGAATAGCATATCTGAGGTGCGACTCAACAAGAGCAAAATAAACAGTTCTAGAGGTAGAAAAGCTAAGCTCCTCGGAAACAGATCTTAACGCAAAGCAAGCAGAACCTAACTTCCTTGATAAAGCGTCGATATGTGGATCCCATTTTAAAGAATCATCTACAAGAAGCCCTAGAAATTTTACAGAGTTTACGACATCAATAGTGGTGCCATTAAGGTCAAAGGGTTGCAGCGTGTTTTTATAAGGCAAGACTTTCGTTTTAGAGATGTTCAAACATAGGAGATTAGAATCGCACCAGGATTTAATGGTGATTAGGTCATTAGATACAATCCTATGTAGGTCCGTGACATCTGGGTGGCTCCAAGTAAAGCTGGTATCGTCCGCATAGATTGATATTTTTCCACTTATTTTTAAATTAGCAATTTCGTTTATGAACAGAAGAAACAAGATAGGGCCTAGTACCGAGCCTTGAGGCACTCCATATTCCATTGGCCTACAAGAAGACATCCTGTTGTCAACTTTCACAACTTGATTTCTGTTGCTAAGATATGACTTAAACCAATTGAGAGGAGCCCCTCTAAATCCATAGTACTGCAGTTTGTTAGTTAATATATTATGATTCACACAATCGAAAGCTTTGGAAAAATCACAGAAAATTGTTGCCGTAGCGTGATGGTTGTTTAGGCTGGAGTAAACTCTATTAAGAAGGGAAAACATGGCATCGCTTGTGCATTTGTTACTTAGAAATCCAAATTGATGTTTTGTAAGTATTTCATATCTAGACAGAAATGATAAAAGCCTTTTTTTAACCAGTCTTTCGATGATCTTAGATAGCGTAGGGAGAAGTGCAATTGGGCGATAGTTCGAAGCTTCTTCTGAAACACCTCCTTTGTGAAGAGGTATGATTATTGCAGTTTTAAGGCAGCTTGGAAAAGTACCATTTTGGAAAGACATATTTATCAAAGTAGTCAGATGCTCTAGTGTGCATTCCGGCAGACTTGAATACATTTTTAAAGTAAGCCCATCAGTTCCCGAAGAAGATTTATTTTTGATATCATTAATTGTACTACGAAGTTCTGATAAAACTACTGGTGAAAAGAAGAAACTGTGCAGGTTTACCCTATGATTAGAGAGATATGAAATTGGGTCATTAGATTGAGATACGGATTTAGTCAAATCTTTGGCTACATTTACAAAATAATTGTTTAGGTCCTCAGGAGAGGTAAGGATAGTGCTGGATAAAGGAGTTTTGTTTCTTAAATCATTTACGATAGACCAGGTTTCTTTAGCTACATTTTTGGCGTTAGAAAGTCTATTATTGTAATAAATATCTTTGGCGGCTTTAATAGTTTTATGATAAATTTTTCTGTATGATTTTACATAATTATGAAAAAAGACACTGTCCGAAAATTTCTTTAAATGAGATAGTGACCGCATGTTCTTAGAAGATATACGTAAACCTTTAGTGGACCAGGGTTTACTTCTTTTATTTTTGATAGGCCTAAGAGGAAAAGATTCATAAGCTATATTAGTTAGAGTTTTTATAAAACGAGAAAATTCAGTGTCGACATCATAAGTGTGAGAGTCCCAGTCAGTTATTTGACATAGGTGTTTGAAATTAATGAAATTTCTAACCGAAAAAATACGGCCTACTTGTCTAGAGGAATTTTTGGCTTTGGATGTAATTGAAAATTTGTGAAAATTGCTTCATGATCGGAGAAACCTGGACTTAAGACATTACATTCGACGGAGCTAGGATCGAAAGAAGACACAACGTAATCTATAGTACTGGCACTTGTCTTAGTAATTCTGGTTGGTGAGTTGACGTGCATGGCAATTCCTAATGACTCAAAGATGGACTGAAGACATTCCTGAGCAGCACACACACTGGAAAAGTCAATATTGAAATCGCCACATAAGATTAATTTGCTTTTTACAGGAAGGGACTCGAGCAAACTTAGAAGGTTATGGCAGAATAATTGCACATCAGCATCAGGTGTTCTATAAATACAAATAATATAAAGGTCATAAGTATTGTGATAAACGATAGAAAATTCAAATACTTTTTCAGATAATAAATGATTATACTTTGATATTTCGGAAAAATCGTTGTTTGAAGACATTATCATGGTGCCTCCATGAGTTAAATTAGTTCTATTAAATCTGGCAATTGTGGTATAGTTTTTAATAGAAACAGGTTGATTGATATTTAGCCAGTGCTCAGTGATGGCAATGACTTCTGGAAAATTTAGCTCTTCTAACAAAAGATATAATTCGTCTGTTTTATGTCTTAAGGACTGAATATTAAGAAAAAAAAGATTAAAATTGCTATTGGTCAATTTTTTAGAGGGTGCTAGATCCTCTTTTCGCGTCATATTGACTAAAAATTTTTACTTTTTGATGGTGAACCACTAGAATAATATTTACCAGTACCTTCACGAATTTTTTGGAGCCGTAAAATTTTTTCCGAGGAGTAGAAAGATCTATACGCTGCAAGGTGTGAGTCCACTTCAGATGAACCAATCCCATAGGCATCGTGGAAGCGATAATACAGCTTGCGCAGGGATTCCTTGTCACTGGGAAGGCCTTCTGAAGCTAGCAATAATTTAATGCTAGTACTTGTATGCCCCTCAAAACACACACTAGATGGCTGGTCGTGTAGATAAGCAAGAAATAGCCTTAAGGTCTTTAGTAAGGAAGGATCCCTTAATCTGGCTAATATATAGCGACCATTTGCTTTATCCGAATCTTGGGACAGCCGCACTTTTGGTGGAGTCATTGGATCAAACTGCAAAAAATCATCTTTCTTTGCAGTTTTCTCCATGCTTAATTTAGAGCCCTCCAGTGCCAATGACCTACAAGCTGCTATGGCCTCCCTGTCAGAGCCAATTATGACTGACTTATCCTCTTCAGGCACAAATGTCACTGGTGATTCCAATAATTGAGGCTTTGGTGGAGACAGCCCCCGGCTCTTTGGGATATCTATATTGACATCTTGATGACTAGAAGATGAGACATTATAGGCTGTGGAAGTGGGCGGCGTTTGGATAAGGGTTGGTGAAACTGAATCATAGGTAGGATCAATTATAGTACCAGGTGGCCACAGACTAGCGTTCTTAAGCTGAATTAAGTGATCTTTATTTTGCACCCCAATTTTAAAATCGGAGTGCAAAGTGTCTGCATTCTTAAGCATAGGAAAACAACGCACAAAATTCGTGGTTCCTAATTTTTCTTTGATGTAGTGTACAAGCTGATTTGATTTATACGTGGACGGAATTATGGATACCACTACATAATGCCATTTCTCTATAATGGGTGTTTTGTTGGGCTGGAAGGAAACAGCTTTTTTTGGAGACTTATTGACAGGCATTTGGACATCTGTTGTATCGGTTTGGGTTGATATTGCGGTGGTGTATATCTTCTTTATTGATTGTTGTTTAGGCTTATTAAAAAGAGAATCCGTAACAATATGTTAGAGCAAAAAATAAAAAACAAAACTACTTCTGAATCCCCCGTATCCTGAAGAAAGTAATAATCTCATGCTGGACACGACTCGCTTATTATTTATTATTATAATTACATTCATTTGGTATTCCAAATTAAGTAGCATACTTGAAGTTTATTCTACTTTTAGATGTATGTCCATTTCAATC
Source organism: Kuschelorhynchus macadamiae (assembly GCA_030620095.1). Classification (NCBI taxonomy): domain Eukaryota; kingdom Metazoa; phylum Arthropoda; class Insecta; order Coleoptera; family Curculionidae; genus Kuschelorhynchus; species Kuschelorhynchus macadamiae. The sequence continues at coordinate 276,837 of JAUTXW010005285.1, read as the reverse complement.
GCCTTTCAAAATTCTTATCCTAACGTTAGCCAAAGCCTCTGTCATGGCCCCCAATGGTTCCTTTCTCTTCACATAACGCAACCACAGCACCTAGTACTTAGGCCTTAGGGGTCTGCTCGTAGATTTAAAATAATTATAAACACCACTATAAAGGTCATTTTACATTAGTAAACTAAAATAATTAAATAATAAAGAAAAGATGTAAAGGAGGACAAAGAGAAGTTGTAAAGGAGGAAATTATCAAAGAAATACGTGTTCCCAAAAAATCCTAAAAATAAATAATGACAATACTTCTAACAAATATCGAATGCTGTTGCGAGAAATATCAGAACTATAACTGGCAACCTCAGCTTGATCTAAAATGAAATAAACGTAAAAAATATTTTACAAAAAAGCTTTATTTATAAACTATTGAGCTAAAAAGTAAAAAATAATATTTAGTGCATGAAGTTAAATAGTAAATCTGTACAAGAACCACATCCTCACCGATCAAAAGCGTACATACTTAAATAACTTTTAAAAATTTTAATATTTTCTGAAAAGCTTGATGCGGCTGATGTATTTCAAGTGTGATGACGTCTCGCGTCTCGAGTTTTTAAGAAAATATTCAAATTTTTAAAAGTTTTGTGTTTATGTGAGTGTTATTAATTATGTACCTACTGTTTGCGCCTTTAATCCGTGAGGGTGGGGTTCGTTTGTAGCTTTAATATTTAACTTTATACTCTAAATATTATTTTTTCCTTTTTAGTTCAATAGTTTATAAATAAAAGCTTGACAAACAAAAATCTGTTTTGGCTTTTTCGCAATTGAATAAAAATGTCTGACTTCAAAATGATTGAAGCGAATATTTAATAAAAATTACATATCTCAACATGTAGCCTAGTGTGTCTACGGAATGTTTCGATGCGTAATCAAAGTTATTTAAGCAAACATAAGAAATTGTATCATTTACCCTAAGTTTTTATAGATAGTAGTTGTACAAATACTTTCATCCTATCGGGACTCATTAATACGCCGATCGTAAAAGAAAAATATTAAATAATAAAACAGAATTGATTTTAAAATTTTTAGTTAGATATGTTTAATCAGTTGCGAAAAAGTCAAAAAAGATCTTTGTTTGTCATTCTAAACCCAACAGATAATCTGAACACATTTAAAAATAAAATCGTGTTTTTAAAAAGATTTTTTATATATTTTTTTATATTTTATACTTTTTAGCATTAAAATTTGTTTAACTATCTGTCTTAATATCTTCACTTATACATAGTCATCTGTTTAATATTAAATTTGAATAGTGCTTCAAATCAAGACAAATCCAACGAGCCTACACACGCGGTTATGTTATGTAGTTGTGGAGCTCCTATGACTCCCTTCTAGCTCCATCTTCACACCAGCTCCATTATTGCATATTGCATATTCACCGAAGTTACATATGTATGCCAATATCTCAATCGGATGCCAGCAATGGATTACAACTTTTGAACCAGAAAGACAGACATACGAAGAAAGCAAGTTAAATACAAAATTACAACTTTAGTTCTTGGGTTATGGGACTGCAGTAAGGTCTAAGGTGAAACCACTATTTTCAGTTCTAAGCTTGAAAAAGTGTTAATATAACACGAAACGTAGCAACTGAAAATAGTGGTTTCACTTTAGACCTTACTGCAGTCCCATAACCCACGAACTAAAGTTGGAATCATTCATTAAGGACACGAAATGCCTAAACAAAGTTAAACAAAAGCTTCTAATAAGCTACTTCAAGATACAAAGAGAAACATTTTGCATGCCCAGAATGATTTTTTGAAGGTTTGTCAGATTTTTGTATTTCGTGATCGTCAGATTGTAAACCGATGCAAATTGATAAAAATTAATCTAATTCCTTTAATTTGTGACCTTGAAATGGAAATCGAATCAGCAGTATCAATTTAGTTTCAGTAACTAAGTAAGTTCAGTAACCAAATTCATTATTGACACTCTAAAATAAACCCCACCCCGTCCCGATTTTCGGTTGATTTGGATTACAAATAACAATACTTGTAAGCCATATTGCAGGAGGAGCTATCTTGAATTTTTATATACGAAAAAGTCACGCGAACGGTGTACGCATGCCAAATTTGTTAGTTAGAATACGTTGAATACGTGGAACGAAGAGATACGGAAAAACGAGATAGAAGTATATTTTTTTAATTAATTGATCTTCATGGCGTTTATTCAATTTAGATTATCAGTTTTATTAATTAATATTTCAATCTACTAACCTAGATGAAAAGAGTGCATTTTTATGTATTGCCGTAATTTTGATATAGTTTTCCTAATAAAATATATTGATAAAAATTACGTTTTTCATATAAGGGAGAATTCATTAGGAGAGAAGTTCCGGTTAAAGCATCCCCTCATAAAAAATAATTCCTATTATCAAGAGAAGTAAAAGATAACACAATTTATATAATGTACGTTTTACCAAATAATTACGGAACTAAACTATCATTTAATATGTGGTCATACTTCATACATTTTCCTTGATAAAAGGGAGGTAGTTCGGGGTTAAGCCAGTTTACCGATTTTTATTTGTGCCCAATAAAAAGCTTTACCTTCTGCATTTGCTTCTTTTAGCTTCATACAAAATTTGACAGGTGCCCTAATGTTTTGCGGCCTGATATCGTGAAGACTTTTTTCTGATAGGAAAATTGTTTCAGATGCACTCTTGTACGACAAAATTTTGGGGAAATTTTCGACAATAATATCGTAAAGCTTCTTGTTTTCGCTTAATTTCTTCAGAACCTCGAGTGGAACCTAAAATCAATTTACATACTTAATAAGCTATACTATACAAATAACTATTTTATTTGTTTATCCACAAACTATTTTGAATAATATTAACAATAACTTAATTGATTAAAATGTTACACACGAAACCAACGAGTTAACGAAAATTTAAACAAACTGATATTTACGATCTCACTGGATAAATTGCACGATTGCTTGAAGATTTTTGGAATTTTAGATATACCAGATTTACTAAGATAAACAAGATTTAGTAGGGTTAAATATAAGCTTCCAGACATGAAATCTAAATTTTAAGCCCTTGTTCAATAATTTAAATTTCTCAGCTCCTATTCTTACGAAAACGAAAATAAGTCAAAAAAATGTCAAAGCGGTATCAGTTATCGACATTTTTCTTCCAATTGCACAAGGCATCTTCAGGGATTTTTACTTCACGGAATCAGAACACTGAAGCCGTGTTACGGTACACGCCCACTTTTGACGACTATAAATATAGTACGCGGAGGTTTTTGCCTCTCTAAAATAGAGTAAGTTTCCCTTTGTCATTCCCTGAAAAAACTTACCTAATGCCCTCATCCTTAAAACAGGGGGTAAACTTGTCAAGAATTGAAGTCATTAAAATGCGATTCCCATTACACTTCAGGCCAGTATCCTTGCCGACCAAACGAGGTCCGGACAACATTCCTAATATATATATATATATATATATATATATATATATATATATATTCCCTAAAAACTGACCAAAACTGACCCCTGTGAGTGCACTCCACCCCTAACCCGGGGTTGAAAACATAGAAAATTTTAAAACGAGACATTTCTCTTGAACTTTGAAACGAACCGAAAGAGGTGCGGACAGAATTCCTTTTTTTGTAAGGAAGGACAGAATACTCTTCGAGGTTTGCAGCAAGACTCGTCCTTATAGGGGAGTCCCTACTACCCTTAACCCTCGAGTAATCAAAATAGAGAAAATCCTGTTGTCAGATTTTCATACCACCATGGCGCCTGGTCTAAAACGTAAGCCTATCAAACCACTACAGGTAGAAGCAATGCCAGGGGAGATTCCATCGCGACCGATGGTCCCAGTCAAGCGTTATGGCATGCCCCGTGGAATGCTAATGTTCAGCCTAAACATTTTACCCAATCATGAACGTAGTTAAAGTGGGGGAATATTAATGTGATATATACCCACCAATAAATATTTTTTGTAGTCAAACTGAGTATCGAAACTGGTGATAAATTAAATAAATTGTTTTTCCCAACAACGAAAACTCTAACATCACTTTTTATGTGGCCAAAGTAATTTAAGTAGTACTAAATAGTAAGTAAAGGATAAATAAAAGAGGATTGTTTTGTTTGCCTCAGATCCCATCCCAATGACCCTAACCACCCGTTACCCTCAAGGAACTCCCTGCCGATAAGCTACAGGATACCTAGAATATAATAGCATTGATGTCCTTATTTTAGAGTAACTATTCTCCCAATAAATCCCTCACATGGGAGCTTGCAAGTTTATCATCAAATATGACTTTTTTGTTTGCAATTTCTTGTTTAAAAAGATTCTTAGTGGCAACTCTAGTGCAAGTTCACCGGAAGAGGTACTGGTTATGAGCCTGGCATGTTCCTCGCCCGCTATTTAATCACCAGGAACCCATGCCACATCTAGATGCTCTTGGGCAACTTACCATCCCTTAACAAGAGCGAAGATTGGTTTATGACCTATTTAAGGCGACAGCGGATGGATCAGAAGAATTAGTAAATAAGGCAGAAGATGCACTGCAAATCATAAACCTGTGGATGAAGAAGCATCTCTTGCAACTTGCTCCTGAAAAAGCCGAAGCCGTAGTTTTTAAGAGGAAGATAGGAAGAAGAGAAATAAAATTCAGACTCAGTGAAGCCCAAATTGAACCAAGGAAACATGTTAAGTACATAGGAATAACAATAGACGATAGAGGGACTTTTAGCACACACGTTAAAAAAACTGTCGAAAAAGCAAACTTCAAGCTAGCAGCTATGTCAAGAATTATGACTAATATAAAAGGTCCGGGAAATAGAAAGAGGGAAGCATTGTATAACGTAATTCAATCTATACTCACATATGGAGCACTCATCTGGCACTCAGTACTCACTAAAAGAAAATACAGGGACTTATTGATATCAACACAAAGGAAGGCATTATTAAGAGTTATAAGCGGGTACAGAACCATCTCAGCACGTGCTGCACAAGTAGTGGCGGGAATACTCCCTATAGACATACTAATCGAAGAAAGGACAAGACTGCATACTAGACAAGATGGAAATACGCAACAAGCTAAAAGAGAGGAGAGAGAGGCAAGTCTGGAAAGTTGGCAAGAAAGATGGGCGAACACTACAGAAGTAGCCCAGTGGACGAAAACCCTCATCACGGACGTAAGAACATGGACTAAATGTAAGCATAGAATAACTGACTATTACCTAACTCAAGTCTTTTAAAACCTACACTGTTCGACTGGGTAAAGGAGATGACATATGCAATTATTGCGATAATGTAAGGGACACGGTAACACATACAGTATTCGAATGCGGGAGATGGGAAAATGACAGACAGAGAACAAACATGCAACCTGGAGATATATTAAACCAAAATAATATGATTAACATGATGATAGGAAGCGAAGATAAATGGCGTATAGTTAGGAAATACATAAGGAAAATAATGAAAGAAGAGGAGGAAAGAGGGCAATAAATTGTAATACGACAACCTTATAGGTGGACAGGGGATGTAGGCAAGAACAGGAAACTGAGATAAGAAGAAAAGACAGCCCCGTGTACCAATGATATCCCAGGTCGGCGGTACCAATACACATAGGCGGTTCGGGAGGGCCACTTGTTCTGTGCTTGCACAGACTACGTCCCCCCAAAAAAAAAAAAGAAAAAAAAAAGGTTGACTGTAGATCTCGCTTTCCAAACTGCCATAAAGATACCGAATACTTTGAAACAAAAAATCGTGGAATGCTTTTCCAGTTGAAAAAATCTCTTAAAATCCATATATTTTGTGAAATTAAAGGAATAGATCTTTTTTTTGTTAACCCACCTTACTCACCTTAGTGACAAAGTGTGAGGTTTTCAAAGCTTGCAGCGGTATATAAAATTTTCTAAATTATGAAATAGTAAACACGATTATGTCTCAGTGGCAATAAACTGGATAAGATTCTTTGCTGCCTATCCTACGATTTTAATAAGGTCCTTGGTAAGGTGGAAAGGAGTTTTTGCAAAAGTTTTGATTAATGTTTTTGATAAACGACAAAAAGATTTTTCTATCATTTTCGCAAGAGGGCACTTTGCCTTTCATACGTGTGTTAAAGGCTTTTTTGCCGTTGGAAATTATGCGATTGTAATGATTTTATACTCCGTTTTTAGCCTGTTGATTTTCTGAAATAGGGTTTTTAAGGAAATTGTTACGAGTACAGGTTTTCTCTATTCTGGCATTATCGCAGGATTTTGAATACCAACATTTATTGTTAGGAGGTTTTGAAGTCTTAATAGGTGATATACAGGTTTCTATACCTAATTGGATTACATCCGAGATTTCTGAATAAATTTCGAAAGGATCTCTAGAAGAGAAACAAATATCATTCCAAGGAAAGGGAGAGTAGAAATTCTGCACTCCATCCCAGTCAGCAAAATTATAGTATAGTATAGTATGAGGTGACATTCATTCTACTACTTTCTATTGTATAAAATAGCAGACAATAATTAGACCGTAGAGAATCTTGGGGAGCCGAAATGAAAAACTGATAAGGCTCTGAGTGAGAGATGAGAAAGATGAGGTTAGTAAGCGATGACTGATTACAAAGACCTCTGCTACTCTACTCTGAGTATCGATTTTATTAGACCCTGAACATTCCTTATTATGAACGTTAAATTCTCCAAGGATAATGATTTCAAAGGTAGGGAATTCAAAGATTAGGAAATCGACTTTAGCATAAAGTCGAAGAGCTCATTAAATGAATTGTCTGAATTGTCAAATGCAATTAATGGAAGTCCTAATGGCTAGTTTGAGCCACAAGATATCGGTTCTTTTCGATTCAAGATTGGGTAGTCTTGTACAGGATAGATGACTGCGAACGTCGCACATAAGGCCAGATAACTAAATTACGACGACAAAAATAGAAAAACAATTTTTTTGCGAACGAATCACATATATACTTAAAACATTTTCCTATAGACCAGGCCAATTTTTAACGCAACACTTTAGCATCAGCGCAAAGTTGACTTTCCTTTCGCACGGCCTATTAAATTACGTGTCTCGGAAGTGATGACAAAATAACATCGCTTGAATTTTAGTTCTAAACGTCAAATAATAAGGGTGTTAACATGAATTGTGAGGCGTCAGGTAAGTTCTTTATTTTTTAGTTATTATTAACAAACCAGTTGTTCGTAAAATAGTTGAAATATATATTTTATAAAATGGTATTTTCAGTTTAAAAAATCTTGAAATGTTTACGTTTAGCTAGAGTTATAAAAAAAGTTCCGCAAAGTACCCGATATTTCTTTCTTGTCTGAAAAACATATCTTTTGACTAATTTAAAAAACAAAAATACGCATCCCCTTGTTTCCCCCTTTGTTGCATTGGGTACATTTTTTTTTTCAGGTAGTCGTGGAGACCCCGTTGGAAAAGCAATGAAGACTAAGAGAAATGAGCTATTAACAGTGTTAAAAAATAAACAGTTTTTAAATTATGGTCACTAAAGTGTTATGAACAGTTAGTACGATATATAGTGGACAAATTTAGTGTTGGTGAAGTTTCCAAATATTATATAAAACAAATAAAACTCGTAGTCAAAGTATTTGTAACGAAGCTATTGGCGAAATGGCGTGTATATATTTACAACCGTTTACCAAAAAACACATGAAATGGCTTGATGAACATGTGAAGTTTACATAAATACACATTGTATATCATCAGTACTTCGATGCAGGCCAAGAAAATCATTCCAGAAGAGTTGTCAACGCAGTAAAAAAAGACATGTGCAACCAATTGTATTGGATTTCAGTCCAGAGCAAATTTACTTGGCTGCAAAAACAAGCTTGGTAAAGTCAGGCAAGAGAACTGCGGCCCAAGTTGTGAAATTAGCAATCGAAACTTCGACAAGACGACTAAAAAAAATGAAAATGGTACAAAATGCACCCTGTGCTGATAGCCCTGAAGAAGCTATCCTTCATATCATATGATAGCAGAGGCAAAAAGATTGTGTTATCCTGTAAATGTTAGAATAACTGAAAACGAAGCTGTTGTGCCACTGCTTGATCTGCTAATTCATACTTCACAACGTTTGGCACAAGTCCAGGCTGATGTAATTTTGCAGAATATGTCGGATGACTGTGACACCATCGAAATCTACTATAAATAGGGCCTAGATGGTAACGGCGGACACAGTGTTTATAAACAAAATTTCGCGAATAATTCAGAATATGCGGATTCCAACATAATATTGTGTACAATTGTGCCACTACAAATTTCTGACTTTAGTAATAACCAAAAAATATATTGGAAGAACTCGACACCCTCTTCGACAAGGTATTGTCGTCCAATTGAGTTCAAAATACAAAAAGAAAATGCCCAACACGTTAAAGAAATGTATAGCAGAGTACAAGCACAAATATTACAACTGGAGCCCACATTATTCGTTTTAGGTAATAGGGAAATTAAATTTAAACATACTCTTATATGTACGATGCTGGACAGAAAGACTGTCAATATTTTGACTGATACTGCAAGTTTTCAAGCGAGCAATGTTTGTAAAGCTACTCCTAAAAATTTTAACAATTTAGAGGAACAAAAGAACAGAGTGTGTGCTGAAGACACCTTTAAATATAGTATTTCAATACTACACGCACATCTTAGATGCTATGAATATTTACTTCATATAGCATCTATATTGGATTTACAGCAGTGGCAAGCAAGGAGTGAAAATGCAAAATCACAAGTAAAGGAAAGAAAAAGTAAAATAGCGACTCAGTTTTATAACGAAATGGGCCTAGTTGTTGATCAGCCAAAACAAGGTGGGGGCAGTAACAACGATGGAAACACGGCGCGCAAATTTTTTAAAAACCCTTCGCTTGCATCCCACACAACTGGAATCGATAAAGGATTAATAGAAAAATTTGCAAATATACTTTCCATCATTTCTTGTGGGCACTACATCAACGAGGAAAAGTTTAAAAACTATAGCTTTGAAACAGCACAGATGACTATTTCCCTTTATGGATGGTATAAAATGAGCTAGCGTTTACAAATTATTACTTCATGGAGCTGATATTATAAAATCGTTACCTTTGCCAGTAGGTCAACTTTCAGAAGATATGATTGAGAAATGGCCATAAAGACTATAAAAAATGTAGACAATATTACGCAAGAAAAACTTCAAGAATCAACACCAATCGTGACATATTTAACTGGATTCTTATATCCTCTGACCCTATTGTGTCGAATATGCGCAAAAAGTCGAAAAAAAATAAAACAAAATTTAATGAACTTGTGTTAAATATGTCGAGACTGCCTACATTCCATAGTGGTGATGAGGAAGGTAATAAAGATCGGGAGTCTGGTGATGACAGTGATGATGATGAAAAAGATGATGAGGATGTGGATATAGAATAATATTTTACTAAAAATTGTACCTTATGTTCATAATATACTAATTTTTAATATAACAATTTGAAGATGCAATTATTTTCTTTAAAATAAAAAACTAACCTTAATTAGGCGTTTTTCTAAAATATAAGTGTTAAGTAGACTCCCCATAAGCATTTCTTATCATATTATCGCATAAAATCATATTTTATATTTTTGTCATTCTAAAATAATATTTTCTCATTATGTGCGTCGGCCCAATATATATATAAATATATATCGTCCAGTCTCCTCCTCACGGGAACCAGGAACTGAATATACTCCATCCGCTTAGAAAGAAATAGTATTCTTGGGCAATCTTTAAACATTGTTCAACTTTCTTATGGGTTTTGAGGATTGTACGTATGTTGTAGTACCCACTCTTATTTAAAGTTTAAGGCACTTTCTCTGTTTCCGCCGACTATTGATCGGAAATCGTGAGGGCTGTAAAAACTAACGAATTAGTAACTGATGATTTGCGCTAGATGATGATAAGAATTTGAACTTATGTCCCTATTAGTAAGTGTTGGTGGTTGGTTCTATGATCTTTTCTTTATACCGTCAAATCTAGAAATGGAATCGTACCTTCTGATTCAGTACCATGAAGCTATATGACAAATATATATGTGCTTTAATGAAGAAGCCATTTACACATTCTCCTCAGAAGTTTTCATTAAGACATAGTTAGACGAGATCCCATAGTCAATCTTGAAAAATAAAACTTGTTGATGTGAGATATGTTTCAATAACACCTACTGTTGTGCTGTCAAGATTATTTTAGCAAAACATATTCGGTTTTGTGTTAACTAAATTTAAGTTACACCTTAGGAAGAAAGTTACCTCGCATGTTTTTAAAACTACTGCTCTAATATAAAATTTTAATTGTTTTTTATTTAATGAGACAAGTTATTCATTAAAGTAAGTCAGTATTTTGACAATTTTGGATATTTCTATAATAATATAATTATGTTTCGTTAGAAATAAAAGTCAAAATGGACTCCAAAGAAGTTCAGAGGTTTAACGGAAAATAATTGAAATTGCAAAATTGTGATTGGTTTAAGTATATGTACTGATTTAAAAGTTTTTTTTGATGTTAATTTTAAAAAATGTTTGATTCGTATATTTTTATTGAAGCAATATAGAAAAAACAATGAAACACAGAGAAAGTTTCACTGCTTTTTTTACTGCGTTTTCAGTCTTCCGAAATCTTGAAATAAACTATCAAAAGGAGTTACTTACCTGCTCATGTTCATGTAGGAATGTTGGAAGTTCAATCAAAGAGCTACTATGTTTTACATCCTTATTAACAGGGGATATTGACGTTTCCATATCTTCAATTTCAAATTTCTTTTTAGCTATCGGGGGTCTTGGCTTTCTTTGGGGTTTACATGGTTTCCTAAAATTAATCAAATTAATTTTGGACTTTTTTCGTTTTAAGGAAATTTTTTGATTTCTGTGTAATTCACAATTTTGCATCGCAGAATATGAACCAATCTACTTATAGGGATTTTGACATACTTAAAATAGTTTCTTAATAAAGGATGTCTGAAATATTGGGAGGGGCTACACCTAGAAATATTAGAAATGGCTTTCATGAACATGGACTTTGACTTTATAAAGCCAATGGTGTTAAAATTTAAAATGTTTTTGCTAGTATAATAAATAAACAAAAAAGTTTGTTTATTTATTATAGTAGTTAATAAGGAATTTCCATCAAGTAACGGTTAACTCAATAAATTAAATAGTTTTTGGTTCTCTTAGTATGCTTCATAAATTTCTACAGATGTTTGATTCAAATTTATTACAAGATAAACCTTTGTTAATGCACAAGGTGTACAAAAATTGCTGTAGCGTCACTGATGTAGTTCATTACTTTTATTAGGCTTCCTGTTGTATTTTACAAATTTTATGTCATTTGAATTTTCTCGATACCTTGCACCGTTTTGGAATAATTTAAGAAAATATGTTTTAGAATATAGAAGTTTGAAGGTTTTTAGAATGAAATATTTGGGTAATTTACACTTAATCTAAAACCTTTAAAATTGTCCATGTGTTTAAGCATATTTTTTCTAAATTACTTTTAAACGGTGCAGGGTAAAGTGCGGGACACGAAAGAAAATCGGGCGGAGTCAATCGGTTTAGGAAGATCGACCAAGAAATCTTTTTAAACCAGTGGTGTCCCGTCTTTCTTTAAATAATATGGCACTCCTTTTTGACTATACGCACTTCAGATAATTAAAAAATGTAACTATGCTTAATGAACCTTTATCTATATTTGTCTGTTTTCTTTCGTGTACCGCACTTCTATATCTCTCTTGTGTTGCAAAAACGGCGAACTTTCGAATTATAAAATGATTTAATTTTTGATCTTTCTTGATCGATTTACCTATAAATATATTTTTTCTTGAGTTCTGTCATTAACGGTTCCCGGGCTACTGTCTACGTCCACTATTATTGGACCACCCAGTATAGCGATACACGATTTACAAGTCCAAATTTTACAAGGCCAGCATCAGATCCAGTGAACGAGATTTATCAAAATTTTAATTTATGCAGTTCGACTTTGGGCTACTCGGGTATGCCAAAAGTGGCCGTCTGTCTCCGTTTGTCATATTACTTTATACAGGGGCCGTCATTGTGAAGTACTATACAGGGCGTTTCCTAACTGCGTGCTGATGTTAAAGGGGGTGTTTTTATGTCGTAAAAGTCTTAACTTTTGAGATACAGGATGGTAAAGTTTAAAAAGAAAACATTTTTTTTTATCCCAATTCTGATACTACTGTAGATAACTGCATGAAATTTGATACACGTCTTCTATGCATTAAGGAGCATACGGATTTACCCAGGTTAATTACATATGCAGGCTACTGGTAAAAATTTCAAACATTGATTGTTAATAAAAAATACCCTTTTATGCATAAAAGACGTATCTCCAAAGTAAAGACTTTTAGGTTCATATTAAACTTTTTCCTTAAAAAGGTCCAAGAATCACCCCCCTTTAACATTAGCACACAATTAGGAAACGCCCTGTATAGTACTTCACAATGACGCCCCCTGTACAAAGTAATATGACGAAAACAAACGGTCACTATTGGCATACCCGAACAGCCCAAAGTCGAACTGCATAAGTTAAAATTTTGATAAATCTTGTTCACTGGAATCAGCGCTGGCTCCCCTACTATAACTACATTGATGTGTTAATTTTGGGAAAATATGAGTTCTGTAGTTTTTCAAATATTAATTGCAATATTAGATATTTTTTGACACCCGGTATTGAACAGAAAATTAATTATTTTGAAGCAGTTTATTGACAGCTACTTTATGAACAATTTTACAAAAAACTAAGCCATTTTTGAGGTTGACGGCTGTGATTCTAATGGTTCGATTCCTTCTAAATCGTTGTCTATCTCTGAAAATGAGGTTCGTCGTCACTACTTGAAGATCCCAATGTGATAACTAAATCATCAATAACCGTTTCAATTTTGCAATCTACTTCCCAGTATTTATCTTCAATAGAACGAACATGTTTAACATACGATTTCCAATTTTCAGCCGATATTGAGTCAATCGCTTCTAATGTTATTTTATTTAAATCTTTAATTGAATTTCACCGGTGTTGCGCTCTCGAATATATTTTTTTACTCCTGCCCATGCAAGTTCAATAGGGTTGAGGTCGCACATGTATGGAGGCAGCCTTAAAGGTGTATGATCGAGATTACGTAAAAGACCGTCAATTTTATACTTTTTTTCTCTAGGCTTGTTGGTTGATATTACTTCATATAATTGATATTTTCTCCACTTTGGATCACAAACAAGATTGTTCGATTTAAGCCACGCTATCATATGAGCTTTTGTAGAGTATTTAGTTGGCACTTTATCTTCTACGTGAGAATGATAAGACGCATTATCCATTACCACGACTGATTTGGGAAGAATGTTAGGTAGAAGCTTCTAGAGCAACCACTTTTCAAAATTATCTCTATTCATCTGTCCATGATAGTCTCCAGTTGTTAGTCCCGAGCGAAAAACTAAAGCAGCACCTGGAACAAATCCGGCTTCTGAACCAGCATGAACTATAATAAAGCGACTACTAGAGCGGATTCCCTGAACAACACCTGTAACACTTTCACCTTGCCAGCATTTGTTTACTGTCATATCATTATCTACCCAGGTTTTGTCTAGATACACAATATTGCCTCCTTCTTGCCTATACTGCCATACAGTTGATAGATATTTCACCCGCCAGTGAAAAATATTTGGTCTCTCAATGAGCAATTTTCATTTATTTTTGCACTTGCGCCAAACAAAACCCTTTGATCGTAAAAGCCGATTTAAGATTTTATACCCGTACGGAAAATCTATTTTGTTCTTTACAGCACGAAGTAGGGGTTTGCAGGTCGGAACCTTCTTCAAGTTTATATAAAAATCCTCTATTGTTCGTCGAATTACTTGAAAATCACCATCGTCAATTTTATCTTTGTATGATAATGGGGGTCTTTTTTTTACCAGGAGATTTTAAAGGCGAAATAGAACATGAGCGATCATTATGTTGTTTTTGAATTTTTCTTACACTACTTTCCGAAACACCAGTGTAAAATGCAGCGCGTTCTGTTCGATTTTAAATGGCAATGTCAAATTATTATTTTCACCTTCTCTAGTACAGGCCTCTATAACCGCTCGCAATAACTTCACGTGCACCGCTTCGAATTGTTTTTCCTCTTTTGCTCGCCATCGTTACTTCGAAATAATAATTCAAATTCAACGCAACGAATTTACATAGAAATGAAAACAAATGCTCGAAATGTATAGGCACCACTGGAAATAGCTAGAACTTTCTAGCGCAAATTTATTTGCGTACACAAATTTTACTTTTCCGCTTGCTTAAGACTATGAACCTTTATTTTAAGGACCGCCTGGTTTTCTTTCGGGTCCCGCACTTTATAAGACCCCTGATAGAAATATTAAATTAGGGCAGTGTTGTTAGATACATTTTTTTTGGGATCGTTCAAAGAGGTCGATCCTGGTTAAAAAATACTCCCCGTATTTTTTTGAATTAATAATATTATAGTCACATTATAAACATTAATCTCACTTTATCATGTGCTAAATTTGTCTAGAAATGTACAACCATATCAAGAAATTTAATATATATTTAAAGTTTTTTAATTATTTTCTAGCCAAATATTGGAAGGAAATTTTCACTTCTCCTGTATATTTGTCAATTAATTAACGGACATCTAAAATAGTTTTATCATCTCATAATGGCATCATTTTAATCACCATTTTTAGTGTCAAAATGACTCATTCTAATGTATCCATTATAGTCCTAGGACTGTAATGGATTCGTTATAGTCCTGGAACAAGTACTCTAGTGGACTCATTATAGTCCTAGGACCGTAATGGATTAATTATAGTCCTGAAAAAAAGAACTTAGCATCGGAAGAACGACTGCCTTTCAGGAATATTTTTTAAACAAATTTGCACAATTTTTGACTCAATTGACGGTAGAAGATAAAGTTTAGTATGTTATTCGGACCGAAAATGATCAATACGAGACACGCCGTAGTATCAGTCTCGGCTGACGCTTCGTTTGATATAATTCACGGCTAGTCTCATAATGATCGTTATTTCGATCCTTATAACATAAATAACTATATCTTGAATTACAAAAAAGTGACAAACATTTCTTCAAACATCCGATTTAATAAACGGCTCATATACACCAGTTTTCGGAATTCGGCGACAATGTCAGTCTTTACAAAATTCCTAACAGTTTCCTTTAGATTGTCACTTCAGAAAATAAATAGGCTATGAATTAGTGACGAAATCATTACAATCATTTAATTTTTGCATAATTTCACGCAAAAGTTCTTTCATGTCAATATAGTAACCAATCCTTTTGTTTGCTTGTCAAAAACTTTTATCAAAAACCCTAGGGGTTCGTTCTCAATAGGCATTAAAAAGCAATTCCAACCAAATGCTCTTCCTATATTTGAAAAAAGCTGTTTTTCAACATTTGTCGAATTACATTATTTTCTTCTTTCTTTCTACTTCTTACAATATATTTACCCGCAACATTTCTTCGGAATTTGATATGGTTGACATCAAAAACACAGTTTTCAATTTGAATAGTTTTTTAAATTAACATTTAGAAACCTATGGCCAAAAACTAATTTGGGATACAAACTCGTAATAGTAAAGGTAGAAGGTTGCAGTTCTTTAGAAAAACCAACTTAATAATATCTAAAACTGTACAACAATATATAAACCGTTTATCAAGAATAGATTTGAATGAACCAAATACAACTAAGGTAAGTGTCCCTATTTTCGGCAGTGTCCCAATGTTCGGCAGTTTTCAAAGTCTTTTGGCCATACTAAGAATTTAATTTAGTAAATGCAAAAGATAATTAATGTGTCTTAGTTGTCATATATTTAAACAGTCGTTACACGCATGCCTCGCACGTTTGTTTGTACGGTCACCTGTTTTACTAAGGGAAGAGAGCTTTCACGTTATACTTCAAATATAAATCATGTAGAATATAACAGGGGCCTGATACGTACATTAGCTGATATATTTAAGTTTAAATTCTTAGATAAAATGTAACAGATTAAAAATATATATATTTTCTTCAAAATTTGGGGGATGCCGTAGTTAGAGACAGAATAGTATGGAATATCTCTGATTTCGTGACCATTACCGAGGTTTACCCCCATGGTATATTTACTAAATTCTAGCATTTCAGCAGGTTAAAACGTTCGTTTTACAAAAAGTATATTTTGTTATGGTAACAGAATCTATACATTTTTTGCTGCCCTAATTTCGTGAGCCCTTTTTGGAATGGATTAACTCACATAAATTAAAAATAATACCTCACGAAAATTGGATCAAAAAATATCAGAGATACGGTCAGTTGTATATGTAATAAATGTATTTAAATGAAAGGTAAAAAATATGCCAAATTTATGTCTATGGGTTAATTAAAACGGTTAAATAAATGTGAGAATAATTAAAAACAAAAAAAGAAAGATAAAAAATTAAAGATATTCAAGGAAAAGAAGAAGACAAAAAGAAATAAAAAAAAATGCAATGCACTAAAAGAAATAAACCAGAAAATTGAAACAAAATGGAGAAAATACGTTCAAAATGAAAAAAAAATAAAGAAAACAAAGGGAATAAAATTAAAAAAACAAACAAATAGATTACGTATATGAACTTGATAGAGGTAACTGCAGAATTTCGGATGATTCATAGGTCGTTACTACATTTTTTATGAACGGGATTACCTTGTAGTAAAATTCGAAGATAAATATTATTTTGGGCTGATTAATAAATCGGATTGTCTGAAAAATTAATTCACAATTAAATGCGTGGTGGAGGCACGACATTTTTGGAAGTGGCCGAAAAGAAGTGATGTGTTTACATATTTAGAAAAATATATAATATGTGCTATAAAAAAACCAAAAATGGTGTATTGGTGTAAAAATTTGTGAATTCTTTGTGTAAAACATTTACCTAATTATGATTTAAAATGCATATTGATCAGGTTTAATAATTAGCACAGGATAACTTCTACTTTAGAATTCAATTTTTGTGTTGAGGGGTAAACATTTAAATAATTTTATTATGCCTGTTCATGACTGAGTGTCTTAATGATTTGTTCATACTTATATTTCCGTTATTTTCGGTGTATTTGTAGCAAGTAAATTTGTTTATGTTTTTCTTGAAATGTTACTTTTAAATAGAATAATATAATATGGTATTTTGTATTAAACACATAATTAGTTGCAAACAGTAAGTTATTATATTATTCTCTAGCTGGAATTATAGCAAATTTTATTTCTTTTTAACAAAATTTTGTAAAGTACTTGCCAGAAATATCATTGTGCTGCTTTAGAATAACCATACTTTCCGTCAAATAAATATATTTCATTGCTTTTCATTTTTTGTTTACACAATACATTAAATATAAGCCGAAAATAGGGACAACTCTGAGCCTACAATAGAATCAAGACATGCCATTAGAGACAGGTAAATATTTTTGCTATAAATATCGAAAATAGGAATATGAGAATAATGATTACTAATAAAAATAAACTGAGATGGTTAAATTGATTTTAAACAGTTAAGAACTACTTTTGGAATGGCAGCAAAAAAAGTGACTTAAAAACAAAACGTACTACTAAAAGATAAAATTGATAGATATTATGCTTAAACTACCGAGAATAGGGAAACTTACCTTTATCTCGTTTGAGATAAACTTTTAAAAGGTTTTATATTTGTGGCTGTTTTCTAATTATTAACACATTTTTCTAAAAAGACCCCATGGTTCATTGGTACAAAATAAACGACATGAAAAACAAAAAACTGCGTCCAAGTTAATTCCAACATGGAAATGGATCATATCAAGCTGTTTTAACACTTCGTGGTTTTTGGCAAACTTCTCACTTTTCAATATGTGGCTGGAGTGACCTCAACAAATATTTGCAGACTTAAAACCCTAAGATGGATCTATCGTATTTTGTCAGTCATGCTCTCTAAATGGCGGGGGTTTTCGGGGTTTAATGTCTTAAAAAGAATTTTAACAGTCCTTTCGCATAAAATGTGTGCTTTGCTACTATTTTTGACTCGAAATTTGTCAAGAGCAAGAATTTGCAAATCAGAATTTATTATGATTTTACATGTATCTACTTAACAATTAGGTTCTTAAAAAAAAAAACAGATTTTTCAATTGATATCTGATTTATTTTTTCTTAAACTACGCATTTTTTCCAACATTTTTCACTCTACATTAAACATTCTTATTAAAAACATTATTTTTTTAATAGGTTTGGCTGCCACAAAGATATTTTCAAAAAAGTGAATACAAATTTGCTTTTCCGAAGTTTTATTTTACTTCGGGGGCGTACAAATTAACATTTTCCGAATATATTATATCTTTCTAATTTTCTTAAAGTATACTTTGTGTCCTAAATTCTGTAAAGGGTGTTTTTACTTTTGCTTATCATTTTTGAAAAGTGATTTAAAACCTCGGGGCGGTTTTTTAATTTCATGGAATTACCCATATACCGAGTAATTTTGATTGTTTTTCTAAACTTAATTTTTTTAGCACAAAAATGTAAACTTATACCCAACTGAATATGTTTTTTCTTTATCAGAAGATCTTCATATACCGAATGTCCAAAAAATGTATAATTATTAAAACCTTTATACAGGAAGAGGGATGGGGCACCCGTTAACCGTCGGTCTCTGACTACTTAACGGCAGGGACGTACCAAAGAGGGGATATTAGGGGGGACAAGTGACAAAAATCCAATTGAGAACTAAAAAAAAACTTTTGTGTACTAGTTAGTATCAAGTTTGGACTCTACGGGTTTTAATGAAAATTGACAAATGAAATAATACCGACAAAACAAAGATTTTGCCAACAGAATAAATTATTGAGGTTCTCTTGAAATAGAATACCCAGTATTTTATTATATATTTGAATTGTCCAATAACAATTAGATTGAATTTTATTTTATTAGGTTCAATTTATTAACGGTTGCCTATACTAACGAAGGCATAACTGCGCTTACTGGAAAATACAAAAAATACTAAAAAACTATTGTATTTAGGTGTACAGAATCCGAAATTGCAATTGAAAGTTTCTTAAAATTTACATTTAATTTAAATGCTTTGCTTGTAAACGGTTTTTTTACATTTTGTGGGCTTATATTTTATTATTTTTTTTGTAGAATCTGAGTTTTATCTAGTATATGCAAAAGTAGTATTTTAACTCAATTATGTTAACGAATAATTTTTTTCAATTTAAAATTGCAGGTACTTTTTTAATTACGAATGGTTTTTTATCACTAGTTTTTCAATGCCGGTTGCATAGAAATATATATAAATAATATAAGCTGTATACAGGGTGTGTTATCGATATGTATATATGTGTGTATCGATAGAACTAAAAACTATCGATTTAATAAAAGCGCAGATTTAATTAATGAAATTACATTTACAAAACTACGCGACTTTACTTAACTAATAGCTTATTTTAAATTAGTTGCTATTTGTTTTGGGAAGTGCCGCATTACCCATTAGGCCTCTGAGGCCCGGGTCTAGGGCCCGTCGAATAGAGGGCACGCCACCGCCTCTCTGCAACAAAAATCGTTTATATAATTTTCCTTATTTCATCAGTAAGTAGGTAATTTTTATTTATTATTACATTGAAGAAGGGGATAAGTTTCTGATATATGGAAAAAAGGACCTTTCTTTTGGTAAATACGTTTGGGTGAAAATAATATGGCACTGTCTACAATGCTTTTAGGGGATAGTGGCCCGTAATCTCAAGCGGGCCTAGGGCCCCAAAAGTTGTAAGTGCGTTACTGGCTTTGAGTGCTAATTGTTTGTGCTCTGTGTTGGATGCTAGACTAAAACAGGCCTATTATTGCAGTGATACTGATTTTATATTTTGTTTTGTGAGTATTCATCGTTGTAGTTGTGATAAAGTGAATTACAAGCACCAACCGAGAGCAGATTAAAGATAGAAAGCTGCGGAAAACGAAGGGAGATTGAAAAAGCATGTAAAAATAGACAATTTTTTTAGTTATACACAAAAGTAACAGCAATCAGCCGTCTAATCGTCAGTAGGTGTAATTAGAATTATTAATTAGATTATAAAAGATAAATTAGAATGATTTCTTGTATATTTGTTTCTTTTTTTGTTAAGTTTATTTAGAATAGTTTATATGGAATATATTATGGTTGATATATAACCTTACTTCATTTTTCTGTGATACCTATCCAATTTTGTTGGAGCTATTCTGAATGTTAATGATTTCAATATCTTATGCGATGTATGAAATCTCCTAAATTTTTTTTATTTATATGTACTTATTATTGAGAGGGGAGGAGGCCCGGTTTTACGATTTGGCACCAGGGCCCCACGTTGTCTTGTTACGCCACTGAAACTCGATGCTTATGATCACTGGGATCTCGTAGAAAGGTAAGATGTAAAGAAAAGTTTAAATAGCGACAAAGTTACGACTTTCGCGTTCTAGGAGTTACTTGTCGAGAAAATTTTGTTTAGTTTTTAAGACTGTCGAGAACAAAAATAAACAAATTTTCTAATTCGACGTTCATTCCCGAACATCAATCACAAGCATTTAAATATGATATTGTACATTCTTTACATGGTTTAATAAGTATACATATTTTTGGAAACTGCTATACTACTTATAAAGAAAAAAACATCAACCACATGAAATTGAACGTTCTACGCCATTTTATAAAGCTTCTGATCTTACAAGCCAGTAATTAATCAGATGGCAGTAAGCTAAAAGCTGAAGATAACAATGCATTGCTACATTACGTAAAAATTTGTTGTTGAGGGTGATAAATTATTGATTGTAGAATATTAAAAAAATCATTATGTTTAAACAACAGGTGGCTGATGGACCCAATAATATACAGAGTTTAATAACAAAAAGTAAATTTATACATTCGCAGTTTCTTGGACCATACTCTATATCGCGAAATATGTTTATATTACTTTGTATTTTTGATTAACAGATATATTTACTAAAAAATAAATATAGATTTGAAATTAGGTACACTTTTTCTTAAGAAATGCCCAAGATCGATATTTTAAAAAATTTATGTATTCTGGGTTAAAAAAATCAGGTTAACGAAGTAATTTAAATTGCTCTATGTTTAGTATTTGCACTCTATTACAAAACCGTCTAAACTTTAAAATCATATTTTCAAAAATTAGAAAAGCAAAGATGCCCTTTACAGAATTCACGTGATAAAAGTCTGATTTAAGAAAACAAATTAAGTATAATACAACATTTTAAAGTTAATTTAGTACGCCCCTGAAATACAACTGAACTTTGGAAAACCAAAATTTTATTCACTTTCATTGAGTTTATTCATAAAAAATCCAAAACGATTAAAAAGTTAGTCTATTAAGAAGAATGGTTAATTTAAGAGAGGATATGTTAGGGAAATCATATTTTAAAGAAAAAAATTAGTTCTCAAATAATAAATGAAATATTAAAATGGTGTGCCATTAGTTATATTTCTTAAAACCAATTTATTAAGTTGATAGAAGTAGTAAGTAGTGGAAGTAGATACACTTCATATCAAAATAATTTCAGATTTGCAAATTCTCGCTATTGACAAAGGTCCTGTAAAAATACACTTGTTCTATCCGTATATACCAAATAAAGACCCGTTTGCAAGTAGACCATTTAAATTAAAGTTGAATTTTAAGAAATTGCACTTTCAGTTGCAATTTAGGGTTTTGTGTACCTAAATGCAATAGTTTTTTGTAATTTTCGTATTTTTAAGTAAGTAGTAGTTATGCCTTCGTTAGGTATAGGCAATCCTTAAAATGCCACGTCTTTTTGACAAATCTCGTATACCTGCAAATAATTTAAAATTGTAGCTCTAACTGATGTGCATATATCCTACAAGGTTCAGTTAAAAAGAAAGTATAGTTCAGTAGTTAGAGACCGACGGGTAAGGGGTGCCCCCTGTAAAAGGTTTTAATAATTATATGTATTTTAGGACACTTGGTAATAAGAACTAAGAAGACCTAACGATAAAGAAAAAAAACAATTACTTTTTTTGGAAACGTCCTTGTGGAAGCCAAAACGATTTAGAAAATAATATTTTTAACAAGAGAGTTTAATTTAGAGGCAAAAATATTGAAACACGTATTTTAAGAAAAAAATAAAAGATATATCAAAATATTGAGAAGTCAATTTTTTTCTAAGAACCAATTTATTAAGCGTACCTGTAAAATCAAAATAATTTCAGATTTGCAAATTGTCGCTCTTGGCTAAGTTTGTGTAAAAAAGCTACTTTTGTTTTATATACCCTCGTATATTCCCTGACCAAAGCAAAATGTAAAAAACCAATAGTAATATTGTTTACAAAGGGTTATGCCCGATTAAATTTATTCAATTTATACAAAAATTCACTTCAATTGAAATTTAATTTTTTGGGCATGTATTTTAGAGCAAAAAGTTGCCTAGGCCCCCCGGCTTCCCCCTTCCTCCCTCCATAGAACCGCCTTTGTATACAGTATGCATACAATTGCCTTTAAAGTACACCTGAACTTGAATTATATGTATCTATTATATTATGAATTTTATTTGTTCACTAAAGTAGTATTTATTATATTGTTTTAATGAATTTAAAATTTTACCTCTGTTCGTCCTGAATCCATTTAGGATCTTTCATGAGGAATCCGCTGACACACATATTCGAGCACAATCCTGCCATTATCAGCATAGAACCTCTCCATCCGTAATCCCCGACGAGGTAAGTTATAAGAGGTGAATAGATAACGGTGCCGAAGCCGGTACCACTTGCCGCAATGCTTAGAGCTAGGGTTCTATGCTTTTCAAACCAGAACGCTATGGACACTACAGCGGTCACGAAACACAGGCAGAACCCGATACCACCGATAAATCCGAAAGTGATATACATCATCCAAATATTTTTAACGTAAGCACTAATTACGAATCCAAAGGTACATATCAGACTTCCCAGTACCGTCATGTACTTGCAGCCGTACCTGTCTACCATAGCGCTACCTAGAGGACCTGCTAGTAAGGGTACGGACAAAAATAAGCTACCTATGAACGAAGTAGCAGAGTTTGAAGCTTTAAATTCATTTAGGAACTCTATGTTAAGTATTCCGAAAGTACTACCTACTCCATCGGAAATCAAATTGATGAAAAGGCTTCCAAAAACCACCAACCAGCCCCAACCCCCGTCGGGAATCTTTGGTTTGGACTCCTCGACAAAAAGATTAATCCTAGATGATAACAATGTCTCTTTGGTTGCTACTGAAAGGTGGTATGCGCTTTTCAGAGATTCTTCACTCTCACATTTTTGCTTAAATGTTCCATTTTCTAAATGGTTTAAACACTCTGTGCTGGTTTGGTGAATTTCAATAATAGGCACTGAATTTTGAGCTGAAACACTCTTGTTTGCTGGATTACCATTAAAGTCACAATTCACTGTTAACCGCGACATATTGCGTCTATTTTGTTAGCTAAGAACTCAACCCATATTTTTTAGACGTGCGTGAAAAAAAATTGTTTTATTCCAGGAACTAATATAAGCGGGATTCTGTAGTCGGCGGTATTGTTATATCATTGAAAAATAATTTACTACTGGAATCTATTTTTTGATAAGATACGGTGGTTGATAATAGATAGATATATTGGCTATTTTTGGCAATTATTTCTAATAATCCCTAAAAAGGAATTAATGGCAATCCGTTAGCTACTTATTTGCTTTTAGATAAAATGCCCGGCAAATTAAGGATTGGTTTGTATTTGCCTATATATTTTAAATCTGAGGGGAAATTAAAAAGTGGTACAAGTGCAAAAATTACAGCTTATCATATAATTAAAGCTATGTGAATAATACAAAGAAGTCTATAGCGTTATGTATATATTAACATATAGGTAGTGAAAATACATTGCCTGCAGATGTTTCCCAATTTTGTCGGTTTAATTTGTGATTTATATCTAAACAACATACATATATGTATATATATATATATATATATATATATATATATATATATATATATATATATATATATATATATATATATATATATATATATATATATATATATATATATATATATATATATATATATATATATATATATATATATATATATATATATATATATATATATATATATATAATAGACTTTATTTCGTAAATATTATACGTCCAAGAAATATATTTTAGTTTATTAGATTATATTTAAGAAACTTTTGGCAACACTGAACTTCGCCTTTTACTAAAATGACCACGCTCATGAATGTTTGTATTATTTTTTTAATAATTACTTTTTACTGTATTTGATTTATATAAGTATTTCTTAGAGTATAATCATCTTAAATATATTAACTGACTTAAAAATAACATGTACCCCCCTCGAGCAGCCGAATTTTGTATTTTTTATAATTTACTGGAAGAGTTTTTTACGTTTGCAGTTTGTATCATTATTTTTAAGTCTTAGGCATGATAATTATGTTTAACATGATAAAATGTGTTTGTATTATATAAGTATTTCTTAGACTATAATAATCTTAAATATATTAACTGACAAAAATTACTTTGTTTCTAAATAATTTGACGAGGTGTTTATCTCAACTAGTATAAAATAAAAAACAGTAGCTTAACAAGGAGGGGGGCATTGGGAGCAAGAAGGGCTGTGTCCATAAAATTGTAACAAGTTTCCTGCGGCAATAAAGCATTTTGTTTGTTTGACTACGTATCGCGATCGCGAAAACCTTCTTATACTTCTAGTTATTCCTAATCGGTGCTTTGGAGAGTATAGTACACCTATACTGGAATACATGGATACCGTTTCGTGGTATCTCTTACTTTTGAGCAGAGAGATAATATCAATTTTATCTAGTTATGTATAATGGGCGAAAATGAGGACGAGAAGAAAGGCGCAATATCCAGTAGGATTTAGAATGTTGCTGGAGTAATGGTCTGGGAAACAATGGTATAGCAGATCTCCACTTCAGAATCCTGTTTTTATGCAATAAAGCACCTGTTCCGATGTGTCAAAACTAGTACTAAAACGCCGCATGAATCAATGGTATACACAAAAAAACAGTGAAGTTTCTTTAAGAATAATCCAAGAGACAACATTGAGAAAGCCGCTCAGTGGACGAAGAAGCGGAAATCCCTCTCTCGGAGAAATTCTTTGACAGTAATGATATAAAATTGTGTTTTAATACAAATTGTTATTTTTATACTTATGTTTATATGTTTTTAAGTAGTATCGATATTGTATATAGAGAAAAAAATGTATTTTGATAACACTTTGGTAAGTTTTCTTTCATGTATAGCAATAATAGGTTTGTAGGTTAAGGCTACAAAAAAATTACCCTATACTTTCTGGAGCGACATAGTTTTGTTTGTGGTGCGATAGGGCTAGTTCAGTTTGAGAATGAAATCTTGTAGTTACGAATTTGTAAAGAAAAATCAATTGAAGAAAAGTATACGTACTTTGTGCGAATGCTGAGGAGAAGCCCAACTAACGGATTCTCATGATCAACTTGGTATCAGCGTAAACAATGATTTTCAATGTAAAATCTCTACATCTACTTATTTAAAACTCAATGCGATTTTTTTATTGTCGCCAGCAGCTCTCACATGGCCGATTTTAATAGGCGCCCGGAGGAAGATGCAAGAGAAGGCGCTTGCCCCCTGGGAAAATACAAATAGTCTATATTACATATATAATATGGTAAAAAATTGGCTTTGCCCCCGTGGACAAAATCAAATATTTTTTGCTAACCGCAGTTGAGGTTACATTTATATACCAAGTGAATAATAGATGACTTTTTTAGTCATCGGTTATTTTTGAACATTCTTGCTCCCCCTAGAAATGGTTCAGCGGGCGCCTGATATACATTTTTTAAAATTAAAGCTGTACCTATAAACGTGGTAACACTACATTGTGTTGAAGAGATATTGTCAAAAATGAAAAAACAATCAACTCCTTGGAATTGGAATTTCACAAAATCCAGAAATTATTTTGTAGAAAATAATTTTTCAAAAACCACTGACGACTGAACTGCTTTTTGTAAACTCACTTGGTTTAAAATATATTGTAAAAAAAAGAAAAACACTCCCTCCCTAGTGTAACCATGGCCGCATTACCCACTAGGCCCGTCGAAAAGAGGGCCCGCCGCCCCGCTGCTTAAAAAATCGTTTTTATAATTTTCCTTGTTTGATTTTGTCAGTAAGGTTAATAATTTTTATATCTTATTATATTGAAGAATGGTATAAGCTCCCGCTATATAAAGTGAATACCTTTTTTTTTGGTCGTCACTTTTTACCCACGAGCTTGGGGCCGTAAATATATTCGGCCCTAAGGCTCAAAAATGATTAATGTGCTACTAAGGGTAACAAAATAAAAATTTCGAATTAACTTTATCTATATTATATTTTATTCTTATATTTTCATACATCTGTAAGCCTTACGCTTACGTTACTATTTCTATTAAAATAAAACTCTATATATGCATCACCTTTTTTTCTACACACCCGAAAATAGCATCTTTATTTGACAAAACCTTAAACACGCCTGGGATTCTACCAATCACAACATATTGTTCAATATCTTCCTGGCTCGGCGGCAGGATACTAGCCACGCATATGTTTCCGAATCCCCGTTCAAGAGGTTGACTTTTATAAGTTTTTGTCTCACAATACTTATAATTAATAAAAATTAGTTTAGTTAAGGATTGTTTAATACTATAAGGTTTAGGTATGTTGTAAAAAAAAGCGGGCGGTAGTACGCTAACCAAATTCTGTCTATATTAAGCCAGTTTTTTTTTGTCGAAACCTATACTGTTAAGTGGATCTTAAAACTTTATGGAAACCATCATTTAAGCCATAAAATCATAACTCAAAATACCCAAAATCAGATTTCAAATACGCGCATTCTAAAGTGATCTGATTGGTAGAGTTCCCCTGTTCTTTAAAACAAATGTTAAGACGATATACGTATACGATAAATAACGTAGCCACGAGGAGGAGATATGGGGGATATGTCATCCAAGACATTTTAGGTATATGCCAAATTTTTAAAAACAAACCTATTTAATTTTAACTTTCACTTTTGCTAAAATATTTAGTATGAAAACGATTTGCAATATCTATTGATTTTTTTTGTTTCTTCCTATTCCTTTGGTTAATGTCCGTCAACAACTTCAAACTGGCTAGGTTACTAAATGCGATATAGTATAATGGACCTTTTATGTATTATTTATTCGTAAATAATTTGAAAAATAAAATTTTATTTCTATTCCCATTTCCGCGACGAAAGGGATATGCAGAGTTTTAGACAATCACCAATGAGTAATTTTCGTAGTTATACGCATTCTTTTTATACGTCCAGATTCGTGCGGCATATTTTAGAGGCCGTTCTAGTTGCGTAATATAGAGTTCATTTGTATCCAGAGGAATGATTCTTTATATTCTGATATTTTGATTAACGTTACCAATTTAAATAAATTGCCTAACGCGCGGAACACAATGAAGCATAAGTATTCGTTTTACGTAAAAATGTAAAAACTAACCTGCAAAAACGAAACTTAAAAATGAAGTACACATTTGTAATACAAAAATGGATGATAATTTTAATGTTAAGACTAAATATAATCGTTTATAACCTGTACTTTAAAAAAAGTATCTAACAGAATACGGAAAATACAGAAATAAAAATTAAGTTTGACGTAAATGGACGGAAACGAATTATGTAATTTTTAGTGTGTTCCGTGCTTAAGCAGCACTACAGTCTTTGTATATCTATAAGGGCCAAATTATGAATAGGCTGGTAACTTTACCAAGCAGATAACTGTCAAGGATACCATTGTTAAGACAATTGTAACTATGGTAAATATCTGTTTGGTAAAATTATCAGCCTATTAATAATTCGGCCCTAAACAAGGCTACAGTCCTTCTCACGGATTGCGGTTTGAAAATTAATCGGTTCTCTGTCCAAGATAAAAACTTTTGAAATGGTAGAGATATGTCTAAAATTGTTATCACATATGGGAAAAATTACAAAATTATAGAATCCTCTTTCATTGGCAAAAAGAAAAAGCCAAAGCAAAATTTGATATATTAATAATCGATGTCCCTCAAAAAATCTAATTTTTGTAGCAGCTGTTTCTTCTTCTTTTTGGTAATCTGTGTTGTATTGTTTTGCTTGTCATTGTCAGTGTTCTGTCGCCAGAACATCAAATATCAATTCAACCAAAAAAAAATAATTACAAAGTTTATTGTGTTTTAATACAAATTGTTATTTTTATACTTATGTTTATATGTTTTTAAGTGGTGTCGATATTGCATATAGAGAAAAAAATGTATTTTGATAACACTGGGGTAAGTTTTCTTTCATGTTTAGCAATAATAGGTTTTTAGGTTAGGGCTACAAAAAAATACCCTATATTTTCTGGAGCCACATAGTTTGGTTTGTGGTGCGATATGGCTAGTTCAGTTGAGAATGAGATCTTGTAGTTACAAATTTGTAAAGGAAAATTAATTGCAGAAAAGTATTCACAAGTAAAGTGAACATTCGTACCCCAAAGTGTCCCCCATGGATAAAAATGTTCCCCATTTACAAAACTGTCTGTCAAACCGTCTCCTATGGTCCTTTGAAGTTTGCATTTTCTAATTAAAACAAAAGATTACCCGAATACAAAAGGCATCATACTTTTTTTTGCTCGTCAGTTATTTTATTTTTGGTTAATATATATTTTATTGTTGTCCCCCGTTAGCTTCTCTGAAATGATATAATTGTTCTTGTCCATCATTGGCTTTTCAGAAATCTGATCACTTTATTCACAAGATTTGCAGCAGTCCAGAATAACCAAAAAGGTTTATCCCTGTATCTGACCAATTTGTTCAAAAGGAAATATTCAAAATACAGGTCGCTATAAAAAATTATGGAATCCCTGACATTGCTAACTTTTTTTTTGAACTGTTTCTTTTGCAATAATTTTATTTCATTTATACACATTTTTATGCAGTAAGTTTAAGGGTGCCATTAAACTACTATGCCTTGGCTCTAACCTAGTTTTAGGATTTCAAAAGCTTCGGTTGAGTTTTTGGGGTTTCAAAACTATTTTCCCAAATGCTAAGTGTCAGCATTATCAATATACATTACCGGCCCTTGATTCATATCAGCAAACAGTGACAAGTCAAGGTTGTGGCCTCGGTTCTGCGAAGTGTACCTCGATTCGTTTTAAAAGATCTTCTAACCACATTCTAACTTCCTCAGTAGACGATTTAGTGATTATATTTGACAGCAGTTTATCTTTTAAACACCACATAGAATCAATTGTATGCAGGGCTTTTAGAATGCTGGGCTTTATTAAAAGTCATTCTCAGTATTTCAGCGATACACTCTACAAAGGCTTCATTAGAAGCTTACTGAAATACTGTTTAGTAGTTTGGCAGCCCCACTATCCATGCCACATAGATGGGATCGAAAGAGTGCAGTGTAAAGTTGTTAAATACTTAATATATAATATAAATATCTCCTATGATATAGAGTTTAGCTTAGGGACACAAGCCTGCCCTACTTTAATTTATTTAATCATTTATTTAGCTCAAAGAACTAATAACTACAATAATCAATCATTATTACAACCAATTCAAGTTACATATGTCAATTGATTTACAAATAAAACATTTTTTAGAAAAGATTACACACAAACAACAAATACTAATACTAATACAACAAATTAAAATAAAAGTTTTAAGTCAGATGCTTTACAAATAAAACAACAAACATTTTTTATAAAAGATTAGGTACATACATAGACAACCAGCAAATACATATAAAACTTATCACAGAACCTGCCATTGCACTGCTGTATCATGTGATTCCTAAGTTTCGAATTAAACATTGAAAATCTTTGGCATTCTTTAATTACTTCAGGCAATTTATTAAACATATCCAAACTATGATAAAGTAAAGTGTTCTGTCCAATTTTTTTATTTTTTGAAGCTATAAAGAAATCATTCATTTGTCTGGTCTTATATGAATGTATTTCACTGTTGTAAATTATTCTGTTTTTCAAATAAGATGCCAAATGAACAATTTTTATTTTAAAAATAAAGACTAAAACATTACCTAAATTGGTGTATACCTGTTACACTTAAAGTATTAAAAATAACTTTTCGTGACCACAGTGAGAAGTGTGATGCACAACATGAAAGACAATTAATATTATAACTGATCCTTGATATCACAATATTAGCGTATTCCTGGATTGTCAATTTTTCTTCAATTATTACCCCCAAATACTTAATTTTCTTAACACGTTCCAGTATGAAGTTACTAATTTTTATTTTGTAGTTGCCTTACATAAATTCTCTCTTAACTTTTTCGGTGGAAAAAAGCATAAACATTGTTTTAGTCATGTTAACCTCTAGCAAATTTTCGCATGTATATTTAAATATTCTATTCAGAGTGTCATTAATACTATCAACAAAATCTTGAATGTTTTTTGAATAAGTATATATAAGGGTATCATCTGCAAACAGATAAATATCGACCAAACCCATAACTTCCACTAGGTCATTACTATATATTAGAAACAATAGGGCCCCCCAAATACTCCATGAGGTACTCTGTGATCATTCAATAATTCACAGGAACTTTTTCCATTTATTTTAACAGTCTATCTCTTATTTTTAAAATAGCTTTTAAACCACTCCAAAACCGAATCTCAGAATCCTATCCAAAAATATTGCAAGAGTACTATAATTCTCATACATTCTGTTTTTCCATTCATCTAGTATACATTGAATTGCAGTCTTCTGTGTAATCGATTATTTGTTTATAAACTATTTTTTCTAACATTTTTTCCAGTGCACTAAGTAAATTAATTGGACACAGATTCACCCCCTCAAAAGAATTGATCTTTTTCTGAATGGGGATTATTGTTGATAGCTTCAAATATTAGGAAAAACGCCTTGTTCTAAGGAGGTGTTTGTCATATTTATAAGAGTATTTTCTATAGAAGTATAAGTAGACTTAATGATTTCAATATTAAGATCATTAGGACTGCTTTTATTTATAAAAGAAAACACAACCATTTTTAATTCTTCTCATCTATGCTACTTATATCTAAATCTAAAAGATGGGCTAATTTGTGCTAATATATTATTAATACTCAAATCAAATCATATATATTTTCACAAATAGACATGATTACACGTATTGGAATTGTCAACTTAAAACTAAAGAAAAATAGCAGACAATCAAATATAATAGTAACATAGTTCTAGATGTAAGAGTACAACAGTTATACACAGTTAAAATTGGAGTTAAAAAATTCAGACAGTGTATAAAACAGGTTATTATCTAATATGGTTTCGAGCTTTTTGAATTCAGTTTGCATTAATCTATTTTGTCATTATAGAATTTCGTTTTTCCATTTTTTATGACTTTAACAGCATTATTTCTTTTTAATATATATTCATTATGACGTTTTTCTGACCCATCTGCTTTGTAATTTCTCTGGGATTCATCTCTTAGCTGAAATGCATTTTATACCCTCTTATTCCACCATGGTTTAAATAATAAATAAGTCTTCAAATTTTTTATCAACATTACTCATGTCATACTTCCAATCAACACCCAAAAGCTTCTCATTCAATACATTAAAATTTATTGTTTTACCACGTGTTAAAAAGAAAAGGTTTATACTTATGAACATTAAATTACCTACATCTACTCCAATAATAAAATGATCACCAATTCTAGGTACGTCCACGACATCCACATTTACAATGTCTTTGTCTTCAAGCTGCTTAATGGTATCCACTGTGAGCACCTATTAGGGCAGGTTAACTTCTTGTCTCCTGCTCGACATACTTATTGTACTTCCCTTCGTGTTGTCTCTGATTGCAATATCTTCAGCATTAGGCTTCTTGCTTTCTAAAGACTCCTTAGATTTGGCACTGTTTAACTGTTCGTGCTTTACTTCCTCTAACTTTTTCTTTTTTTAATTGCTTGTTCGTTGTAGGAATAATTCATTACCCTTGTATTTGTATTATATTCTATATCTTTGTATTTTATATTTTGTACCAATTAGAGTAAAAGTAAAAAAGTACTTGTGAGTATTGTGTAAGTTTTTCACACTTTTTTGTTTATTTCACTCAAAGTATTTTTTAACACAAAGTAAAACTGGCTTAATTTTAGTTAAAAGTTGACCGAAGATAAGTGAGAAGTAACTTTTATTGCTTGTTTTATTAGTTATAATTCTCTTATTTGTATATTTACCCATCTTTAAGTTCAGCTTTTACTGGTAATTGTCTGTAATATCATTTAATTTCAGCTAGCTGTGGTTGGTCCCTCAGAGCCACCCCCTGGTTTGGTGGGTCTAGAAACTGAATACATACTAACCCAGCGTGTTTTGGCAGATGGTGGTGATCGGTTTGGTGTGTCTTCTTTGGCCTTTGACAGACATGAAGAGCTGCTGTGGATGGGAAATCAGGGTGTAAGTATTTTTAATTCTATTGTATCAGTTTTGTTTTTTTGTGGTACGAAGTCCTAAATAATAATTAAAAGTAATTTAAAGATCTAAAAATCCAAAATGTTTAGTGCAATTTGACAATGACATTTCAGGTATCGTCCAGAGGTGATTTGCTTTGCATTCATTGAGAGTCATAACTCTATCTTTATCAAATTCTTTATTCTTCAGAGGGGGGTACTAAGGTATTTGTGTCAGGCTCGTGTAGGCTACTCTTTATTCAAAGGAGCTTACTTAGCTGGTACTTTTGTTATGGAAATTGTCTGCCTATTATTTAAACAATTAAGAAATTATATCAACAATGATTCCATTTAGGATACATAAAGTAAGACTGTATTGACATACTAATCCCATGTAACAGAGCAATAAAAAAATCAGTTATTTATAATAAAAATATTGTTTTTAAGAAACTGCTATTAAAACTTCAACATATAATTATCCAGAAGATTTTTCAAAAAAAAAGCATTTGTTAATAATTGTGAAAGCTTATTATATATGCTATGAGTTTTTATCTGATATTTAAAAACTGTTCTATTATGTATATATATATATATATATATATATATATATATATATATATATTAAATTATTAAATTAATCTAAAACACAATACTTCGAATATGGACTGTTAATTAAAGTATGAAAAAACACGAATTTGATAATGCTCACAATCAATAAGTGTAAAACCACTCACCTATCGTTATTTTGACGTGCCGGCCGGCCTTTTCTTACAATTGGATTATCACCACTAGTAGAGCATTTGACTCGATTTTGAGAAAGAAGAATGCACAAATTGTCTGAACTTTAACAAGTTGACTGCCGGACCTCTGACTTCACGTTAAGTCGTCTTGCAAGTCTGGTTTTTCTCCGCGGCAAAACTCTCCGCTCTGCGCACGGTTTAGTGAATAGATACACTACCAACTGTGAGGCATAAACTAGACTATAAATTGTTTAAAGAAATTGGCGCGTAAACATATATATATATATATATATATATATATATATATATATATATACAGTATATATATATATATATATATATATATATATATATATATATATATATATACATATATATATATATATATATATATATATATATATATATATATATATATATATATATATATATATATATATATATATATATATATATATATATGATATATAAGCACAGCCCCTGCAGAAAAAAAGCAGAACATGACTCTTTATGGGTATACGTATTTCCCACAGTTTAATGCCCAAACAATTTGGCAGGAAATATCACCGGTGCAGCCAAATAATTCTGATTTGTCCTTGTTTTAGCTAACAAGTTAAACTACACTTGTAACAAGTGACCATTTTTGGGCTATGTTAATTTATTTTTTACAGTAAGCAGGTAGGAAAAACCTTTTTTTAGTTTTCATTTTCGGTAGCAAACCACAAAGAAAAACTCAAGATACAATAAACAACAAACAATCAAAAAGGAAAAAAACCCTTTTCAATTTAAAAGTTTAACTGTACTCCAAGTTTTCGTTTTATATCAACACACTGTGTTGCTTTTCAGGATACTTTTTTAATTTATTTCACCTTAAGAAAAAAAAACCTTACAGACACAAATTGCATGTTATGCTAACCTAACCTTCAAATAACTATATGAATGTGTGACAGATTGATCAACCAGTTGTGTATGAAAATAGATGAGGCTAACATACTAACAATAAACCAACTAAAGTGCTTATCAAGGAAATTGGTGGTATTAGGGCTGAATTATTGGAATTAAGAAAGTTACACAAAAGGGAAAAATTAAAAGAAGCAACTTGAAGGAAAGGCATGAAAAGTCGGAGGAAGAAAGAGTTTATAGTGTACAGAAATCTTTGAAGAAGACAATATTGTTTTGGTTGGGACTTAATTTGAAAATAAGTTAGATATTGTAGAATTTACTATGCAGCTATTAAACTTGGGCCTCTTGGATCTAACTTGGGCTACTGATGTCAGGGAGCCCCGTGATAATATGCGATGGAGCCCAAGGAGGATTATGAGAAAATGAAAGGTTTTTTATCATCAGTTATTTTCCAGATTTGTGTTTGTTTTAGATATATTTTAAGTGAATTATGTCCGAGTTTTTTGTAATTATCAGCTATTTTTGCGATTCTAAGATTTTGTAGTTATGCCACTGATTTGATCCACAGATAATGTATACCTTCTTAGATCACACTTACAAGATAATATAATAATTGTGATAAAGTTTACTTCGTTTCTAATAAAACTACAAGTACTAAAATAGTGCAAGTAATTAAAAAATAGTGGCATAAGTATTTTAGAAGATTTAACAGGAAGAAAGAGATTCTAGAAAAGTCTGCGTTATGCATAAAAAAAACTTGCCCAAAGCAAAGGCCTTAAAGCTTATATTAGAAAGGACACACTATTAATGACAATCTATATACAATTGATCTGCTGGAGAATATATTGCCTATTAACATATATTTGGTTATTACTTAATCATTGATTACAATGTAACACATTTAGAGAGTCACCTGGCTCAATATTTTGTTCACTAGCCATCCTGTGGATTTTCATCAGCAGTGACTGAGGTACACAGAATTGGTCTTTGGCATATTGACTGTTCTTTGTGATGCTGGGAAATTTTGATGTTTTTCTGTTAATAAAGGTGAATACTACATTGTAATCACTTTCAATGTTTTTTTTTTGTTAAATCTCAGCCCTTGTCAATAAGGTATTTACCTAATCTTTGACAATACAGTTCTGAATTTTTATTAGTGTGACAGGATATTACTCTCTACGATGATGTTTTGCTAATGTTAACATGTTTTTAGGGCCATGTTACATCATACTATACAGGTGCCATGTCAAAGTACACCTCTTTTCAAATACATGCTCATGAAGAGGTAAGGCAGATACTGACAATGGATGAGGGTCTGTTGGCGCTAACAGCCAGTAGCCTCAGGTGTCAAATCAGAAGAGGGATTCCTGTGTATACTCATGTGTAAGTGCAATAGTCAATTACAACACCTTTTTGTATGTTGTACTAAATGCTAAAAACTATTTTGGATCTAAAAACTTCACCTTTTCAGTTCATCGAACATGAATGATATGCAGTGTATGTTGCAAATGTCTCCAACAAGATTGCTGATAGGTGGACACAGGGATAAATTGGTGGATTTTAATCTGCAAATTTGTAAAGAGAATCAAGTGGTAAGCTATTAAGTTGTGTCTTCATTAGTACTGCTTAACAGTACTTAAGTTCACTAAGTTTATATTTAGCCTCAGAAAAGTCATCATTGCATAATATAATAACCGACCATATCACTATAGGACATGTTATGAAATCAGTTACAAAAAGTATCTACGATTTTTTTATGACTTTACTGCGCCTAAAATGAAAAATTGCTCTTTAAGGTTATGCAACAAATTGTATGATTTATGCAGTCAAAAACTTTAAATGTAACACCTTGTTTTTTTTTTTATTTAACTGAAGCAATATAAAATGGGAATATATATATAGAAGAAAAATGTTGGTTAAGTTTGTTAAGTATTCAGTTTTCTAACAAAACTTTTGAGAAGTTCCAAATAAAACTGTGATGCTAAGCCATAAAATTAGGTAAAAAACTCATAAATACATTTACAATGTTTATGTATTTCAGTATTTAAAATATGGAATATTAATTATTTTTTGGTGATGTAGGTTAGTGCATCAGATGGTGCTTCCGTCATGCTACGTCCCCATACTCGTTACATCTGTTGTGGCAGTCCATCAGGTTCAGTAGAACTGCGCGACCCCAATAATCTGAAGCTGGAGCACACGATCGAAACGCATACAGGCAGTCTGAGCGATTTTGATGTACAAGGCAATTTGTTAGTAACATGCGGTTTTAGCAATAGGTAAGACCAATTTCCATTGCAGTTAGTTACAAAGTTAAAAACAAAACATTACAATTATCTGCCAACTTAAAAGAACTTCAAATTTGAAATATTTTAAAAGAAAACTATTTAACCTGCCTTGTAGGGACCCCATTTCAGCGAGTTCTCCAAAAACTTTGTATAATAAATGAAATGCTCTGATTTGTGTTTTGTATTTATATTTGACTTATATGATTTTTACTTTCTATTTGATTGATGTAAGTATTTTGCAGTTTTTATTCTTAAGCTATTTTTGTATCTTTATAATCTCCGAGAAAACACATGTCACATTGTAATCTGTTTGTGAACAAAGGAATTTTAATTTGAAATAAACTCCAGTCTCTCTGATCAGGGAGTTTTCTAATAAATTTAGACAATGCTAAATAATATTGAGAAGAAGCAGTGAAAATTGGAAAACCTTTCAGTACTTCCAATCCATTGTAACTTTAGATTGTATCCCCGAGAAACCCCTTGCAGCACTCCTATACTTTAGGCCAAATGAATTTTAGCCAGGGTTTCTATTTTCAGTATGTATGATGTAGATGTTTGTAATGAACTTAATTTGTGGGAATTCATGGACTGAGTATAGTAGTAGCTTTTTCTAATTCTAGAGAATAGCATAACTTATCTGCTTACAAATTAAATATATCGGCAATATGCAATTTTCATGAGTTAATATCTTCGAAGCCCTTATTAATGAACTTAAAGTCGAATACATGACTTTATGACCAAGGCATAGATGAAATTTCCTTTGTTTAGTATGTTCCCGTGATTTAAGCATTTCATCTTCTATTCTCTTCATACTATATGCTTCCAGTTTTCATAGAAGTCTAGTGGTCAAGCCTCTTAAATGCTCGGGAAAGGTGAAAACATAGCCCATTTGATCTAGTTGATAGAAATGATAAATTCCTTAATTTTCACAAATATATCCAACTCTGAACATTTACGTCATTTTCATGTTATAACAAGAAAAAAACAAAATTACCATTATCATACGATAAATGTGAGAACAAACAGCTTAGAAAATACAATTATTAAAAATTAGGGTATATATTATTATTCTTTTGTTCAGTACACACGGGTGTTGTGTTCCGTCGTTTTTTATGTTTTTTTCGGGTGTTTTACTGCATTAAATTCCAAATTTGTTTAGTGCCGTGGAAAATACATCAAATCTCATCAGATCGACCTAAATTAATTAATAAATATTTCATCTTGCTTGCTTTTGAGCTTTGTTTCTTGCTGTGGAATCTGAAATATTTCAAACATTTATAAGATCTATTTATTCACACTCCAGTGATAAGGAAATAACATAAAAGTGCAAAAAATAAGTAAACTTTTTTATGCTTCTGTTCGACGATTGAAATTTAGTATTGTTAACGTTGCCATAGTGATCCGAAATGTACAAATTGTAGTACAATTGTCATTTTGTGATTTTAATTTATCTCTATCTCCAACTATTTTACTCTGACGATAATGTCACTCTTAAAGTGCATGAGCTGCCTTAAGCAATGCATTCTGAAAGCCAGACCCAAGGACGACGAACTTTTTGGAACTCCATGCCACGGCTGTGAGCGATGTTTTTGTAAAAAGTGTGCTCAACTGACAACAACAGAAACCCATGCAATCGCCTTAGCCCAAAGGAATATCTTATTCTACTGTAGGCAGTGTAAGCCACTGGTAGGAGACATCCACAAATTGAAAAACCTTCAAGATGAACTGGCCAATCTTAAGTTGAAAGCATTGGAGAAAGACATATCCGTTGAAAAATTGGAATGTAAATACTCTGATAATTTGCAGCAACTTAATAAGGAATTATCTGGCCTCCTTGTTGACAACGCAGCAAAAGATGCTCACGTAAAGACACTGAAGGAGGGGACTCAAGACCGCGCTCCTGAAAACGCCAAGGACGAATATATTTCTAACATTAATCAGTATGCTGAAACTATTGATCCAAGTTGTATAAATTTACAGCTAACAAAATGCAAATAGAGCCCTTCTTAATGATATTAAGGAAATCCAGTACAAGAATGAAGTGTTAGTGAGGGAGCTCAGTGAATTGATGGCCTTAAAGAATAACCTTCTAACTAGCATTGAAGTATTGGAAAAGGAAAATGAACTTTATGGTAAGGAGCTGAAGGACGCCAAACTGGAACTCTTTGAAGCCAAACAAGTCTCACAAGATACACACTGAAGTCCCAGTTCAAGTCAAAAAAGGTCATTTAAGCTCACACATGAATCCCTAAATATTACTGTGTGCGAAAATAAGGAGAAACATAGAGTGCTGCTGGTAACAGATAACGTTGGTAACGATCTATATGCAAGTTTCCGTTTTATCCTTGGTGATGAGTTCAATCTTGAAGTAATGTGCAAACCCAATGCCCCATTTAATGACCTCCTTTCAAGTGTACGTGGCTTTGCCAGAGACTATACATTTTCTGACTGTGTAGTAGTTTTAGGTGGCATTAACAATTTTGAAGTAGATCCTATGATAATTAAAGCGTTGTCAATTGATATCGCTTTCACAAATTTAATTATATGCACCATTCCTACAAAATTTCATGGCGTATCATCAACAAATAATATTTTAAATAATATTTTAAGAATCAATCATAGTTTCAGGCAAATAATTGATAAATTGAAATGTAGTACAATTGATAACGTAGATTTATTAGACTTGTACAATAGTAACTTAATCGATAGGGACTATATGAGAAATCGTATTTATTTGAGCAAAACGGGTCGTTTTAAGGTTTCTAACTCAATTAAAAATGCGATTTTATCTTTTGCTTCCCTTTGCTCATCACCAGACTTGGTTGTTCTTGGTGGCACTGAGAGTTTCGGGGATATGGATGGTGACGCGAATGGTCCCTTGGTGGGCCAAACTGATGCATCTGAGGTCCCAGTCTGCGGTGACACGGTTGTGTCTCAAATTTTTTCAAATCTGGAATCTAATATTCGGGATATTGTTGATCCCAATAGCATACAAAATATATCTTTTTTAGATCCAGCACAGGCAAAACTGATGGGCCAATAGTATCTGTGTCTAGGTGAATGAATCTCCGTGTTACACATATAAATATTAGATCCCTCATTCCATCATTTGCCGATATAAAGGAGTTACTTGTGTTTGAAAAATTTGAAATTTTTGCAATTACAGAAACGTGGTTATCCCCAGATTATCCAGATTCACTTTTACATGTTTCTGGTTACCAGGTTTTTCGTAGTGACAGAATAACTAGGGGAGGGGGCGTTGGTGTATATATGGCTGACTGTATTAAATGTAAAGTCATTGATATCTCTGCGGCAAGTGATGGTATGTGAAAAAAAAAAGAAGAAAAAATTACTCCATAGGCTACTGCCATGACCAGAATCGAATTATACTGTTGATTCCTGGGTTTCACGTTACACCAATGTCACAACTAGGACACCATAATACCGGTCTGGAACATGTCTTGGCAAGTCCGCAGGCACAATGATCCATTTTAGTCCAACGATAATTGTGATTTCTGACTTTTGTTAGGAGCAATAATGTTAATATATTTTTATTCCACGTTACACCAACATCACACCAAGGGGCTTCTTTATCAGGGTTCTTAGCGGCCTGGAAATCCTAGAAAAAAAATCTGGAAAAGTCAGGTAATTCAGAAATCCGACTAAAAATCAGGGAAAAGTGAGGGAATTTACAAAAAATAATAGAAAGTCAGGGGATTTTATACTAAACCTGCAAAAATAATAAAATTAACATTTCCACCAGCATTTCTTGATTGTATGTATGTATTTACCCAAAATTATTTCGTCGCGTTTATACAAGCCCAGAATCATATCATTTGGCCCAGTCGAATTTTTTTAGTTTTACCTTATTTTGGAAGACTTTGCAAAACACAGGAATGGAATATATTGACTCCAAGTATTATTATTGTAATTTAGGACATTTTGGTAGAAATGTTTACTAAGAAAAATATTAGAAAACTAGAAATATGCTTATAAGACTAAATTACGTAAATTAACAACGAATCAATTCATTTGGCCCATGAGAAACGCAAAGCTCTTTATCATCATATCAGCCTTGAGTTAAATCAAAACAATTGCTAATCCTTGGATGTTGTTAGTAACACATCAATAGTTAGTTCTGTCAACTTAACTTTCAAAAAATGGTGCGGGGTAAAGCTTTGTCTAACGATTTACGTAAAGTTATCGTTAATTTGCACAATGCTGGTAATTCTTGTGGTCAAATTGCCAACCAACTGCTATTATCACGCTATACTGAAACATACATGAAATATCGTCAAATTATATAAAACGACAGGAGCAGTTCAGGAAAAGCCAAATTTGGGAAGGACTTCAAAAATTACACCCATTAATATGAGAGCTTTAGGTCGTATTTTGAAACAAAACCGTCATGCAAATTGTGGTGAATTGAGTCTAGAATGGAATAGAGCGACTGGTGAAGGTTTTTCAAGGTCAACCTGTCTCAGAGCTGTCAAACGATTGGGCTATAAATTCTACAAAGTAAGTTACGAACTATTTTTTTTTCTTACAGTCTCAATAGAGAAGAATTTTTAATTTACAGGCCAAAGAAAAACCGTTGTTAACTCTAAGACAAAAGAAAAATAGGCTAATATGGGCAAAAAGTCATCAGAACTGGTCACAAATGCAATGGAATAGTGTTATTTGGAGTGACGAATCAAGATTTGAAGTATGTGTTGGCGATTACCGAAGTAGGGTATTGAGGACCAAAAATGAAGCATATCATCCAGACTGTTTGCGCAGGAAAGTGAAATTTCCGGCCTCTGTGATGATTTGGGGATGCATGTCGGCCCAAGGGGTTGGAAGGTTACACTTCATAGAAGGCACTGTAAATGCGGTTAGGTACATTGATATCCTGAGAGGCAGTTTAATGCCCTCCATTGAGATATTGAAAACAGTAGAAAACGGGTACATATTCCAACAAGATGGTGCTGCATGCCATACGGCTAAAACAGTGAAGGAATGGATGTTGCAAAATAACATTCCGATTTTGGATTGGGTATCCAGTAGCCCTGACCTGTCGCCAATCAAAACCCTTTGGCATATTATGAAAAAAAAATTACGTTCAACACCTGCCAGAACAGTTCCTGAATTAAAAGAGAGGTTAACACAAATTTGGAACTCATTTACTGCTGACGACTGCAAAAAGTTAATAGATACCATGCCAAAGCGAATCGAAGCAGTTCTGAAGCAAAAAGGAGATGTTACACAGTGGTAGATTCACTGACACTCTAATATCATTATTGGGCCAAATGAAATGATTCGTTGTTATTTTACTTAATTTAGTGTTCTAAGCATAGTTTTAATATTATAATAATAATTTTAGTAAAACGTGTTAACAAAATAGCCTAAATTCAAATAATATTACTCTGAACCAATAATTGTGTTTATTGTGCTCACCAATGTCTTCCAAAATGAAGTAAAAAATAAAAAATTAACTGGGCCAAACGATATGATTCTGGGCTCGTATAGTCATAGATTTGTTAAGATTTAGATGAATTTATTTATTGTTTGTTATTTTGTTGAAGTAGACTTACCTTAATTTTAATCCATGTAAGGACTATGTTAGTGTCAAAAATCGTTCTGTTAGGCTTAATTCATCTCACCCTGTACTATTTAGATTATTCTAGAACTTTCTAGATCATTCCATCCTTTTCTAAAGGCAACATAAGCACGCCGCGAGGCCTCATTTTGATTCAGTTGTAATTGAGATTTCGAAGTGTTAAAAACCTGACATTGACAAGTTTAAAGTTACCTTAGTTACGATTGTTAAGTATAACCAGTGTCTACCTTTGATACCTGTAACCTGTGTTTTGAATAAAAGGAGTGCATTCAGATTCTAAATGTTTGTGTACCAGTCAATACAGAACATTTGGCATCGGAAGCGGGATTAGGATCCAGTTGAAGCTAAAGAAGTAAGAAATAGTTTCTATTAGTAGCAATAATCATGCCAGCAAATTTGGATTCTTTGATGAACTTGATTATTGCAATGCATAATGACATTCAGAAAAACCAAGAAGATGTAAAACAAGAAGTAAAGAAGACCCAAGAGGAAATGAAGAATGAACTTAGAAAAGATATGAAGAGAAGTCAAGAAGATATGAAGCAGGAACTTAAAGAAGACATAAAAAAAACCCAAGAAGACATGAAGAGGATCCAAGAAGACATGAAGAGGGGCCAAGAAGACATGAAGCAAGAACTAGGCGACCTAAAGAAAAATCAAGAAGACATGAAGCAAGAAATTAAGGAAGAGGAACCAAGAAGAACTAAAGCAAGAACTTACAGATGACATGAGGAAGAACCAAGAAGACATAAAAAATGAACTTGAAGATATGAGGAGGCACCAAGAAGACGTAAAACCAAAAATGCAAGAAATGGAAAAGAATCATGAAGAAATCACTAGAAAAACGTTTCTTGAACTGACGCTAACCAAAGAAGATGTAAAAGAGGAAATGGGACAAATGGAGAAGAAAGTGCAAACGCAAGTTCAGGAGAGTCATAACCAAATGCAGCAAGAAGTCTAAAGTTTAAGATCCCAGATGCAGAAATTTGGACAGCACAGTGAGTTCAAATCCGACGTTGTCTCTTTATCACATGTGATAAAGCCACCTACGTTCGATGGTAAGGTGGCGTGGGTTACTTACCTGAAACAATTTGAAGCTGCCGCAACAGGAAATAGTTGGGATTCATGCAGGTGTTAAGGAACATACCCGAAGATAAACAAAATGACTTTGGGACATTAGTAAGCCCTCTAGAAATGCGTTATGGAGAACCACATCTACAGGAGGTTTATAAAGCACAACTTCAATGTCGAAGGCAAAAATATAACGAAAGTCTTCAAGAGTATGAAACCGATATTGTGCGACTAATTAACTTGGCTTATCCATCCTACCCTGAAGAGATCAAGCAAGAGTTGGCAGTAAGCAGTTTTATCAAAGGCCTTCGTGATCTTGATACCAACCAAGCTTTAAGAATAGAGAAGATTTCAGAAGCTCTGGCATATGCCCTTCAGTTCGAAACAGCTAAACAAACATCCAGGGGTCAAGGAAAACTACGTAGACTACAGTACACTCCAGAATACCGGACTACAAATGAAAATGCTCCGAACCTTTTAAAAGAACTGCAAGAGATTCTTCTTAAACATCAAAAAGACGAAAATAAATCTTTAACTTTCTGACAAAGAAAAGGCATCCGTTGTTGGAAATGTGGTAAAGAGGGACATGTGCAAAGCCGATGAACCAGCAATGGGATTCCTGAAGATATTCAGGAAAACTCCCATTAGCCAGTTTGAAGGGGCGAAAGCTGGCTAGGTGCTACCAAGCCCTATCGACAACCACAAAAATCAAAGTATCCCGGATGCAGAATAATGGCTGTAGCTTGGTAGTACCGGGGATATGCT
This sequence comes from Kuschelorhynchus macadamiae, assembly GCA_030620095.1. NCBI lineage: Eukaryota > Metazoa > Arthropoda > Insecta > Coleoptera > Curculionidae > Kuschelorhynchus > Kuschelorhynchus macadamiae. The sequence continues at coordinate 232,972 of JAUTXW010005285.1, read as the reverse complement.
GTCGGGACTGTGAAATGGTACTGGGTACCGGTTCAACACACACCATCGTGAGGCCAGATGTTATAGCTCCTTGCAGGACAGAAAATCCATACAAAAAATATGTCTTGGAAACCGCCAACAGTGAAATTATACCTGTGAGGCATGTGAGCATGAGGCTGTAATAACCCTGGGGAACACTACCTCATACACGCTATTTTCGTCGCAGATATGATGGATGATGTCATACTAGGTCTTGATGTTATGAACCAAAATAAGTTTATTCTTGACATACCTCAACGAGTCCTCCGTACAAAAAATGAAGAAATAGTTACGAACCTGTCACAAAGAAATAATTCCACTATCCAAAAAGTGGTTTTGCTAGAAGATACTACCTTACCTGCCTGTTCGGAATGTGTAGTTAAAGCGACGTTTGATGATTTTGAGGAAGAAGTAATTTTATTCGAACCAGTTCAAGGCTGTCCACTACATGCGAAGGGAATTTTACCAGCAAGAACCTTAACTCATTGTAGAGGAAACATGATGTTTGTCAAAATGATGAATCTAAAAGGTAAAAAAAGGTGACAAGATCGGAACCTGTCAACCTGCTAGTACAATATTTACCTGTACAAACGTACCACCTTCAGAACCTGGAACTACTTTACCTAAGGTACTCCAAGACCTGGTGAAATCGCCACATTTACTGAATAAGGTTCAGATGACCAAGTTGGAAGAACTTTGAGAAGAAATCAAAATGTATTCTCTTTGTATGACAGCGACTTAGGAAAAACTAACATAGTTCAACATCGAATTAGTACTGGTGATGCAGCGCCGAAAAAACAGCCTCCAAGACGAATACCTTTGGCAAAGCGACATGAATTTAATCAGATGCTTAAGGATATGGAAAAACAAGACATTATAGAACCATCTCAAAGTCCATGGTCGTCACCAGTAGTCTTAGTTAAGAAGAAAGATGGCTCCCAGATTCTGCGTCGACTTCCGCAGGCTCAATGACGTCACAAAGAAAGATAGCTTTCCCTTATCAAGAATTGATGATACCTTGGAGACTTTAACAGGATCAAAATGGTTCTCAACCATAGACCTGAAAAGTGGTTATTGGCAAGTTAAGCTTAATCCCGATGATAAAGAAAAGACAGCGTTTTCTACTGGGACTGTGGCAATTTAAAGTTATGCCTTTTGGATTATGCAACGCCCCAGCAACTTTTGAACGTTTAATGAAACTGACATTACATGGAATGATATGGGAAACATGCCTAGTATATTTAGATGACATCATTATTCTTGGGAAAACATTTGAAGGTCATTTAAAGAATATTGAAGCTGTTTTCCAGAAACTGAGAATGGCTGGCTTAAAACTCAGTCCCAAAAAGTGCCAGTTTTTTCAAAAAGAAGTGAAATATCTAGGCCATGTAATTACCGAACATGGAGTAAAAACCGATCCTGAGAAGACTGAAACCATTCAAAATTGGCCAATACCAAAGGACAGACATGAACTAAGGAGTTTTCTGGGACTTTGTAAGTACTACAGACGATTCATAAAAGGTTTTGCTAATATCGCTAGACCATTACATCGACTTACTGAAAGCAGTCACAGCTATGTATGGACCCAAGAATGTGGAGAAGCATTTAACAACTTGAAGCAAGCCTTGTGTAATCCTCCAGTGTTGTCATATCCTGAGCCATCCCAGATGCTTATTGTAGACACGGATGCTAGCAATGCCGCTATTGGTGGTATTTTGTCACAAGTACAAAATGGCGAAGAAAAAGTAATAGACCAAGACCTTGTTACCAAGGAATTGCAGCCAAATCCCAGAAATTTAAAGGATACTGGGCTTTATGGAACTCTTTGGTGATAAAAGACGGCCTGTTAAAAAGAATATGGGAAAGTTCTGATGGCAAAAATAACAAATACCAAACTACTTTGCCCTCAAAGAGAATTCCTGTAAAGTGTTGCAAGCCGTACACAACGGTGTAGGCGTAGTACATTTTGGTGTTATGAAGACTCTTGAAAAAGTTCGAAAAAGGTTTTATTGGTTAGGCAGTCGTACAGATGTGAAAGATTGGTGCCTAACCTGCGAAGACTGCGCCGCCAGTAAAGGACCCCAAACTCGTACTCGTGGCAAAATAAAGCAGTACAACGTGGGAGCACCCTTCGAACGAATTGCCATAGATGTAGCCGGACCATTTCCAATTAGTAAGTCCGGGAATCGCTTTGTGTTAGTAGCGATGGATTACTTCAGCAAATGGCCAGAAGTCTACGCAATACCCAATCAAGAAGCCATCAATGTCGCCGACGTACTATTTTATGAATGGATTTGCCGATATAGAATTCCAAGGGAAATACACTCCGACCAAGGCAGAAATTTTGAATCCGATGTATTCAAAAGCTTGTGCAGCCTATTAGGAATTCATAAGACAAGAACAACACCTCTTCATCCGCAGTCAGATGGAATGGTTGGAAGATTTAATAGAACTTTGGGGAACTACCTGAAAATCCAAGTTAATGAACAACAAAGTGACTGGTATAAATGTATTCAACCATTTTTACTGGCCTATCGCTCTGCAGTTCATGATTTACAGCTTCCAGTCGACCTCTTGACTGGACGACCTCCGAATAATAAGATAACTACTACGGATTATGCCAGCCAGGTTAGTAAACGCCTCAGAGAAATCCAGGAAGAAGTCCACCATAAATTACAGATAGAAAGCGATAAAATGAAGTCACGTTATGATCTACGAGCCAATCACACTGGATTTACAGTCGGTGAAAAAGTTTAGTTATGCAATCCAAAAAGAACTAAGGGACGCTCGCCGAAGTTGCAGAAATCATGGGAAGGTCCGTATCGTGTGGTGACCCGACTGAATGACTTGGTATACCGGATTCAGAAAAGACCTCATGCAAAAATGAAAGTGGTGCATCTCCATCGATTAGCCCGTTACCAAGATACCGAAGATGTTTGATCGGGACGATCAACTCTGGGAAGGGGGCAATGTTACGAATTTAGCCCTAGTCATAGATTTGTTAAGATTTAGATGAATTTATTTATTGTTTGTTATTTTATTGAAGTAGACTTACCTTAATTTTTATCCATGTAACGACTATGTTAGTGTCAAAAATCGTTCTCGAATGTTCTGTTAGGCTTAATTCATCTCACCCTGGCCTCATTTTGATTCAGTTGTAATTGAGATTTCGAAGTGTTAAAAACCTGATATTGACAAGTTTAAAGTTACCTTAGTTACGATTGTTAAGTATAACCAGTGTTTACCTTTGATACCTGTAACCTGTGTTTTGAATAAAAGGAGTGCATTCGGATTCTACGTGTTTGTGTACCGGCCAATCCGGAACAATATATTATATAACGACGACTAGAAAATTGGCTTAAGTAGTGTGATTTTTTAGTGGGAGCATAATATATTTTAAAAGATTCACCTGCCAGGAGAGCTAGTTTTACGGCTCTTACAAATTTTGACAAATTCCCCTATACGTTTTGTAAAATTAGAAGACCTTTTAGAAGAATTATCCCATAGAAAACTACAAGTAAAAATTGAAACTATGGTCTCCGACGAATATGATATTAACATAGGTGCAGTGCCGTGATCAGTACTAGCTCCTCTGATTTTCATAATCTACGTCAATGATCTAACTCTTCCAGGAATGACTATTAAATTTCCCGATGACACAAAATTCTAACGTTGACATCGATCTACATCTTGAAATGTGTACTGTAAGTCTTCAAAAACAAAAGCAAATTTAAAAAAAAATACGGAAAACCACTCGTACCCAACAAGAAATCGAATGGACTTGATTGTCCCCGGACATTCTACAGCGCTCTATGAGAAGTCTCAATACTATGCTTGTGTCAAGATGTTCCAGGTTGCCAGAGGAAATTAAACCAAATCAAACAAACAATGGTTTTAGAAACTCCCTCAAAAAATACCTCTGTGACAAAGCGTTTTATTCCTTCAACGAATTCATAGAACTGTAATCTTTTCAAAATCAAAAATATGTCTCTTGTTTTTTGTTTTGTTAATTTATTCTTTGTTATATGTATTATTCCGTGCTATATATTAGATTATAAGACTGTAAGTTAATTTTTAACATTTTTATTAAGCTAACTTGTCAAATGTCATATTTTTTGTATGATCTTGATGATAAAAATAAAACATTACATTACATTACATTACAGATGCGTAGAAAATGTTCAAGTCTGTGAAAGGGCTTTCGACATTTTTTCTTCCCTTAAAATTTGGATGGAAGATAAAGCCACTAAGCTTTCGTCGAATCTTTCAGTTATAAGACAAAGAGATTTTTAAAACCAAAACTCACATTTTTTTTCACACATTGTCGCCATTTTAGAACCATTTTTAAAAAAAAATCAGAGCGATAAATCTATGGTTCCTTTTTTGTATGAGAATATATTACAAATACTAAATGAATTAACCAAAAAAATTATAGAAACACAAGTTATGGATAAAGGTCTCCAACAAATTTTAAAATTAAATTTTGATATTAAAGATATTCTTTTACGAACTAATAAGACTGATGTTTGTTTTGCCACTAAAAAAGTTAAAAGACCTAATTGTTCCTGAAAAGGACAAACTTATTTTTTGTCGGTATGTCAGACATTTTAGTTAATAGAACGTTGTTGTTTTAAATATAAGTTTATTAAATATGTAACATGCTTAACACCAAACATCATGCTTGATCAAGGCGTTTCACATACAAGATCCCAAAATATGTTATTAAAGTATTTGTACGAAAAAGAAATAATTTCCACAGAAATTGCAGAAAAAGTGGTCAATGGTATAGCCAGCATCTAATAGATACCAAATTTATAAATCTTTGCAACACATATAATCAAACTACTATATTGAATACATTTTTCTACAATTTCTTCGCACAAAATGTCTATTAAATATTGTGGCATGTTATTAAGTTAATTTTGACCCTTTTTCATGGAAATGCCACCACTGTGTCGGGGTTTTCCATAAATAAAAATATTTTAGTTGAAAATCTGTTGGGAGCAGTCCATTATTTGCCAAAGACATGTAAATATATGATGCAATTTATCAAATAGGTGATGCATTAAATGTTATATTTCCGACAAAATGAGGGTATGTGTTAAAAATGCTTACATAACTTATCAAGATGCCCTTGACAACCAAAATAAATAGAAAAAACTAGAAAAGGAAGCAGCATCCACGGAACTGGAAATATCGGAACTACGAAATTAAAATACTTATTTTCTATTTTTAGAAAATAAATAGAAAAAACTAGAAAAGGAAGCAGCATCCACGGAACTGGAAATATCGGAACTACGAAATTAAAATACTTATTTTCTATTTTTTCTATAATACTTTTAAATTTAATTTTTAATAAGGACATGTCGCAAGTATATATTAATTTTTTTACATATATATATATATATATATATATATATATATATATATATATATATATATATATATATATATATATATATATATATATATATATATATATATATATATATATATATATACATATTTATATTAAAGTAAATCGACCTGAGGTCGATATTTTATTGTAAATTTTCTTGTTTTTAGTATTAAAAATATTTAAAGTTTTTATTAACTAGGATAGGCTGTTTACTCTATGTTAAAATATGGACATAGATTTCAAGTAAACAAATTCACTTAATAATGTTCGTATAGAAAACTCGCTTTCTATAAAGTTTAAAATGCAGAAGAACGCATGAATGTCTGAAAAGGGGACATAGTAGGTAAAATTCTTTAAATTCCATTCCCACGATTACGTGACTTTGGCAATAAGGGTGAAAGTTGCACCTCACGACGGGTGAAATGATGCATAGGGTAAAAGGTTTCAGAACTTGGCATTCTCTATATTTTCTTTTAAAGGTAAAGGTTGTTACGCTGCCAATTTGTTCATAGATTTTGAAGAGGAAAAATAATAAAGTAAAATAACGAAAGGGGAGGGCTAGATATAAATTAAATTTCAACTCTGTGGTTCTTGCGACTAAACTAAATAATTTCCTGGAGGTGGTATTACAGTGCTGATGATGCCGAGAGCTTTTATAGCGGTGCCCGACTGTACGCTACTTTGCAGGAACTTTTTAGATTAGATAGAGATTTGATAGCATTAGGGGCGTTAATCAAAGTTATATTAGGAGACAAGATATGGACAACTATTTAATAACCAAGGATGGTTGGAAGTAGGTGTTAGCGTTGGTGCTCTCTGCTGGACCGTTGTCTTCCAACTTTCAAGTGGTTTTAAATGATAAAGTGCGATAACTTTAGGCCCCTTTTATAACAGGCGTAGTAAATGTGATAAGTGACAAATGCCACGTTTATTTACTCTGGACTAACATGTTATTATTAAAGAAATTAAGTAAACTGAGTACATCAATACATTGAGGTTGTACTAATGTAAGTACATACATATTTCAGGAATACAAATGTCCTACTATCTGTTAACATTGATCTTAGAATAAAAGGGTTTTTCTGTATATAATAAATAAATGTCAGGTGGTTGCTGGAATATAAATTTATGCAATGAGTTTTAGAATAAATAAAAAGGAACAGGAATGGGTAATACAAATATGTAATTTTATTATGAAATTTGAACAAAGTCTTGTAAATGTTTTATAAATATATTTTTTTGAGAGTATCAATATGTGTATTAAAAGGTATTTGGTGTTTAATTTACAAAAGTAAAATTAAGGTAAAATTAAAGAAAAAAAATATAGGTATAAAAGAAAACTAGGGTAGCATCTTGTGACTTCAAACTCTAATAGAAACTGGGAGCTACAAAAACCACACAACGTGAGAGGATAGTGCAAAATAGGTTTGCAAAGGGGAGACGATCACGTGTCTGGCTACCGACTTTTGTGTGTGATAAATAGACCGGGGGTCGGTATATTTATATATATATATATATATATATATATATATATATATATATATATATATATGTATGTATGTATGTATATTTTATATTTTTTTCTCGCAACGAAAATCAAGAATCAACAGTGTAGTTCAATGCCAGTCGTGGTATTAGGGGAGTAGTTTCTGTGCTTCCATTTATTTTTTAAAAATGACTAGTAAGTTTTTCTTCCAAATTTGCAAAAGCATCGGGGTGAATTTGGCATATTTTTTGACAAAAAAGTCAATTAGTATTTTTTTTATTCAACAGGTTGGGCAACCTGGCCGTCGATAGGTTCCTGATGGCCTACGATCTACGTATGTTACGCGCCGTGTCTCCAATGCAGACTGTGATAGATCCATTATACCTGCGCTTCATGCCTTCGATGTCATCCCGACTAGTAGTTGTGTCAGCAGCTGGTCAGGTACAACTTTTGGATTCCATAGCCCTGGCTGAACCCAAGATATGTCTGCTGCAAGTCAATTGCCCTGGTAAGTATTTAAATCATTCAGCTAACTTAAATTTAGGGAAATAAGTTTATGCTAGAATAGTTAAATAAAACTATCGCTTTTAGCTTCTATGGTCCTCTCCTTCGATGTCAGTTCAACGGGCCAGGCAATGGCTTTTGGAGACAGTGGCGGACAAATTCATCTTTTTTCCACCACGGAAGAACCGATATTCAATACGTATTCTCGCCAGACAGAATTTCCTGATCCTGTGGTTCACTATCCGAGTTTCGCCATAGACGATTACAACACACCACTGTCCTCGATCCCGATGCCATATGTGCCACCTGACGTGCCTTTAGCATCTGATTGGCCGCCGCATCTGACTCAGTACGCTTACAGGTATGATACAATCGTGCGCCAATAGAATAAGTGTGTAAAGAGGTGACAGCAGGCAAAACATAAAAGAATTTTGTTTCTTTTGACCTTTTCACTTTGAATTAAATACTCAGTGAGTTTAATAATTCAAAACATAAAAAAAAATGTTTAATTTATTTAATCAGTGTACATTTTTAGTGCCTAATAAAACTTGTAATAATAGTGACATATACAGTTTTCGCCCAAATGTATCAACTCATTGTCTTATTAATCAAGATTTCTTAAAGTTTGCATAGTCGTTTATTTCACAAGTAAGGAGTAAACTGAACGAATATCATATGTTTGAAGTTAAGGAATTTACTTTAACAGTATACCAATCTGATTTTTTTGCTAAGAAATAGACTGGTGATACTGCGATAATATTTGTAAAATTTCTTTAGTTATTTTATTTATTTTTTTTATTTAACTTACCTATGTCTTCTTGTTTTTTTTTGCTAATATAAAGAAGGCTGTAGAGGAGTTTTTTAGTCGCCCTAAAGAATATCATCTCACATACTTATTCCAAAGAGTGACATTTCCAACCCTGTGTATATTATTACGTTTTTTTTCTCTTTCTTTTTAATGTGTGAATCAGTGCTTATTCTTTTTAATGCCCTCGTAAGAGGAAAATATTGGAATCATCCTCTGAGATTTTTTTCGATCGTCACGTTTCAGGGTTTTTAAATGCGAGAAACAAGTTCTCCCATTGGTCAGTTTGAATGCCCCTTCGAGGTATAGCAAAAAAACTACTTATCCAATTAATTTTACATTTTACACGTACATCCAGGGTAGGGTAATGTTTCGGGGAAAATTCAATTTTCTACACTGATTAAAATCGGTGTAAAAATTCTATTTATTCGGTTAACTTTAAATTTAGTACAGGGTTATTCATTTTATTTTGACACCCACCTACAGCTTTTATTTTTGGAAAATGAAAAAACTTTAACTATCTTTTGGGATAATATATTTTAAAATATTTTATAGGTTGATCAAAAATTTAAACCAACAGTATAGGTTTTGTTAAAATATAACTAAAACTACTTTTGTAATCCTAATCGGGCACCCTACCACTGATCTAGCAGACTTCGCAATGACAATTTAAGGAACCTTGTTTATACTCCGCCGAAATAATCCTATATAGTAGAAAAGGCTGATTAACGGGCGGACGGAGAACTGAACAGCAAGTTATCTTATGATTGACCAATACGTTACGTGACCCAGTCGGGGATTTTGATGAGAGAATCACTCCATTGTAATTAAATCCTCGTTTCATCTAGTGGTTCTCTTCTTGCTAATTATAAATATACTAGATTTGATACCTTCATATTTAAAGACACCCGAGAAATTTGAGAAAAACCCTGCCATAAGAAGCAATGTATCTCAATCAATCCACTATGTAGAGGGTACTTCATCTCCCTGTATAACATTGCCTCTTATGGCACGGTTTTTGTCAAATTTCTCGGGTGTCTCTATTTAAATTGCCTTAATTTTTTGATTATTTTTAGAATAATAAGTAATAATCCTACAACTTTTTGTTATTTTTTTTTACTTCCAAAAATAAAGGCTGTAGGTGGGTGTCAAAATATGAGTACGACAAACAGATGTGACATGAATTGATTGGAAAGATTTTGATATGAATTCAATGTGGCTGAAGAAAAACGTTATCTAATAAAATGTTAAAAAATTGGTGTAAAAGAACTACTATCTAAACTGATTTCAAATTTTTGATAAAAATCGAATGTAACATAGAATTTAAATGGCAATATTGTGGTACGAATACATTATGGCGGCCGAATAAAATATTTTAATATATGTCAATCGTCGCGTTTGTTGACATTTTTGTTTGTTGAATATCTTTATCAACCACTAGCGAAATAATATCTCGAAAATTGTGAAAGTTAATTTTAATCAGTTTCTAGTTGCCTTAGTGTCATGTGGTAGTGAATGCAGCACAATCCGATGGTTTTTGTTTCTTCAATTTCATGCACAAATATTTACAAACAACCGTAAACAACGTGAAAAATCGTTCAGTGTTGCCACGTATAAGTGTACAATTGCAGAAGGAAAATAGTACATATTCTAGTACAAATACACCGTTTCAAGTCTTATGACGTCATAATTTACCATACAGCTTGTACGCTTGTAATAAGTATTATTTTATGTAAAATACCTCACAGGACATTAACCTGAACGATAACGCAACATGTTCAGTTTGTCAAAGAAATATTAGATCTAATCAAACTGCTATAGAATGTTCAGGATGTTGCTCCTGGATTCATAAAGGATGCTCTACCCTATCTAATTCTGATTTCGATAAAATCACCGCTGTCTCACGAAAAACTGGTTCACATGGATGGCAATGTAATGTTTGTAAAAGTAATGGTTTTAAACGAGTATCATTGGGTGGCGTTTCAGAATCCCTCAAGCCCTCTTCATCAAGTACGAATCCTAATAAAGGCCGCTCTCATAAATTGGGTAGCTCTTTAAATCTCAAGCAAAATAAGCAGACAACTCAAGAATTGGAAACTACACATATTTCTGGTGCCTTGGCACCTCAAGATGTGAAAGCTCAAATAGCCGGTTTGTTAAAAAAAGATAATCCTAGTAATAAAGATGTGCTTCTTGTTATGTCACAATTTTTGAGCGTCCTAATGGATCAAAAAGACTCGATTAGTGAGACTTTAGAAGAGATACGCTCGTCTCAAAAGGAAAAAATTGTTCAACTTGAAAACGAAATTGCAGAACTTCGCCACAGTGTTCAAGAACTTACAAACAGAACAACACTAGCTGCCCTTGGACCTACTTGAGCAGAAAATCAGATTGATAGTATAGCCGAACTACAGAACCGTAGTGAAAAAGCCAAAAATGTCATCTTGTTTAACATTGTAGAGAGTACCTCAGATCAGTTAAAAGAACGCGTTGATCATGACAAAGCTCATGTTGTTAATCTTCTTCAAAAAATTAATGTAGATACAGATTTAGAATTTAAAGTAGTTAGGATTGGTCGCCCCAAAAACACTTCTTCAAATAACTCTAAACCCCGACCTATTAGGATTATTTTTGCAGATAATAAACTAATGATATTTTAAATATGTGTTACGTCCTCAAACTTTTAGTGTTTAGCTATATCTTAAATTATGTGTAGTTACATTATAGTATTTTGACCATTTTTTGTTTTTTATTGTAGGTATGTTATTTATTAGGCAATTTAATTTATGATTTTTGTCAGAGCTTTGTCAATAAGTACTTTGTATTTAGCACAATAAAGCATATTTTGAATTTGAATTTGAATGTTTTTTGGAGATGAGTCAGCAGAGAATGGCGCTGACATGGCCAATCTGTTTGCCGAACATTTCTCTACAACCTCTATCGAAAGTGATCTTGATTTACCTGATTACTTACCTAAAAGAACAGTTGATATTGATCATTTAAATGTATCTTTAGTTGAACTCTTTAATGGAATTAGCAATTTAAAACTTAAGTTATTCCACTGGACCAGATGGTATTCCATCTGCTTTAGTAAAGAACTGTGTCTATGCTCTGAGAAAGCCATTACAACATATTTTTAACCTTTCACTAAAATCAGGTTGTTTTCCAAATTATTGGAAAACGAGTTTTTTTAACACCAATATTTAAATCGGGGAATAAACAGGACATTGCTAACTATCGTGGTATTTCTATTCAATCTGTTATTCCAAAACTTTTCGATAATCTTATTACAGATCAATTAGCTTGGAAATGTAAAGAATTAATAATAAAGCAACAACATGGCTTTTCTCGGGGTAAGTCAACAGTGACTAATTTACTTGCTTACGAACAATACTTGTTGAACGCCTTTGAGAGGAAAGTGTATGTAGACAGTATCTACAATGATTTCTCAAAGGCGTTTGACAGGGTTAACCGCAGTCTACTTCTACATAAACTAAAATGTTTGGGTTTTAGCGAATCTGCTATAAGATGTATATCGAGTTTTTTGTCGGGTCGTAGTCAGTGTGTAAAAATTCATAATTACATGTCTAAACAGATACAAGTATTGTCAGGGGTACCACAGGGATCTCACTGTGGCCCTTTATTTTTTAACTTATTTGTGAATGATATTGGTGATGCAGTGGCTCATTCTGAGTTTGTGCTGTTTGCCGATGATCTGAAATTATACAAAAGTATCAATAACCATACTGATATTGATAATTTACAATCCGATCTGAATGGTTTATATTTATGGTCAGAAAAAAATGGCCTATCCTTAAATGTTAATAAATGTTTCTCCATCAGGTTTGGTCGCTGTAAGGGAAATGCTAATCGTTATTTTCTGAACGAAGTTATGTTGAATTCGGTTTTGGAGGTTCGAGACCTGGGCGTCTTATTCGATGCGCAGCTCACCTTTAAAAGTCATATTGATAGGATTGTTCAGGAGGGATTCAAAAGATTGGGCTTTCTATCTAGATATGGTGCAGATTTATCTCCTTCCTCAATAAAGTTACTATATTTTGCTCTAGTGCGTTCGGGTCTTGAATATGCGTCCACAGTCTGGTCTCCTTTTTATCAATACCAAATTGATGCTCTTGAGGGTGTTCAACGAAGATTCCTTCATAAACTGGCATTTAAATCAAATATTAATGTTTACAATGAACTTAATTACTACATCGATTATGGTATTGTAATGACCAGATTTAATATTAAGACTTTGAGGGAGCGAAGACTGTGTGCTGACCTAATGTTTATGTTTAAACTATTAAATGGTATATAGTGCTGTCCTGATTTACTACAAGATGTAAAGTTTAACACTGTGCGCAGAACTAAGAAAAGTAATTTATTCTTTGTACCGGCACACAGCACAAATTATGGATACCATAGCCCTATATCACGTATAACTCGATTATTCAACAATTTGGGTGTGGATCCCTTTGGTATGAGTTTAACCGCCTTCAAACGTCGATTACCTGTCCTACCTTTACTGTGATATTCAACAACCTATGTGATTCTACTATGTTTTTCTTTCACTTCATTTTGTTTTACTGTAAATTTTGTTTAATGTTTATTGTAGATCATGTATATGTATTATTACAATTTATTATATATACATTTGTGTAAAAGTGGATTTAAAATAAATAAATAAATAAATATTTTAAAATAAAAACCTGCTTCAAATGATTTTAAATTTTGTGCAGAAATCAAGTGTGACAGGAGTTAAGTTGTAAGATTTTGGTATGAATCTAATATGGTGGAATTAACTGACGCTCTGTTTGTTTAAAAAATTAATCTACATTTTCAGTTATTGATTTCAAATATGCTTTGGCTTTGAAAGGAATCCCGCTTTAGAGAATATCTAAGGCAATTTTCCAAGTTCGATTTGTTTCTAGGAAATCAAAGCCAATGATACTGTCAAAATCTAAATTGTAGATGTATACTTTATCAGGGTTTTTGTCATGAAAATTTATTAGGGACGATTCAGTGGATCGAGTTTTCATTTCTTATTCCTTGTATGAAAACTTGTTCAGAGAAACGTTCCTTGTAGTTGTTTACTGTGTTTTCTTTGAAAATCGAGAGACTGGCGACAGTATCAACGAGTATTTTTTTTATTAATTTATTCCCAACCAACTATAATAGTTTATTACTAAACTAAAAATAATCATAATACAAAGAGAACTCCAAAAAACACTGTTAAAATGTAAACAAAATAATTTTTAACATCCAAAACAACATATAACAGAAATATAATACAATAACTTTTTAACTCATTATTCCAGGAAAAACTTTTTTAGAATTTTTTTGAAACTTTTCAGATTATTTACTTCCTCGATTTGCTTTGGTAAATTATTGTAAGTGATAATGCCAAAAAAGTATTAGTTGCGTCTTTTAAATAGTATAGGTTTCTTGAATTTGCAGCAAGAAGAGTGCTTTTTTTATGTGCTGTGGACGTTTATGTTTAAAGAGGGGTGATTCAGATTTAATGTCTGAATTAATTGATCTTGTATTTCTGTCATTTCTTAATTGTCTTGAAAGAGTGGCTGGTTTTGATCAAGGTGCAATTGAAAATTTTGGTTTTCAAAGGTTTGCTTGTAATTGGTTTGGTGATTATATTGAATTCATAATCAAATGTTTGATCATAGTCAACATAGAATAATTTTCTTTGTTTGGGTAATTATTGTACTTACAGTCATGGAAGGAAGGAAATTAGTTAACGACTACGTCATATTATACCAACTTAATCACGGGCTTTGGATATGTGATGAGAAGTTATTTGGAGTTAGCCATGGAGTTTGGTGGGTTTGTATCAGATTATCATTAAAGATGAGATCTGTTGGACTGGCAGTTTAGAGACCCAAAAGGATTGACTGCCATTTTGGCAAAACAGGATTCATCACAAGAATCCTGAGAATGGGACATATATACTTGAAAAGGCTCTGAATGAATGGTAATAAATAAGTAAGGAATGATAAAAACAAATATGTTTAATAGTAAGGAGATCCTTTGATGATTTTTTGACTGTCACCTACTTATATCTTTATTCTGTGGAAGTACAAGGGTATTATATGCAATTAATATCTTTTGTTGCAGGAAACCTCCAGGAATCGATCCCGAAATTCTGCGCACCATGAAAATGCAGGGTCCTATAGGATACGCGCCCAACCCGAAACATATGCGACGAAACCAAGTGAGCACCGATCATTTAAAACCAGTTTATTTCTCGTAGTTCAGTATAAGGACTTTAAGTCTGAGACTGTTTCAATTTTCATTTTCTATATAATGATAGTGTGAGGAATTTTGGGGTTTCGCATTTTTAAGTGTCTTTCTATATCTCGAATATTTAAAAAAAATATTATTAGAGGATGGTTATTTTTTAGGGAATATGTTTTTAAGTTATAAAATGTGATATCTTGAGAGCAACCTACTTTTCATACTATTCAGAATCATCATCTGGGCCAGACTCTTGACTGTATCAAAAGCAGTAATCTATTCCAACTGCATCCGTGATTTTTGAAATCGAAAGAAATTGTATCTTGGACTAAATTCAAAATTTAAAATCTCTTGTTTCGGAAAAATCTGTGCTTTAAAGTTAATGACGCTTATCTGTAGTATATTAGTTTATTTAACTTTACATGGTAACAGATTGTAAACTTGTTAAAGCGGGTATCATACATACATATTTAGTATCAAATATTCAACCCAAATTTGGCTTAAATATCATGGCATAACTGGTATAAATGAAGCCTTTTTGTTATATTCGAATTTCGAATAATGTTTTATAATTATACAAAAATATATGAAACTAAACGTGCTTTTGTAAATATTTAATATCCAATTTCTATTGGAGAACCTTTTATAATTAAACATTTGTTCTTTTGATTTCTTCACGTCCCGAGACAATACTCTGTAGCAAAACATATCATATTGTTAGCAAAAGTCAATATGTTTTTTTTATTTTTAACATAATTTTGGAAAATTTGATAAATAAAATATGAATCAGGGAATTTAAAGGTGATTTCTTGACTTCAAAGCTGAATTTAGGTGAGAGTTTAGGTTTTCAGATATCATTAGAGTTTTAAGTCAATTTCAGGATTATGGGGGTATGTGAATGGTATTTTTTTGGGGATTAGAAATGTAATTTCAAAAGTTTTAGGACAATTTTGAAATTTCCATACAGATATGATTTCGAAACTACTAATGGTGGTTTTTGGATTTCACAGATGATTTTATGATTATTACAAAGACAAACTAGGTTTTGTATTCTTGTTAAAATCGCTATTCAGTGCTTGGGTTTTTTTGGTTGCTTAGACAGGACATAATTTTGCATTTTTTTTTATCATAACCGCATTGCCCTTGCTTATGTGATTTGGGGTGACTAGATATTGTTTGTACTAAATTGCATGATTTAGCTTTATTTGACATTTTTAAAAACTGCATTTTATGTGTGGTAAGTACCAATCTAATTACTGTCAAATGGCAAATAAATTATCTTTTTGACTAACCCTCTTTCTGTTAAAAAAACTGAGTAGTTTTAAAAAAAAATGTTTGTTATATTTAAAAAAAATGAGTTAGTCATAGTCAAAGTCCAAAAAAAGGCTTTAATGTCCAAAGATACAAAAATCCTATTGTAAGCAAATCGAGAAAAACTATATAAGAATTATTTAGAACTATTAAAATATGGCTCTATACCTGGGCAACCAGAATTAATCTAAATCAAAATATAAATACAGATTATTACATAATAAAATTTAAAACTATGCACTATGATTCTGTCGACAAATTAAAATAAATACTTACAACAGTACAACAAACACAACAAAACTATTTATATACCTACTCTAGTAACTCATTCAAAACTATCTAGAATAGGCCTTATCTACCAGCCTATTTTTTAACTCTTTTCGGAAGATATAAATTGTACTTAGAGACCTAATATGTTGCTCAAAAATGCAGCATGACACACCTCAAGCCATAGTTCAGAAAAAGCTCCAAGCATCTAACTTCATTAGAATTTGAGAGGGGGCCAGATATAAATGATGTCAGACTTACCACACACTTAAACCCGATAACATAAGTCTTATCATGGTGGAGCAAAAGATTTTTTTTTATTTTATTAACTTGTAATGCTATTTTTTCCTAACTAAGTCACTAGAAATTAGACGATTTAGGTCCTGGGTTGTTTCTGAGTGCCATAAAACTGTGGTGTCATCAGCGAAAAGAGTAAACATTCCCTTAGTATCAACGTATGTTATATTGTTACATAAAGCAGAAAAAGTACCAGGCGCAGTACAGAACCTTAGGATACATCGCAAGTGATATTTCTGCTCTCTGATGCCGATGACCTCACTCGAGATATGATTCAATCACCCCTAATTCCATAAATCAGAAGCTTTCTCAACAGTATCTCATAACTCACACAATCAAATTCACCTGCTTGTACACATTTCAAGGAACTGAAAAATTGCATCCCCTGTGTTTTTATTTGTTTGAAAACCAAACTGGCTTTCATTAATGATAGTGTTTCTTCCCATGAAAGACACCGTCCTTTTTTGACTATCTTTTCGATAACCTTGGATAAAACGGGCACCCAAGAAATAGGTCTGAAATTTGACACCTGGTCAGGCTCGCCTCTCTTATACAGTGGTGCAACTTTGACTCTTTTAAAAATATTGTTCTAAACTTCTCTGCCATAAAATATTTACACCCTCACTAAGGACTTCTAGAACAAAATCTGGTACTGTTTGGTGTATCTTGGCAGCAATTCTATGCTCGCCCTCACACTTATTTGGGAAAGGTACTGCATTGGGTTTCTACTGGCTGAAATGTTTGCGGTTATCTGATCATCAACACTACAATACTACCCATTTGTTAAGTTGGGATCTAGTGCACAAGGGTATCCATTTTTTGTGTTCTAAGTAAGTTCTTTGACAAGAGCCCAGCTTTCGTTCTGTCTATTATTAGAGCGACTTAATATCTCGCTATAAGACCAAACGAATAACTCTTTTATAGATCTTTCTGTAACAATGAATATAGTTACAAAAAAATTCACTGCTTGTAAATCTACAAATGTAATGTAAGGATCTTAAGTTTTTAGATGATGTTTTATTCCTTTGGTAACCCAAGGTTTTTATGTTTTCTTTTTATTAGCTTAAAAGGGAATGATAAGTTAAAAATATGTAGCAAGTATTCATAAAATGCATTGAGTGAATTTGTGGCTTCGATGGTTTTGGCCCAATCAAAGTTGTTACATTCACAACGAAAATTATTGTAGTTACTAGTACTAAAAATTCTGCCGTAAATGCGTCCCACCTTTTTGCATTCAGTAATATTAATAAATAAACTAACAACGCCTCGATCAGAGAGGCCAGAACTAATAGCACTACAAGTTAATAAAATAAAAACAAAATCTTATTTTTCCTAGGCTACTTGGTTGTTAATCGTTTTTACTAAATGACAGGAATTAGAAATAAATCAAGATATGGCA
Organism: Kuschelorhynchus macadamiae; assembly: GCA_030620095.1. Taxonomy (NCBI): domain Eukaryota; kingdom Metazoa; phylum Arthropoda; class Insecta; order Coleoptera; family Curculionidae; genus Kuschelorhynchus; species Kuschelorhynchus macadamiae. The sequence continues at coordinate 215,238 of JAUTXW010005285.1, read as the reverse complement.
ATGCTGTCATGACAACAAAATGCAAATTAAAATCATATTTAACCAACCAATATTTCGAAATTCACTTTAAGAATTTTTTTAAATATAACGGATATAATGGCATCATGTATCTGCATCCTCCATTAAGTTATGTCGATGGTTTTTTACATTCGCGTGTCAGGTGTAACTTTATAATTCTGGACTAGAAGATGACACCGAACAGTGTTGAAATGTAGGTATTTATTTATTTTTTAATATAGAGGGTACGCATTTCTTAATTATATCACTCAACCTTATGTAGTTTTATATCCAGTATTTAATATGTTTAGTTTTTTTAATGTTATTTTGTTGTTACTTTTCATCTTATCGATTTGGCATTTTGTGTTTTTCACCTGTCTCCTTTCTATGTCTTGAAAAACTTGTGCCATATGACTGGCCAAATTCGAATGATGAATAACAAAATTTATACTTTAAGTATATTTGTATTTTGAATTTTGAATATGCGTTATCAATTTATTGAGCTTTGTTAGTAGATAGTTTATAGGCTAAAAATACTTTTAAGCTTGACATATATTGCATATAAGATTATGTTTTGCGATATTTAACAATATGTTATATTGTGTATTAGTACACACACTATCACTAGTTGCTCAAAATGTTGCTTTAAACCATGTTGTTTGGACTGTTTAAATTTGTGATATACAGTAAATATTACCAAAGTTGAATAAATAGTTGGGTTGTTAAAGTTAATGGTTTTTTTTGTTTCATATTCCCTTACAACTGTTTTATTTATGGCTATTTTTTTCAACTAACGAATATTGGTCAATTATCTGCTTATTTATCAACCAAAGAATATATTAAATATGTTCTTTGTAATCTCTTCATTCTATTTTACCTAAAAAACTTTTGCGTTTAAATAAAATATAGTTAAGCTTTTTTTTTTGCTTCCTTGAGAGTATAACCGGCTATTTTTGTGCTAAATGTTTCTTTAATTTGTGTGGTTAACAGGCAAAGTTATTTTCCAACCGAAGGACAAAAACTATATGCAGTAGAATGTCAAAAATGAATTGGTCATTAAATTCAGTATCGTAGTTCCATGCCGGGCATTTATCCTTATGATTCGTTACTATGATTTTGATTATTTATTTAAGTAAGTATACTTTTTTTATTACAATAACCTTATTACATCCAATTTAATATTTATAATCTGCTATATTGAATTAAATGACTAAATTATATTAAGAAGAATGGGGGATCTTTTTATATTCCTGGGCTATTAACAAGCACCTATTTTTCACAATAATTTTGTCGCAGAAATAAACAATTTCATAATTTAATTATTAGAAAATAATTCCGTTGCTTTCTCATCAAAATTTCTCCCAGCGCAAGGAACAAAAAATACTTACTGTTAAGCCTTATGGGGGCTGTTACTGCACCTTTTGGTAAGGCATTGCTCCATCTCTATTAAAAATACATAGCCCAGGAATAAAAAAGGTTCCCTTTTAGATCAAAATAGACTTTTATAGTAGAAAAATACCATTTTAGGTCCTCTACGACCTAGGACAGATTGGCTACGTTTCAAACTCGTATTTGAACAAAAGCCCACAACATCAGGAAGGTGATGGCAGCTTCATTGCTATACCGAAAAGGTATAGGAAGGTCGACGTGAAGTATAATAAACTGGGTCAGGACGAATTTCAGTTCGACATTTACAATAAATCTGGATTGGCCGGTTTGGAAGCGGTTTTGCCGAACGCTTATTGCAACGCGGTTATACAGGTGAGATTTATTAAAGTAGTAAATTTACTTATTTCATGTATTAACAAGAAACCATTTTTAAATACAATCATAAAATGGCATTTAAATCAGTACTACACCATTCTTAACCTATATACTTCATGTATAAATTTTCTTTAACAATACACACAGAAAGCCTTTAATTTAAAACATAATATTTATATTAACTGTTTCGAATGTTTTGGCGAAGTTAGTAAAGACTGCGTTTACTTGTGAATGGCTCTTCAAGCCGTCCGAGACAAACTAATTAAAACATATGATTTTAGTAGTTGTAGATTGCTCGCCACAAAGACTATACTATTTTTGAATTAAACGTGATATGAGATTATTTTTTATGTAATTTGTGATTATGTTCTGAAATATTTTTGCAACACTAACTACTTTATATATTTTTGGTCGGTAACTTAATATGTAGATCTATTACGTTTTTATGGTTAGACATTACAACAATTTATTGCCCCAATTTATAATAAAATAAACTTTATTCTAATAAGGTGAAAAAAAAATTTAAAAATATTTTTTTTGAAATCATGATTTACAACAACATAATATCTGGTATAATTTTTAAAACAAAATCACTTCTGCTCTGTGATATCTTATTATTTCCAGATGTTCAAGGCTAAATCAAAACGTGAACTTCTGGAAAAATAAATGTTTATAATTTCGTCTATAAGTTTTAGTTGAACATTGTTTTAATTGTTTTATTTATTTAAAATACTGTACCTATAGAAATTAGTAATAATAATAATAAAAAGAAGTATTTCTTTTTATTAGTAATTTTTATTATTAAATCGTTCTGTGATCCCTGTAATAACTATTGTAGTTGCTTGGGAATAAAAAGAATTCGACAAATTATGTGAGCAAAATCAATATCAATTAAAAGAAAATAATTAGAGCTCACCTTCACCTTTCCTTATAATATTTCTTTTTGTAATTCCTCTAAATTATTGTTATAAGGAATACATATTCTATTAAATGGCATAAGTTCTAAACAGTTGTGTTATAAACAAAATGACGTCCGCGAAAAGACTCGTGGTGTTTGGATACTTGAGATACTTAGAAAAAGATTTTCCATAAGAGGCAATGTATTCGAGAAAGACCTAGAACTAGAATTTCGACGAATTTATAACGGAAAATTTTAATCTATTTAAATGCTTGACTGCGATACATTACCGGTTTTAGTAGGTCAAATAATTGGAAAGAACCACCAAATTTGACGTTAAAAGTTGCCTTTGAAATTTATTTACAGGTTTAAAAAAGTTTGAGACTGTGCTTTTTTTCTAAATATCTCAAAACCTAATTATCTCAAACTTGTTAATGTTTTGTTACACAAAATTATCTAGCATTTTTTTCTCTATTTAACCGTTTATTTATTTCTCATAGTTTCTGAAAGCCCCATAAACGTATTACCAATTTGATCCACACTGTATATGCATATATGTTTTTAGGTATTTTATTACATTGAACCACTCCGCGCCGCTTTGCTGTCGCACATGTGCACGAAAGAGTTCTGTTTGTCCTGTGAGTTGGGTTTCTTATTCCACATGATGTCTCATAGTGCTCCTACTCAGCCTTGTCAACCTGGCAACTTTTTAAGAGCGTTTCGAACTGTGCCAGAAGCCTCAGCCTTGGGTTTAATCTTAAGTGACCTGGCCCCGGAAGCCAAACAGAAGACCGATCTTGGAGCCCTTATACAGGTAAGTCTGATCGTTTTATTTCATATTAGAATTTACTTTGTGACATTTTTTTTTTCTTAATTCACACTCAACACTTTTATGCGGTATAAATGTAACCTTTGTTGGTAACTGTGGATAGAATTAAGAAAGAATATGATATGTATCAACACTGAATCGTATGGAACGATTACAGACAGATTTGGTTGGAAGGAATTTGGCAATCCAAGCATAACGATATGTTAAGAGGTGCGTAATTCCAGATTTGATCAAATATCAAAAGAATTGGATGTCAATTCAATGGATTTGTTCTACTTGTGAATTACAAAAGTAAGATTTGTTGTGGTTCTGCCTTGCTTATAATTGAAGATAGGGATATAGCCGAGGATATGACAGTTGCCTTTGGTTTGTCTATGGCGAACAATACTATATCAAATATTTAGTTCTGCTATAGTTGTATGCTTGTACAGGGTGTCCCACATAAGATCCTCTATCCCCTTATCTCGAAAGATATACAATTTAGGAAAAAAAGTTATATATAAAGTGTTATTGTTTTTAAGTGAACTTTTATATTATATACCTTTCATGTATACAGGGTGCTCAGTTTTTCCTGGTTAGGAGTCAACTCCTAAAAATTAAATGGGACACCCTGTATATTATCCTGAATATGGATTCCTCATTAAAAATAAGGGTAACTTTCATTAAGATATTGTATACCTATCTCTCGTCGTTTAGGATATAATAGCCGTTTTATTTAATTTTTTGCTAAAAACGTATATATTTAAGGTAGTAGAAAAAAAATATAAGTATATAATATTTGGTGAAGCTGCCATTTTTATATTAAAGACAACACCACAATATATAATTTAAGTTGTTTACTTTGACTACAAATTATACAGGGTGATATCAGAAATTCAATCGATCGGAATATATGAAATTACTTATAAGTCAATAATCTTAAATGAAACACCCTGTATATTATTGCAGATTTCGATGGTTCACAAAAAATTAAAGTAACTTTGTATATAATAACCTATACCTATCTCTAACCGTTTAGAAAATATTCGCTATTAAACTTTTTTTATGCAATAAAAAATACCTTTGGTTTAAATTTAATGACGAAATACGTCACAAATATTTTTTAACGGGCTGATAATAGTAGATTTTTAACAAAATACTGTAGTTTACAATTTTAACTAAGATGTCTGTATTTTCTGAGAAATTAATTCTTTCCAATGATCGATATAATAAAATACCTATGGCCGACATAAGAAAAATATTAATCTTTTATTTCAACGATTACGAAATTTTAGCAAATATAGAAATGTTTTAACATTTAACAATATGTAAATTTTGTGTACTATTAAATAAGTATGTAGTAAGAAGTTAAGTTAATAGAGAACATTTACATAATTACAAATGAATTAATGTGTAAAATCAAAAAAACAATTGCATGTATAACGAAAGGACCAATATACCTAATGCAAAAGGGAAAATTAAAGTAAATTTGCCACATGGCCTCCATTTTGGGCAATACAAGTTGTGTAGATGACTTCCATTTTTCTTAAGGCATCTCTTACTGCAGCACTTTCATTGATATTTTGAATTTCTTCCCTTATTCGATTCTTGAGATCATCAACATCTTGAGGTTTATTTTTGTATACTTTATCCTTTAATGTTCCCCACAGAAAATAGTCCAGGGGCGTCAAATCTGGACTCCGCGGAGGCCAACGAATATTTCCATTTGGTCCAACGACCTCTGCATAGTTAACACTTAAATAAGTTCTTACTTGAATGGTGTTATGGCAAGGTGCTCCATCCATTTGGTAAATAATATTATTTATGTTACCATTGACCTCTAGTAACGGCCTGATATTGTTAGTCAGTAGCTCTAGGTACCTCGCACCATTTAAATGGTTATCCAGAAATAGAGGACCTATTACTTGATTCCTGTAAATCGCACACCAACAATGAACACTACGACGACCTTGATGTTGAATAGTTTTGATGTTGTGTTTGTTTTCTTGAGTGAGTATTCTTTCTATTAAATATCCCTGAGGTAGTAAATATCGCTTCGTCCGTCCAACAAATTTGGTTAAAAAAATTAGGGTTACGAAAATGTCGATCCATCATTAGGTCACAATATTCCAATCGTAGAATATGATCGGTAGGTTCTAAGTGTTGCAATTTAGTGAACTTAAACGCCCTGTAGTTATTCATTTTCAGCGTCCTATGAATATCAGTTCTAACAATACTTAAGTCTTTTTCTGCATCTCTGATGGAATTTTCTGTAAATTCTTCGAAATATAAGCATATATTTAATTGCGTTTCATAATCCAAGATACTTTTAGGTTTATTCCTTTTTTCATATTTTAAAACACCATGCTGTTCGAGATCTAGTTCAATTCGCCCAAACATGGATCTTTCCGGTATTCTTCTCTCCGGATACTTTTCATGATATGCTCTTATAGTCATATATAAGATATAAGTTCAACCTTTCTTCGGCAGTATAAGACATTATAAGATAAAGATGAACTTAACGCACAACAAACCAAAATTTATTATATTATTTGACAAATATTGTTTACGTTGGTTTCCAAAGCACTTTATTTGTTTTTCATGGCAGTTTTGATTTTGCAGCGTTAGTTAATTACATGCAATATTTGGTTTCATTTTATGATTTGTAATGAATTATTTCCTCAGGAAATACAGAATACAGACATCTTAGTTAAAATTGTAAACTACAGTATTTTGTTGAAAATCTACTATGGTCAGCCCGTTAAAAAATATTTGTGATGTATTTCGTCATTAAATTTAAACCAAAGGTATTTTTTATTGCATAAAAAAAGTTTAATAGCGAATATTTTCTAAACGGTTAGAGATAGGTATAGGTTATTATATACAAAGTTACTTTAATTTTTTGTGAACCATCGAAATCTGCAATAATATACAGGGTGTTCCATTTAAGATTATTGACTTATAAGTAATTTTATATATTCCGATCGATTGAATTTCATCACCCTGTATAATTTGTAGTCAAAGTAAGCAACTTAAATTATATATTGTGGTGTTGTCTTTAATATAAAAATAGCAGCTTCACCAAATATTATTATATTTTTTTCTACTGCCTTAAATATATACGTTTTTAGCAAAAAATTAAATAAAACGGCTATTATATCCTAAACGACGAGAGATAGGTATACAATATCTTAATGAAAGTTACCCTTATTTTTAATGAGGAATCCATATCCAGGATAATATACAGGGTGTCCCATTTAATTTTTAGGAGTTGACTCCTAACCAGGAAAAACTGAGCACCCTGTATACATGAAAGGTATATAATATAAAAGTTCACTTAAAAACAATAACACTTTATATATAACTTTTTTTCCTAAATTGTATATCTTTCGAGCTAAGGGGATAGAGGATCTTATGTGGGACACCCTGTACATAACTTGGGTAATGTATATTACATCTTTGAAAACCAGAGAGGGTTTGTTATGCTTGCTCTCTCTAGGGTGATTCTAGCTTCAAATCAGTTTTATAAAACATAATATATGTAGTATAACCATGATATATTACCCTACGTATCTACCTAGGACACCTCAGAGGTGACCTTTAAATTTTGATTTATAATAACAAATAATAGTTAATCGAATTAATATTGGCCCAATCGATAGGATACGCACCACTCTTTCATTACCAAATGCTTATAGGAAGGACCAGAGCTACAATTATTGCGTTTGAGCCTATCTAACTACCAACAAACTATCTGCACTAAAAATTAAGCTCAGCTCAATATAAAGAGTTGTGAGCTTTTGTGTAAGTGGGCAATGTGTACTACATCAATGAGAGCTATGGGGATGTTACTATACTTGCCTTCGATACATATCTAAGTGAGGTTATTTTAGCTTCAAATTTATTAGTATAGAACCAAATGTGTATGCGATAAAATTACTCTGTCACTGAGTAGGGCTTAGTGAATGAAAGAAATATATAAAATAACGTAGTTCAGGTTAAAACATGACACCGTAGAAGAAATATAAATCAGAATATTAAAAAGTAATCTAAAAAAAACATTTGTTTAATCTTATTTCATCATGTTAATTTATATTTTATAAATTATTAATTTGTAGATAAATAATGTTTATACATTATTTTCAGAGTTGGAATAGGTTTATGCTCCATCAGATGCACGTCGAACTAAATGAAACCAGGAAACGAGACGAAGAGAAGAAAGGGAAACTTCTCAAACCATTTATTTATAAAGAAATTGATTTTCCTATAATATCGAACGAACGGACTAGAAAGCATTCTGGTACGAATCGAACTTAAGTTAACAATTTGCATGATTTTTATATTAAATAAGTACTTCTCTATATAACAGGTTTCTCATATGGATTTTTAGCGGCCGAAGTGAACAACGAGATCGAAGAAGAGAAAAGAGAAGATATATCTGAGATAAGCAATATATTTGGGTCTAAACAAAATCATAAATTTTGTTGTTTAAAATGTGCCGATGAAGTTAACAAGGGTTCTATTCTGCTGGCTTGTAATTTGGTAAGTTTTTCTCGACCTAAAATATTAAACAACTTTTTATTTTTGAAAATTTAACATTTATAAATTTGGGTGTTTAACTTTAGTAGTAGCTAAGGGAGAGGGCGTGAAGTCCAATATCTCCAGATATCTGTGCTAGTGACTTTTTTATTACTCTATAGATTACATTTATTACTCAATGCATACATAAGAGGCTAATACTTAATGCAGGCAGTTAATAAAACATATAAATACTTCTTAATTGTGTTTTAAACATGTTAGTATTTGTTGTTACACCATAGCGTTAACAGTATTATAAGAATATTAATAAAATGGCGACATTCACTCCAACCAAAAAATGTTCTAATAATTCTCCAGTATCAGTGAGTGAAAAAGTTATTATTTTAAATGTACACGATTGCCTAGTTTTACTGTCCAAGAAATTGTTAGACTGGAATTAGAAAGTCCACTGTTTTCAAATGATTGCGGGAGAGAAAGGTAGCAGGTCAAGTGGAACCGCGCGTGGAGTACCGCAGGGAACAAAATAATTTTTTTTATCTTGATGAGACGTGCATTAATGAAAATTATATAATACAAAAAATGTGGCAAGACAAAAATATAACCAGTGCCCGCCAAGCATCGAAGGCCTTTCAAGGGTATTAAAGTGCCTTCGGGAAAAGGGAAGAGACTATTAATTGCACACATTGGAAGGAAAGAGGGATTTTTAAAACAAGGTTTGCTATCTTTTCAGGCGTGCCGGGTGATTATCGACGGGCTAACTACCAAAGGTATCGAGTTTGAACCCAATTTGATAAAGAAAGAACTACTAGTCATAGCAAATTAAAACAAAAATCGTTTTATGAAATATGCCTTGAAAGATATAGCAGAAAAATATATAATGTAACTGTGTTGCGATTACCGCCGTATCATTGCGAACTAAATCCTGTAGAACTTATATGGGCGCAACTGAAAGGATTTGTAGGAAGACAAAACACGGCATTTAAAATGAAAGATGTTAAGCTACTGTTTGATCAAGCCATTAATGAAGTGACACCAGAAAACGGGCGAAAAGCAGTCTAGCATGTGATTAAACATGATGAGAAAATGTGTGATCTTGACAACCTGATCGATCAGCCGGTCGACCTTTTAATTATAATGTCAAGAGGTGAAGACAGTTCCTCAGATGACGAAGAATATAACTTATTATAATTTAATTGTTGTATAGATATTATATACATATTATATATAATTTTTATTTTGTTAAAATAGAATTTCGTTAAATTTAAATTCTTCCTATAAGTATGCACCGCACGTGTTTGGCGCACCATTTTCAGTGTTTATAAACGGATAACAATAGGCAAAACGCATAAATTGACCTAAAACCGGGTGGTACTACCTGCACTTGATGAAAAGACATAATTTCGCAATGAGATCAATGCCAAACTCTGGAAGTGGCATAAATTATTGGTGGATGACCTTGTAGTCCTTTTGCGTACCTAATGCGGTTTTATATATATCTATACATTTCTGAAACAGAATATAATAATATTTTTATCTGAGAAATAGGTGAAATTTATAACTTCTTTTTGTAATTTTTCTTTGGTTTATTATTTTATAAAATTGTTAAGTGTGTTCAGACATTTTATATTTTTATGTCAGTGAATAAATATTGTATTGTCGGAGTAGAAAATCTGATGACAAAATTGCTATCATCTCAATAATATAATAAAATAAATAAATAAATAAATAAAAAATGTTAAAGTAACTGGGTTGGATATGATGACCTTTTTAAAAATATTATACATTTTTGATACTTCTTACTTGTTTTTAGGTTTATCCTGTAGGTGAACCAGATCGGGATGAATGGAGTTTTTGTGATATTTTAACTAAATCTTTGTGCCCACAACAAATAACGCCTGCTTGGTGTGAAAAATGTGGAAGGTTTACACCTACCTCGCAGAGTCGAATTATGGAGGCAAGTTTAGTTTTGCATTAGTTTATTAATAGTCTTAAAAAAAAAAGTTTTCTACTAACTAAACTATTATACAGGGTGTCCCAAGGCTGATGACAAAAATTATATGAATCAATAAGGTGGGACTTTATTGTGTTTGAACATGTATTTTAAACTACAACCATTTAAAGTTTTTGAAGAAAAAATACCGACTTTAACGAAAATTCATAAATAAAAAATTATAACCAGGCTTATGCTCAAGCACTATAATATTCCTGTGCATTTGAGACATGTCTTGTTCATAGAACAAAGGATTATTTTGACTTACACCCTTTATTCTGAATATCCTAAGTGACATATAGATCTACTCTGTAATAAAACTTGTTAGGTATACATGCTTACACTGATTAAAGATTTGTTTAAATACTCATGCTGATTTTGCAGAGGGTTCAGAAATTAGATTTAATTACATTAAATAATGTGAGGAACCCAGTTCATTTATCTTATTAGATGATCAATTTTTTGTAGTAAATCATTCCAAGATAACTGTTCATCTAGTATCGGTGGGGATCGAAGATCGAGGCGTCCATGGTAAAAATTCAAAATTCAAAACCTGCATTATTGTCAGTTTAATATCTCATTGAGATGCAATACTTTAATAGCATGTCAAAAAAGAATAGTTTAAATAAGTTTTGCTACATAAAGTACACTAAAGTAAAATAATATATGAGTAAAGCTAGCTAAATATATAATAAAAGCGACAAATTTTTTAAAATTTAAAAGAAAATTACAATTACATGACATTTAAACCATAAACATAATCATATGACAGCTAAAATAAATCAAATACATTCACTCTGTAACTGCCTGATCCTCAATGGCAAATGATTATATATGACCTATACAGGGTGTTCCTTAATGCCATGACTATATCGATTGAGATCAATTCTTGGCTTATTTTTTGAAAATTTTATGAAGGTTTGTACGCCACTGGTGTATGTGCCATGGTCTCTAAATCGTTGATTATCAGTGGCTGTTGATTATCAGTGGCTGGAAAGTGGATTTTGTGGTGCTAAAATGTTAATACGGCAGTACTAGTGATTCGTAGTCCTACTTCTCCCATTGCATGTCCATTTGAGTTCATGACCAAACATTTAAGTCCCAATGGCTTTAAAATGGTTAAAATATTATACAGGGTATTGCCGTTAGAGAACGAATGTTACCACCTGTTGAGGGTAGAAACGGCAACACCGCCCAATAAAAAATATTTGAAAAAGTCACTCATAAGCTAAAATTTCAAAGTATTATATTCATTGGTTCTCCAGATACTTCTAATAGGCCATTGAGTTTGGCGAACGATGTATAAAGGCGTTTGTAATTGATTTATGTATATAAATTTAAGGTTAAGCTCTGTTTCCATATAGATCTTCGTAGGCATTAATCATTAATATATTTATTTAACAATGAGTTTTAAGGATAAATGGATAAAAAATTAAAAAAAGCAAATGTTATAAACGGCAAGTGAAGTGAAATTACTAAGCTAGTAAAATGTCGAAACCACAAATAGCTAATGACTAAATAAGGAACCCTTCAGCTGTGTACGAAATACTTGTATTTAATCTGAGGTCCATTTGCCAGTTTCGGTCATATACTAACCAAACTTAAGTGATGGTATTGTACATTTTTCTCATTGTTGTCGCAAGCATCCCCGTCTAGCGATAACCAAGCCACAACTTAATATTTAAAAAAATCTGTGCGCTTTAAAAGTTAAATCTCTCGAGATATAAGGGATTTCTAAAAATTAAAAAAATTCTGAATCATTATGTATTTTAGAAACAAAGCGGATTATGAAAATGTTCAACTTTCGTTTCTTGAAAAAGTAGCAACACTTTGCGAAAACCGCAAGACTCTATCTTCTCGAATAACCAAGTTACCTTATAATAACAACGAAATCCGGACATCCATACATTTTTTAAATTATAATGATTAATTTCTTTTTGGAATAAATTTACACACATTTTAATTGCATTTCTTTGCTGGAAATAATCATGTAATCTTGATGCCTTTAAAAAAGATTAGAAAAAAGCCTCTTCAATAAGTTAAAAACTGCTAAAAAAATATTTTTTTTATAGTTTTAAAGGCTTTAAGACAAGCATTAAAAATGGCAGTAATACCTAAAATTAACTAACTAACTAACTATTTACACGGGTTTAAAATCGTTACTTATTAAACCAAAGCAAATATTGTCAGTGTTAATACTGGTAATAGATATATTCAGTAAAATACATAGGAAAAACCAGCGTTAATTTTTTACGTAATTTTAGTCATTGCCGAAAGTCCTTTCCGTCAACACGGGATTGCACAGCCAGCAACATAAACAGTTTTGGCAGACGCAGATGGATAAAGTTGTTGCTAAAATTACTACAACAGAAATTTCTAAGTAAGTGTTACCATATTGATACCATACTGATAAGTGTTACCATACTGATAACATGTAGGTTAAAGGAATCTTTGGTTGAATTCCACGCAACTCTTCACACAACTAGTATATGGGTGGATAGTCGTAATGTTATCCTTTAGTTTGCTCTTGATAGCGACTACACAATAGTCGAAACGTTGTATAATAATCAATTACAAAGACAATGCAAGTCCACAAGTAAGTTCTTTTCCTGTTCATGCATTGTCTACCACTAGCACAAAAAATTTTTTGTGCTATATAAGAACAACGCTAAATTTTTGAAGTTCAATTAAGATTGACCAACAAAGCATTGGCGTTGCTGGAAACATTACATCCCTGTTTTCTGTGGATTTGATATCGCTGTTGAAGAGTGTTAACCTCTCTACCACTATAGGTTATTTGGTGATTTTTATACTATTAGAAAAAACAAAATATATGCTTTTATTATAAAAACTAGCATCTTCATTTTGACAAAACGTATCTCAATATTTCTTGCTGTCTCCACATTTTAAATTTTCCACCGAGACAATTTCTACCTCTAGCACCACGAGGCCAAAGGCTTAAGTACTAGGTACTGTGGTTGATTTAAATAAAGACAGGGACAGTTTATTGATGCGGGATTTAAAGACTTGCAGTTTAGGAAAGACATTTGCTGGTAACATATTACATAATCGGGACACTCTGGGAATAAATGAGCGAACAAAGTGGAAGGTCGTTGGTCTTTGCAGATAGATGGTGAAGGGATGCATGTGGGTCGATGCTTGTGTCTCCCTGGCAGGAATGACTAAGGAGGGCATAATGGATGATATTTCATCAGACCAAACCCGTGGTAGTGTCTGTAAAACAGAGACAAATCGCCCACAAATCGACGATGCTGTAGTGGTGCAAGCTTCCTTGTGAGGTTTGGATCATCAATCAGACGAATAGCTCTTCTCTGGACATTGTCAAGAATATTAAGGATTGAAGGAGAGGCTGCTTCCCATATGTACAAGCAATATTTAAGGCAGGGTCTGATTTGCGAAGTGTAAAGGCTAAACAGGTTAGAAGAAGAATGGTATTTTCGAGCTCGGAAAAGAAAACCCAATTTCTTCGTGGCTTCTTTGACAGTTGAGGTAATGTGGTCATGTCAGTGAAAATCTTTTTAAAAAGTAATACCGACTAGGCTAAAGGAATCTTTGGCTTCAAACATTTGATTATTCATTTGAATGGTGTGGTTACTGGGAGTTTTTGTCCGTGGTGATAGTCGGTTAGTAAAAGATTGGCTGATTAAAGGCTTGTTCTCTCTAACTTAAGGATCGATTGTAATGGATTGAAATTAATTTTTATAATGAATGCTGTAATCCCTCTGATATTTTCTTCCTCAGATTAATTAAAAAAACCTATTGTTTAGACAGGGGATCCCCACAACTACCCCCACTAATACGCCTTCCTCGAAGCCCTGCCGTTACGGAGATCATTGCTCAAGGCCGGGTTGTCGATTCCGACATAGTTTCGACAACACCCCCCCTCCTGTGCCAGTAAACAATCCTTACTGTAGCAATAACTGGCTGCCGCACAAAATCAAGATGTATCTGCGCGACTCCGGTTTGGATATTACGAAATTGGAGGCTAATGAATTGATGGTAAGCTACTTATTTCAAGCACCTTAATAATTGCATATATTAAAATAATTAAATGCTTCTATTATAACAATAAAATAACGTATGATGTCCAGTCCACAGCAGTTTTGCTCGTCGACTTTTTTAAAAAAGTTTTCATTGAAAATAATTCTGTATTTTTATGTAATTTCAAGATCCTGGGATTAACCCCGAACGCTGGGCATAATTTTCATCAAAACTAAAAAAAAATACATAATGGGCGATTTTTGCTCAGGGGATCTTTATGTACAGAATATGTCAATACAAATTCCTCCACGGTTTTTTTTTTTTTTTTTACTTTTTTTTATATCCCCAAAAATATATTACATATTACCTAGGGATAGGTTGATACATTTAACTAATGCCTCACAAAACATTTTTGTACAGGGTGGGACAAAGTTTAAGGACATGTAAATTTCATAAAGTTTAAGTGGGATATGTAGCAAATACCAGCTAAAGAAAACTTCATCTGTTATTGATCCAGGAACTTCGCCATGCAGTTCCAGGTTCATGCGTAATTATACTATTACAAATTGCAACCGTTTTCTCTAAATAGGCTAAAGTTCTCTCCGTAGATATTGGAGTATAAAAATAACGTGACACTCCTGGTTAAAAAAATGTCTCAGCGAAGATGCCACATTTCCAAAAGTTTCTTTATTATTTAAAATGAACACACCTTTTGCTCCAATAGATTACTGAAATTTGTTTAATTATAATTGCAGAATTTTAAAATGATATTGTCTTATATAAAAAAACGACACTTTTTAAACGAAGGAACAGCACTGTCAATTTTTCTATGTCTATGAATTATGGATGGTAAAAAAATACTAGTCCATTTCATACACTCGTAAATTTCTTGATTGTAAATGAATTCTTTCAATTTTTTGGCAGGTATAGCATGCAATTTTGGTGTCTGTAAATTTCTTAGAGATTAAGTTGATTGCGTAGGTTGAAGAAATGATATCTCTAAGTATACCAGTTAGGGGCGCTTAAGCTATTGTAATAATTTTGGCTATGTAAGTATAATGTGACGCCAAATTGAAAAAATATGACGAGGTTGTCACATTTTTAGATTTTTCTATGGAGTAACAACTTTATTTTTTGATATTGTAAACTTTATTTTTGATATTTGCTCTTAAATAATAATTTCTTATTCTTTTTCTTCTTTCTTGGAGAGCTACTAACTTTAAGTTTCAAAGCTTATTTGGAGTAGTTATTGGTACACATATTCGATTACGAGATTGTAGGCAAGTGTTATTTGTAATAATTCAAATCTTAAAAAAAGATTTATTTTTTACTTAATTCATTTATTATACAAGGTTAATAAAACATTTGATGATATTTCGTTTCTTTTTTTTTTCAAGAAAATTATTTTACTCTTGGTTATAACAAATTTAGGCGGGATTTATAATAACTCATTTTTGAAATAAGGTTTTAACAATATGTATAATATTTTTTCTTTTGTATATATTAAATTTTATCTAATATCTCTGAGAAATTTCATGCCCGTTTAAATTATTTAATAAAGCTAAAATATACTCTGAAATTTTTTGTAGTATTCCGCATTATGCTATGACTACAAAAAATTCTAGAAACGTGGCAAACTCGCTGCATATTACATTACAAGATATTAAATATCAAGATCTTTTTTATTTTAAAGACTTTACATTAATGTTCATTTATAAAAATGATGGTTTCCTATATATCATGACAAAACTAAAAGTCTCAAGTTCTTAAACTTTGCTATTATAATTTATCTGATAAGAGGAATCGATTGCAGCAAAAAATATTTCATTTCAAATAATAAAGTTATTGCGTCTACAGAAAAATAATCTAGAGATGTGTCAACGTCTCTGATATATATTTTGAATTTGGCGTGTAAAAATAGCTTAGGCCGTTTTATAAAACATTGACAATTTCTGCACTTTATCCTAAATTTGTATAATTTCGTATGTATCTGAAACTGTATGGCGAAGTAATATGCCAATAACTGCTATAAATAAGACCCAACTAAATTTGATCTTTATGAAATTAATTTAACGAATGTTTATTAGTCTCATCATTAAAAGTAACTGTTCATTTGTTAGAAACATATTGTCGAGCATATATTACTAAGCTTTTATAAAGGATGTATTCTGGTTTCAGAAAAATGGCAAAGACGAAGACCCACAGAACGAGAACAAAGAAAATAACTGCAACAGAATGGGAGATACGATCTTGGAAAGCAGAGAATATGAACTTTCGGCGGTGGTATGTTACATCAACGATCAAAACGCGCCCGATAAAAAGAACCTCGTGGCCTTGATAAAAGTACCGGACTCCTATTTAAGGAACAGGGATTTTGGCGAGCACAAGTGGTACTTGTTTAACGATTTTAGGTAAGTGAGTAATATAGTTATTATTTACTTCTCGTAAGTAGAACGTATAGTAATCTTGAAAATGATAACCTTCCGAGATTTTTGAAGATGTTTGGGTTTTAGGGTCATAAGGCAGTGTTTCTCAACCTGGGTTCCGCGGAACTCCAGAGTTCCGTCGAGGTGTGCTGGGGGTCCCGCGAGTTGGGTGGCAATTTGTAAACAAAAAAGTCATACGTGGTATCGTCTATCAAAATATGGTGTAAAAATAAATGTTGCAAAGTACTATCCCCAGTAATTTCCTCGCTCTAACCGAGAGAGCCTCTCGCGTAGAAATACATAACAACAGTGTTGAAGAAGAGACGTTGTTGTACAAATCAAACTTGTACAACAGGTGAGGATATTTTCAACTTAGTCAAGAATGTATCAAAATCTGCCCCGACGGTGCAAAGTCTGTGACTGGCAAATACAGTGGATTTACTGCACGTGTTAAACAAATCATGCCTGATCTCGAAAGTAGTCATTGCGTCGTCCTCAGACATGCCTTGGCTTTGAAGCGAATGCCTCCAAATCTTAAAAACACGTTGGATGAAGCAGTGAAAATAGTGAACTTTATCAAGTCTAAGCCTACTAATTCACGACTTTTTACTCTTCTCTGTGAAGAAATGGAAAGTCAATTCATTACTCTATTGCTCCACACCGAGATGCGTTGGTTATGTTGGAAAATATTATTTTAAAATATATTTTTGAACATGATTGAACTGACTCTCACTTCAAGGTTTATCAGTGACAGTACTTACACTTTATGACAAAATTGAAGCAAAACTAAGAAAAATACGATTTTGGGAATCCTGCGTGGAGAAAAAACATATTGAATGTTTTCCAAATATTCACGATTTTGTCTCCTCTACTGACAGACATTGCCTCATTGTCAATGGAGGATCTTAATCTCACTGTCAAACAAACCAAGGAACTCATCGATATATTGACAGATGGAAATTTGAAAGACACTTTCAACCCGGCGACTTTGTTGGAGTTTTGAAGCAGTCTCAGATTTGAATATCCAGAGATTTCACATCTCGCAGTGAGAAAACTACTGCCATTGGCAACAACCTATTGTTGCGAAGTGGTTTGTTCAAAATATACCAACATCAAAACCAAACTGAGGAACAAACTGGATGCAGAAGCCAGTGTGAGGATTATTCTGTCCAATATTCAAATAGATTTTTGACAGGCTAGTCTCGAAAAAGCAAGCGCAACCATCTCATTAATGTTAAAATGTAATTTTTTAATATATGACATAACTTCTTAACTAAAAAAATGCTCATTACTACCTGTTTTTTCTTGTATTTATTATGTTTGTTATTAAGTCCTGTGCTGTCTAATTTTTTTATTTTTGTTTAATAAAAAATTCTTTTTGTATTAAAAACTTTGTTCTTCTGTGGTGTTAACCTACTTTGGGGTTCCGCACTTTGGAAAAGGTTGAGAACCACTGTCATAAGGTATTGAAATGGTAACATTTTGGTAAAAAATCCATTATGGCGAAACAAAATGACGGCCTCACAAATGTTAAAACTACGTATCGAAATTTTGTACTAAGATCCAATTTGATATAAAGATAAACTGGTAAAATGTTGGTGTATGTGAATTATGGCCGAACAAAATGGTCGCCTATGAAATGTTTAAAAGCTTGCAGCAAAAAATTACTATCCAATTGATTTGAAATCCCTCACAAAAATCAAGTGTGAAACGGGAATAAACTGGTAAAATTTTAGTACAAATCCTATAAAGCAAAACAAAATGGCGACCTAATATAATGTTTAAATATTCGGTTGCATTTCCTGCAATAAAACCGTTTTATGGAGAGAAATAATAAATCACATGTTTTATTTTTATATTGAATTTAAATAAAGATATATAAATCAATAATACTAATTACTACTTTTATATGCCTCTACTTACAACTTTTCCGTACAAAATTCCACTACACACAAATAACACATTTTATGAATACATATATATAGCTGTTTCTAGGATTTGTATACATTTATTATTATTATACTTGCAAGATGCGGGGAGCATCACCACCAATGAAAAGCCAGGTGGAGTGGGCGAGCGATATGCACATACACTGAACTTTGTTTTGGTTTAATGTCTTTCTTCGATAAATAGACTTTAGCCATGGTTTTTAGAACATCCATTATTCGCAACGCGCCCGCCCCTTCCATCATTCACAAATTATACAATTTGGGCAACTTGCTCTGGACTAATTTGCCGTGCTATTACTAGAGAAAGCAGCACTTCGAAACTGACAGAAAGACTTTTCATACCTAGACATTTTAAATTCCAAGGCACTCTACGCTTTTAAAATTCTATTTTTATTGAGTGTAAGGGAAATTACAGTGAAAACACCACTTTACTTATACAGATATATTTTTTTCCAAAAAGAAAGATATGACAGTCATTAAAAAAAAATAATTATTAGGAAGCAGGCAACAAAATCACTTGCAGAAATATTGGTATTCACGTCAGATACTTCTAAAGGGCGTCTCAAACATTGTTGAAAGAACGCATCCCAGTGTTTGACCCTGCGTATTATTCAGTAATGTAGCTAGTTTAAATTTGAAAAGGAGTTAACAAAAAATTTAATAAATTTCAGCATTTGTCCTGTCCCACACATTTTGAAAACCTATTGCATTTATTAATTATTAATTCCACACGTGAAAATCTGACGTACTCAAAGACAACTTTGAGGTCTATCTTTTCGTTTCCTCAAATGCTCGCCTAATGCAGGGAAGGGTGAAGAAAAACTAAAAAATAAAAACCCCAGTTCTTCTGGCTTTCTCACCATTCCCTACATTAACGGAGCATCTGAGAAAATTAAAAGAATCAAGGAATATATCCTAAGAGGACCTTCGATGATTCTTGCGAAGCATACCAAGGAGGTGTCATTTAGTTATTCATGCTAGTGAAGGGCACACATGATACTGATCCTCATATGTACTCAAATATCGCAGCGCTGTGTACAAACAATCTTTGTATTTTCACTTTGTTTGCGTTTCTCAGAATTTATTTGTCTTTTATATATATATATTATATATATATATATATATATATATATATATATATATATATATATATATATATAAATATATACTATATATTATATAATGATGATATATCCTATAATGATCTTGTAGGTTTTATTATATTATATATATATATATATATATATAGGATATATATATAATTGATTATATATATATATATATATATATATATATATTATATCTATATAAAACACCTTTTTAATATATATATATATATATATATATATATATATATATATATATATATATATATATATATATATATATATATATATATATATATATATATATATATATATATATATATATATATATATATATATATATATATATAAAAACCTATATATATATACCTATATATATATACCTATATATATACCTATATATATACCTATATATATATATATATATATATATATATATATATATATATATATATATATATATATATATATACATATATATATATATATATATATATATATATATATATATATATATATATATATATATATATATATATATATATATATATATATATATATATATATATATATATATATATATATATATATATATATATATATATATATATATATATATATATATATATATATATATATATATATATATATATATATATATATATATATATATATATATATATATATATATATATATATATATATATATATATATGTATATACCCTCTGGGTTCTGAAATCAGGAGAAGTTCTTTTTAATTTTGATTTTTACTTCTCTCATAAAAGGGAAGTATTGTAATCGTGAAGAAATCACACTCCGAGATTTTTGCAGATGTTTACGTTTCAGGATCCCTAGATGACGAAAAAGATGTTTTCTCGATTCTGTCGGTCTGTCTGTCAGTTTGTCTGTCTGCCTGTTTGTCTGTCGGTCTGTTCGCGGCATAGCTAAAAAAACAAAATGGCGGCTTAGTGAAATTTTAAAAAAAGTATTACTAAGAAAGTGCTTATCCGATTTTTCTCAAAATTTTGCACAAAAATCAAGTATTATGTAGAAATGAACTGGAAAAATATTGGCCTGAATACAAAATGGCGGAACAAAATGGCTGCTTAATAAAATAATTACAAATTCAGCCTGAAAAAACTACTTAATGAACTGATTTTAAATGTTGTGCCATAACTAATTGTAGTATAGAGATGAACTAGTAAAAGTGTGGTAGTAATTCAAGATCGCGGAACAAAATGGCGGCCAAATAAATTTTTTGTAATGTATTCTGAAATAATCACCCTCTCAAGTTTTAAGTATCTTCGCGTTTTGACGTCTCTAGATGCGAAAAAATATGTTTTATCAAATCCGTCTGTCGGTTTGTCCGTCTGTCTATCAATTTGCGGCATAGCTTAAAAATTACTCATCAGATTCACTTCAAATTTTAGTGAAAAATTAAGGCTCATATGGTGCTGGTAATATTTCGGTTGAAATCCATTATGCCGGATCAAGATGGCGGCATAGTGAAACGTTAAAAAAAATTATTACTAAAAAAACTAATTATCCAATTTATCTCAAATTTTGCAAAAAAAAAAGGATTATGAAGGAATCAACTTGTAAAATTTTGGTACGAATCCAAGATGGCGGAACAAAATGGCGGTTCAATAAATTTTTTAAATATTCAGCTAGAAAAAACTACTTAACGAACTGATTTCAAATTGTTTGCCATAACTAGGTGTAGTATAGAGATGAACTAGCAAAACCGTGGTATATATTATCAGGACTTTCTACGCGACTTGAACAAAATGTGGATACTAAAAATTAGTATTCTAAATAAGAATAAAATGGCCTATTGGATTTTTTAGACTTTAGAAATTTTGCAACAACTCGACATATTGCATAGTGAGTGACATAAACATAAATATGAAATAAATTTATTGACTTTTATCGAACAATATTTTTTTATTTATATGCAAAGCCCTGTCGTAAAAATCAGGCAAGACACAAACCACAATCTGTATATTAATATGCGGTACTTGTTTTGTGGTGCCAATGCGAATTTTAATAGGTTTTAAAGAAAAACTGGTAACTTTGCATTTAAAAAAAAATGTAGTAATTACATTCAAAAATGAGGTTGTGTCAGCGGTGTTTAACCTCTAGATATTTAATTAGTATCTAGTCTTTTTATTTAAATATGTCAAATTGTTTTATTTTATTTGTTATTGTTTGTTTTGTATACTTTTATTTTTTATTCCTGACCTGTTAAAACTCTTGCCTATTTGGCAATGAATGAGTATGAGTATAATAGAGTGCAAGTAAAGTAGTCTATATGTTCTCTTGTTATTTTGAACGAGGAATAAAAAAGGGGAAGTACTACAGCGTCGTGATATCGTGATATATTCATCTGTGTTTTGCAACTTCGACAACGTCGTACCAGGCCCATGACTGCAATAGTTTTTTCAGCTTTTTGATCTATAAATTTGCCTTTTGGAATAACAACATTTTTTATGAATTTCAGCATTTGTCCTGTCCCAGCTCAAGAAGCAGTTTGGTTTAGTCTCGATTGGAAAATTCCGTGCGTTATGTATTATTCCTGTGTAGATCTGGCTGGAAGTAAGACTGAAATACACCATCCCTTGTCTCGAGTAAGTTTAAGTAAATTTATTTTAATTGACTGGATATATCATCTCATTAAATATATGAATATGAAACCCATTCCTTAAAAAAAATGTTCGAAAAATATTTACATTTTCGGAATTACAAGATTTAATTCCGAAATATGTTTTCCTACACGATGTACAGTCGTGTGCATATAAAAGTAGTACAAGATTTGTTTGTTGTAAACCTGCCTATAACGTCCCAGATTTCAAAAAAACAAGTAGTACACATTATCGTTGTTTGATATTATTCAAACGACATAATATAAATTAGGAATATTCTTAAAATTACCCAGATACTAACATACAGACTTTGTAATAAGCTTCAGAAAATTTACAATTTACTTCTTTTGCATTTTTTTTATTAAGATGTTTCTTGTAGATGTAGATGTTAAGAAAAAGTTTTAAAAATATATTATTTATTACTTTAAATTATACAAAAGATTTTCAAGGCAACGTTTATTCTAAAAACTTCAAAAAACCGAATAAATAATTTCAACCCTAGCAATTAATGATAAATGTAAACTATGTTTCAATAATGTTAATATTTCGTCATAGCTCCATTGCTTTCAATTATGTTGTTAAATCTATTAGTTAGATGCGTAAAGTTTTCTTATAAGGTCGGGTTTATTACATAGTTCATTCCATGTTTCTTCGATGAACTCAATCAACTCGTCCCTATTGTTAAGTCGGAAGTTCACTGTATATAATTTTCTTGTCACTAGACCCCAGATATTTTCTAATATATTTTTGTCGGGACTCTTTGCCGGCCACACTAGAGTTTCTAAATTATTTTGGTTAAACCATTCTGTTATTATCGCTACATTATGGGCCGGGCAGTTATCCTCTTGATAAATGAAATTTTGATTAGGAAAATGATGTAATACACTAGGCAGCATAATATTTTACGATATATTCCTATCGGTAATGGCGTTAAATCTTTCATTTATGATCCAGCACACTCCTAGGCCTCGAGTACACTCTTACTTGTCCACTAGAATGCTACTGGAACACTTTTTCGTCGGTAAAAACAACACTATTTAAAGCGAAAATAACCATTGCCTGTTTGTGTTCGTTTCTTAGGATCACTTTTTTGGCAGCTGCACAGTTTTTTTATCGCGATTTTTTTATTCTGCGGCTTGCTGTGTAGATCTTGATGCACGAAAATTTGTTTGCTGAATAGAATTTCGTGCTACTTCAAATGGATTATCTTCCAATTACTGCAAAAGTGCATTGTCTTCATGAGTAGTTATTTTGGGTCTTCCGGTTGGCTTCTTTTTATCCACGCGTCCTTCAGTTTCCCATCTGCGTTTTATATTTAACACGGTCTTTTTATTTACATTCATAATATAAGCTATATCCCTTATTGGCATACCATCTTGGACATGCAGACGCTATTTATAAAAAAACATATGGCAAGCAACTGTGCGTTTAAAATAAATAATTTTTATTTTGACAGTTTTGTCAATCAATATGTTTAAACTGACAAGGTTGTTTTAAAATAGCCTTTAATCGATGTACGACTTTTATGTGCATTTTGAAAATATTGGAAATAATAAAATTTTATAAAATAATGAAATTAATTATTATTCAACTAGCAAATACATCTTTCTTCTCTGCTTCCCAATCGGGTACCATTTATTTAAATTTAAATGGTTATCGTTTGGAAATTTTGTACAGGGTTATCCAAAACAAACTAGATAAAACAGTTTTCTTCACCATGGATGTTTTGATTAGGAAAACCAAAATAGGCTGAACATCAAATGAAACTACTACAGCTTATTTTGATATTTTTTCAAATGGAATGCCATATTTTTTATGTGATGATTGCGGGTGTATTTTTGGTCTAAGGTGTTAAGTCTAAAAACTTTGACGCTACTTAAATGTCATTATGACAAAGAAAATAATCAGATTTTAAATTGTGACAACTGCAAATTGGGTAACAGTTTACAAAATGGTTTTTCTCTTTTATATTAAGAAATGTTCTCTATATAGACACTTTCTAGTATGTACGAAGAGTACAAAATTACCTGCGGAGATAAAGAAAACACTGGTTTTTAGTATTTTTTCAGTTTAGAAGCTTGCGGGACCTGGGAGCGAACAAATATGTATAAAAACAACGTTTTGTAACAAAAAAAAAGACTAAAATTAAATATTTCTGCAATACATTTCAACTCTGATCCTGACCTAAACACGCGATTTTTGGGAGCTGTCGGAATTTCTCTTGCGACGTTGCCAGCTGTTTCATAAAACAAGATCACAATACAACAGGAAAATCGGGTGCCAGAAATCCTCTTCTCGACCTTTGAGATAGATCAATATATAATATCTGTTTTTATCAGCCTAATATCGCTCTGTTTTCAGGTAAATAATTTCATTAAAAATACTAAAAAACATAAATATAAACAGTGCTGACCGCCTACCTATGCAAATAAAAGATTACTCTGATTTTTTTTGTTTTTTTTTTAATTTAGAAGATTTGGCGACTGAACGCGCGCTAACCAATGTTACCGCTCTATCGTTTGCCCTTATATCTAAGAAAAATATTAATTGCCTGAGAAAAACACTTGTTATTTTCATAATAGCGGTTTTATTTAATGTTCAGCTGTTTTTCATTCATTTTCGGATTCTATGGGGAGAAACATAATAAATGGCCATTTTGGTTTTCCTATGGCTAGGAAAAGGGAGGAAAGGTGAAAACGTAATTTTTAGTTTACGAATGATTTTATAATTATTCACATTACCTATTGCATTCTGATATAGGAAGTTTTTACCGAAGACAACTGCATAGCCAGATCTGGCGGAACGATAGGCATAACCTTCACCCCGTTGCACGACAACGAAGTTTTGAAGGCAGGAGATCTTGTAGCCATGGACGCGGAGTTTGTTACCTTAAATCAAGAAGAGGCCGAACTGCGAAGTGATGGGAAGATGTCGACGGTCAAGCCGTCCCAAATGTCGGTAGCAAGAATCACTTGTATAAGAGGGTACGTATGTTGTAATCTTAGGTGTGACTATACTCAGTTGGAACCATAAATATAGTATAGGAGACCCTACATCTCTTAATGTTTGTTTCATTAATAAAATAATGTATGCTTTGTTGCAATGATTAAAGTAAATAAACATGTACTGCAAGTAAGTGTGACAGAGAAAACAATATCCCCCTTGTCGGAGCGGTCTTTAAGCAACGCTGTAAAGTTATCATGACAGGCTTCATTTCTTCTTGCACTTGACGCATGTCATGAGCGAAATAATTTAGGCCGTATTCTGTTTCCAATCTTGGTTTTGGTTCTGTGTTCCGTATTCATCGGTTATCTGAAAAGTCGGTTATTTACGGAACACGGTTCCTGAAAATAACTGTCAACAGTGTCACCAGAACAACCGATGAATTCTGTTGGTTGTCGGGTAACCAATGTCTGAATTGTCAATTATTTGACGGATGTTTCGTTTTTAAAGGGTTTTCTAGAAACCGCTGTCAGACTTCTGTCAATTGGACTGGTTAACCAGGTCTGGAAACGAAGGCCTTAATATTTCTTAACCCATTTGTTTAACAATCGTTAAACTGCCAATCAAAATTAGAATATCTTATTATCACAGCGGGCATATTTAATAACATACCTACCTGATCTATTTCTATATGTATATATATATATATATATATATATATATATATATATATATATATATATATATATATATATATATATATATATATATATATATATATATATATATATATATATATATATATGCATACATCAATACATAAAAACGTTTATCTAAGCTCATTTATTTTTGTTTGCTTTGTGCGTACGGCAAAACTATGTACCTACCTCTCACTATTTTCAAATAATTTATTAAAAATGTATATTTTTATGACAAATATGTATACCTATGTTCTTTGGATTTACATACTTGTTGTGCTTTGGAATTTATGAATATCTAGCTTATTGAAAAAAGTGCAGGTATATAATTAATCATTTTTACAAGTTAATAAATATTATGAAGAATCTCGAACTAAAAATTAAAACTAAAACATTATAGGATCACAAAAAGAAAATATAAAGATAAGGTTGTTAGTTAAAGTTATCATTATTAACTTCTTGTAAATTGTAGTAACCCTTTCTTTCGAGTAAAGACGATACAGATTTTTGAAATTTTATTTTTACCTCGCTTGGTGGTTAAAAATATTAATGCTTTCATACATTAAATAATATTTCAAAATACAAGAGTTCTAACCACACTACACCACAACTTGTTACGTTCTGGACGCGCGTTTCGCTAACCAAGTTAGCATCATCAGCAGATGATATAAACTAAAGTAACTTATCCTAACCGAGACTATTTATAGGTAAATGTGGTCACACTTGGTTGCACCCGACTGCACAGTTGTCAAGTAAACAATAGAGGGGACTATAGGAAATAGGCCCTCTGTCTTTATTTAGTGCTTTCTTACCACATTTAACTATTTCTATACTCTCAAATGCATCCAATAATCTATTATTAGATACATTTTTAATCAACTTAAGATTATTTATTCCTATTCGGTGATTGTTTTCCAAAGCATGTTGGGCAACGCTTGACTTTTCTGTTCTTCCGTATCTTAAATGTGCCATGTGTTCTTTAAAACAAATGTTTATGGAGCGTTTAGTTTGCCCAACATATTTTAGATTACAGTCATTACAGCTAATTTTATAGATGCCACTCCTCTCCCTCAAGTCGTCTTTGTCTTTGGGGTTTCCAAGGATATTTTTCAAACTATTCTCCGTTTTGTAGGCTACTCTAAAACCTACGTTTTTAAATACTTTTTCTAGACCTCTCGTATATCTGGGATCATATGGGATTACTATGAATTTATTGGAAGCCTCAGGTATTTGAAGAGTAGTGGCATCTTTTAACATTTTCTTATAATTATGTCTATTTACTAGTTTATGTACAAAATAATCATTATATCCATTACTTTGAGCTATATTTTTAATCCGATTCATTTCATTGTTAAAACGTTCTTTACTTAGTAGAAAATTGACTAACCTGTGAGTTAAGAAATGGAATGCTGCCATTTTGTGTTGACGGCAATGAAATGAGTCGGATGTTATATACCTATCAGTATTAGTAAATTTCCTATAAATATCAAATTCTAATTTATCGTTATTTCTAATAACTAACGTGTCGAGAAAAGGTAATTGCCCATTGTTCTCCTTTTCATACGTAAAATTAATGGAAGGATATTTATTGTTTAATGTTTCTAAGAAAGTGTCCAAATTTTCTGTTTTAGTATCAAAAATAGCAAATATATCGTCTACGTATCTATACCACACCCTTGGGAAATACTTGAGTTCTTTTTTGAATTGGGTTTCTAATCTGCCCATAAACAAATTTGCAAGGAACGGAGATAAGCAGATTAGAAACCCAATTCAATACAGTGTGTTAATTAATATAGTGGACATATTTCAGGGGATGGTAGTACTCAACAAAATAGGGAAAAAATCCCAATATATATATATGGTCAGAAACATACCATTTTCGTTATACAGGGTATCAGTTTCAAATTTTTTCTCGATTTTTGCGTATTTCTCTAGTACTTTCCGGGATAATTAGTTTAAATCTAGTACATGTATTACTTTTAGGAACCTCTACAATAAAGTATCAAAGTTGTCCGTCGCAGTATACAGGGTGTTACATTTTTTTGCATCACCTACAAGTTTATCTTTCAGAACTTTTTTTTTGAAAGACCATGTATCAATTCTGATATAAAATGTGTACTCTCTGTTCATTTCTTTCGCTTTTTAATCTTTTACATTATTCTCGTAAGTGTCAGAGTTTACAACTTTGTAAAATTGTAAAAATTGCCATCGATCTAATTAAATGTAGGCG
Organism: Kuschelorhynchus macadamiae; assembly: GCA_030620095.1. Lineage (NCBI taxonomy): Eukaryota > Metazoa > Arthropoda > Insecta > Coleoptera > Curculionidae > Kuschelorhynchus > Kuschelorhynchus macadamiae. The sequence goes on along the minus strand of JAUTXW010005285.1, from coordinate 187,245 downwards.
AAATAATGAAACTAATTTTGATTAATTCAAGTTTAGTACATGTATTATCTTTAAGAGCCTCTATAAGTAAAATATCAAAATTGTCCGTCTCAGTATACAGGGTGTTACCTTTTATAACTTACTTATAAACTTGTAGTTTATCTTTTCGAGCACACTGTATGACTTCTGATATAAAATTTAAACTCTCTGTTCATTTCTTTAGCTCTTTAGTCGTTTGCGTTATTCTCCTATCTGTCAGTTTACAACTTTTTTTCAAAAATTGCCATCGATGCGAATTAAATGTAGGCGAAATAAAGCAAAAAGTGAAAAAACTGTTCTTATTTGCATTATTTTAAGTATTGACATATTTTTATTTTAAATCAACCGACAGGATAATGAGCAATTAAATAAAATGCTTAAAGCTGAATTAAAAACAAAACAAAATTATAAAAGGTGTTGAAAATATTCTCCTCTTGCTAAAATACAAGAATCAAGTCTTGGCCTCATGGACTGACGGACTCTGTCAAATATTCCAGGAATATTGTGAATAATGTCACATGAAGCCATTATTCTCTTTCTTCTTTCTTCTATCTGGATTGGCGTCTGATACACCAATGTTTTCAGGTGCCCTCAAAATAAATCCATGCTATTCAGATCTGGAGATCTAGGGGGCCATGGCTGAGGTCCTCCTCGCCTTATCCAACGGTTGTTAAAATTTTGATTTACTCCTTCACCTCTATGCTGAAATTTGCCGATGCTCCATCGCGCATCAACCACATTTGATTTCTAAGAATTGGTAAATATTCTAGCAATACTGTCTAGTCTTCGAGAAATTGAAGATAATATCGTCCATTTAGCCTTGCTGGTAGAGAAAGTGGTCCTAACAAAAAATCTCCAGTAATGCTGGCTCGCACATTTACTAAAAATTGGTGCTAAAAATTACTTTCGCGTATCAAATGCGGATTCTCTTCTGCCAAAAAATGATTGTTATGAAAATTATTTATGGCATTCCTTGAAAAATTTGCCTCGATGGGCAATTTTGATATTTTGTAGAGGTTAATTGTCTTAGAATTTACTTGAGAAAAACGCAAAAAACGAGTTTCATTATTTCGCCTACATTTCATTTGCATCGATAGCAATTTTTGCAAATAAGTCGAAAACTGACAGATAAGAGAATAATTGAAAAGATTAAAATGCTAAAGAAATAAACAGAGAGTTTACATTTTATATCAGAACAGTGTACTCCAAAAAAAAGTTCCGAAAGATACATTTGTAGGCGATGTAAAAGATGTATCACCATGTATACTGCGACGGACAATTTTGATATTTTATTGTAGAGGTTTTTAAAAATAATACATGTACCAAATTTGAACTAATTATCTCGGAATGTACTGGTGAAAGCCGAAAAAAACGAGAAAAAAATTGAAACTTTGACACCCTGTATAACGAAAAGGTGCGTTTCTGACCATGTATATATTGGCATTTTTTTTTCTATTTTGTCGAGTACTAGCACCCGCTGAAATATGTCCATAACATTAATTAACACCAGTTATATCAACGAATGAAATATTATGGAGATTCTTATTACAGTATTTGAGGATCCTTAAAAATTAATTTTAATACTTATTTTCAATTTCCAATCGAGCAAATCAAAATAATTCAGCCTTCTCTAAAATATCTATGGTTGGAACCCACGTGAGGATAGCTTACTTTATAATTTTCCTTTATTTTAGTCAAGGACTTGGAGAAGGCACACCTTTCATCGACGACTACATTTCTACTCAAGAACAGGTGGTGGACTATCTCACCAAGTTTTCCGGAATAAAACCCGGAGATTTGGACGCCAACTTCAGCTCGAAACATTTGACTACCCTAAAATCGACTTACGTCAAGTTGCGGTATCTACAAGACAGTGGTGTGGTGTTCGTAGGGCACGGGTTGAAAAATGACTTTAGGTAAGATAAGAAAATGTAAATTCGCGTCAGTTTTTCTCCAGTGTCTTACCAACTTTGTTATACCGTCAAGTGAAAGAGGCGTTTATTCATCTTTTTTTGCGGTCCTATATTTTTTTAAGAATTCATCGGCACAATTACTTCTTTTTTTATAGAGAAAACAATACAACATTTTAATAGCTTTTCTTGTATTAAATGTGTATGAAAAAATATTATTGGAACGTTTGATTTCAATTTTATTGTTGAATTTAATATGTAGTGTAGAATAAAGTCATTTGACGGCTTTTAGCTCCGCATATTTTGACTCATTAGTTTTTTTTCTGACGTATGTCAAAGCTATATTATCGCCAATATGTTTCTATAACGTTCATTTGGATGCTCTTTACATGAAGAATATAATTTAAATTTTGGTGATATTCTGTCAATGCGTTTAAAAATAGTCAAAATGTTCTTTTATCAATATATTATGCAACATACACCGTCTATCTTATGGCATAATCAATTGGGGAGCAACTTCGGATGTACAATGAGTATTTTTACTTCAGAAGTTTCAATTCGGATTGTATTTGGGATTCTTTATGGAGACTCTTCCAGGGAATATTTGAAGAAATTTAGAATATATATTTTCAAAATTTGTGTATTTGTCTATAAGAATAAGGACCTCTTTCAATCAGACGGCATTTTACATAACTACAATACCAGAAATAAAGGATTTTTATTGCCTGCTGTTCTTAAGACAAGGTTTTTCCAAAAAAAGCATATCGTATAATGGATGCAAATTTTTAAATATACTGCGATTATATAAAACACTCTGCTTCTGTGCAGGAGTTCTTGAATTAAATGGTTTATACTGAGCGTCTTGTTTTTTTTATTTTCTCATATTTTGCTATTGTTTTTTTATTATTTGACATGCATATATTTATTTATAGAAATTAGTGTAATACTTGTTGGTTAGACTTTTTCTTCAATTATATATTTTGTATATACACTAGTTAAATTGAAGAAATACAATTATTAATAAAAATAATAGAGACGTAAATAACATAAATCAATATTAATTATCAAATAATCAAATATCTTAGACATATCATATGTCCACTACAAATATTGCAAAATAAAGTTATTACATGTATTCACCATTTGCCTTGTTTTTTCAGGGTAATAAATTTAGTAGTCCCTACCGACCAAGTAGTTGACACAGTACAGTTGTTTCATTTAAGACATCATCGAATGGTTTCCCTTAGGTTTCTAGCATGGCATTTCTTGGGTGAGTATATATGATTTGAAAATTACTTTTTGTTATTAGCAAGGAAATTGCTAAAAGAAAGATATATGATATTGACATTTAATATCACCACTACATAGAACCTTAAGAAAATATACCAATACAAAATGTAAATAATCTGTAAATTTTCTTTACCCGGAACTTCTCTAATAGTGATTTAGTAACATTGGATTCTTACCAATATTTTACCAGTTCAACCTATTTTAGGTATAATTTTTATCAAGATATCACTAGTTCATTTTTATGTAATACTTAATTTTTATTCAAAATTTTATAATTAGATTTTTAGTAATAATTTTTTTAACGTTAACAGAATGAAATTTTGTTCCGCCATATTGGGTTTTTAGCAAAAATGTTACCAGGTCATCCTCATATAACCCTTCATTTTTGACCAAATTTAAAGTCAATCCTGTAAGTAGTTTTTAGCCATGCCGCGAACTAACAGACAGACCGACCGAAAACATGCTTTTTGGCATCTATGGACGCTAAAATGTGAGAATAGGTAGAACATGGGAGGGTAATTTTTTTCACGATTACAAAAATTTTATTTGGTCGCTAGTTTGTTCCGCCATCTTCAGTTCGTACCAAAATTGTATCAGTTAGTATCTATAGCATCAATCTAATAATTAGTTTTTCAAGCTTTTTTTGTTTAGCCATCTTGGATTCATACTAAAATTTTACCAGTAGATTCTTATGTAATAATTTTTATGCAAGATTTCAGGTGAATTGGATAAGTAGATTTGAAGTAATATGTTTTTTAACATTTTATTACTCCGCCATTTTTTTCGCCATACTGGATTTTTACCAAAATGTTACCAAGTCATCCCTATATGATCCGTAATTTTTGAAGTCTATCGGGTAAACAGTTTTTTAGCTTTGCCGCGAAGACAGACAGACAGACCGATGGAATTGAGAAAACATGTTTTTTGGCATTTAAACGAACCCTAAAACGTGAAGATCTGTAAAACCCTGGTAGGGTGATTTTTTGTACAATTACAATACTTTCCTTTTACGAGGGAAGTAAAAATTAATTATAAACACACTGGAACCTAACACTGTAGGTATGTACAGGGCTTTAATTTATATTTTGACACCTAACTAGAGCTTCACCTTTTTATTAGAAGTAAGAGATCGCACACATAACACACCTATAGTGTCTAGCTTCTTATACATTAGTATTTAATTTTCGTATGTTGTTTCCAAAAATGACGCTTTAAATGAGATGAGATGAGATGAGAAAGTATCTCCCCTCAACTTCAATGCATTTGTCTAAATTCGTTGCAAATATATTAAAACTATTTTTTAAAAACAGATGAGGTACATTTTTCATCCCATTTCTAATGTTCAGTTTTAAATCATCCAATATCTGAGGTAACGGACTGTAACAATGTTCCTTCACATATCCCCAGAGAAATAAATCTGGATCTGTTAGAGTCCGTGAAATCGAGACCGATCTTCGGATCCATTTGTTTCCAAATAAAGAATCTCTGGTTGTAAACGCATAATGGGGATTAGCTACTAGAATTGATTATTAGATTACTAATGAGTCCATATATTTTTCACGCGACACCACACCAAGCTGTAACTTTTTAGAATCGGGATTTGTATAAATGTATAATTCTACCTAGTTTAAATACCTATGTAACTTGACAGTGCAATAATATGTGAATAATGGTGTGTTTTCGAGATATATACTCATGTGTGCATCACTCGAGTAAGTCGGTTTACCACAAGGTCCACTTTCTACTAGTCTAGTAGTGGTATTTTTGTTGATAAAATTAGTTTTACCCTGTCCAGGGAGAGTGTGCATACATATTTTATCCCCCAGGTCGGTTATTCGAAAATTTTTTAGAGTGGTGGTTGGCTATACCTAATTAAAAGCCTGACGAATTACACGGCTTGTGAAATTTGGATTAGTGAGTTCTCATAGAATGGGCGGTGGCACGGTTACCCGTAGTACAGCAAGTGGTAGTGGCCGCGCTGATAAAGACTATTTAGAAAAACTCATAACAAAAGTTTGTGCTACTCTCATTGATCAGCTTGAGAAAAAAGTGATGGACAAAATGGAGCAAATTGATAAGAAGCTGAGTCATGTCTGTAGGGCACTTGATGATGTCAGAGAGTCAGTAGAGTCCCATAAAAAAGACATCGAGAACATAAACGTCCATATAGACTATCTGGAACAACAAGCAAAAGCAAACTCAGTCCGGATTTGCGGATATGTAGAGACAGATGGTGAAAAACTGCGCGAAGAAATTCCATGGTTTATTTGCCAAAAACTACAGGTAAAGTGTAGCAAGGATGACCTGAATTATGTATATTGGAAAACCCGCGATTCTGAAAATACTAATAAGGCAGCTCATATTATTGTTAACTTTGTAAGTAACATTAAAAGAAACGAGGTTTATTGGGCCAAAAAACTTCTGAAAAGCTCACCTGTATCTATATTTGAGGATCTAACCCCTGTGACGTATCAACTGTTGAGTGAAGCCAAGAAAAAATATGGAGCCACTAATGTCTGGTCGTCAGTTGGAAAAATCTTTCGTTGGAACCCGGTTACAAACAAGAAACTTCAAGTTAAATCTAAGAGTGATCTAGTTTAGTACAGGTACGCATATGTGTATTTAGCTTATAACGTTACGGTTTCGAACAGCATAGCCCAATGTCAAATTTTTAACTGAACCAAAATTGTGAGGTAGGAATTCGTACAATGTATCTTTGATATTTCATAGTTTTTATGGGCTGTGTTGCTTTATAAAAAATAATATGGTTTTATGTTTTATTTGTAACTTTACTGTAATGGAGTACGTATTAAGAATTATTGATTTATTGATGGGTATTAACTTATTGTATATGTATATGGCTGGGTTGTTTTGTTAATATTCTACTAAATGAATATCGTTTTGTACATATTGGTACTTCGGTTTTGCTAATGGTACAATCTTTTTATATTTAATTTGTAGATAATTAGAATGTGTTTGAATTTTAAATTACAACATTTACACTACCTATAATACTTATTTTTACGCATTTGAATGTGGATCGCGTGATCGAGTATTATGGTTAAGAACGATGAGTTCTCATTTGTTCATTTTAATGTTCGTTCATTGTGTGCAACTTTTCACGAATTTCAGGATTTTGTTACGGAGGAAAATTTTCAGGTTGTAGGTTTGTCTGAAACCTGGCTGAGTGACACCATATCTGACCTGGGTTTAAATATTCCAGACTACAACCTTGTTAGAAAGGATAGGGATGGCCGCGGTGGTGGAGTGGCATTGTACATACATAACTCGCTTCAATTCAAAGTTTTAAAGGCACCAGATCAACAAAGCCGCCTTGAGCAAGTGTGGGTAAGTGTTAAACTTCAAGGAAAGACAATACATTTCGGATCTTTATATCGACCTCCCAATATCAATGTCAATGAATGTTTAGAGGATCTGGAAAATGCTTTAGTTAGTTTTTTGCCTGCCTGCAGTAATATTTTCTTTGGTACTGATTTTAATATAGACGTTTCACAGGCACATAATGCCGCCTGTAAACACTTTTCTCATTTATTAAATAAATATAATTTAACACAACTTGTTCATTTCCCTACTCGGATTTCTGTAAATAGTAGTTCAATCATTGACTTATTAATCACAAATTCACCTGAACTGTGTACTAAAGTAGAGGTTATTAATATGGAGGATATCTCAGATCTTCATTTCGAACATATCGCGATTTTTCTGGCTTCGATTTAAATAATTTTTTATTCGATTTGAACTCTGTTTATTGGGATTTTATCTATAATCTAACAGATGTAAATGAAATGGCCTCTTTTCTAAATACCAATATTATTCAAGTTTTTGATGCGCATGCTCCAATAAAAACATCTCGCTTTACAAAGGCACCGGCCCCTTGGATTACCCCTAACATTAAATCCATGATGAAACTACGAGAAAAAGCCCTTACTAAATATAAAAAATTGAAAACAGATGCAGCATTTAAAGAATATAAGCAACTTCAAAATTTTGTAACATCCGCTGTTCGAACTGAAAAAAAGGCCTTTCTTGAACACAAATTTAAAACTGACCCTAAGTTATTTTGGAAAACTTTAAAATCATTAAATATTGGCAGTTCTTCTAATACATGTAATAAAATACATGAAAAGGTACTTTTTGACTTTAATAGGTTCTTTGTTGATAGTGTGCCGAAAATAAACTCTAACCCTGGCACTGGTATCTTCCAACAATATGCAGATAATGTTGCTCTACAACCCGAAAGCCAATTCAAGTTTAAGGAAGTAAGTGAAGACCAAGTGAATAGGGTAATATCTCAGATCAGGAGCACTGCTATGGGGTCTGACTGCATAAACATAAAAATGATTAATCTTGTGATTCCAGGTATTTCCCCGCATATTACATTTATAATACATCACTGTCTTATGTCTGGTGTTTTTCCAGAAGCCTGGAAACAGGCTGATATAATACCTGTTCCTAAAATTAACAACCCAATTGAATTGTCGCACTATCGTCCTATCAGTATACTCCCTACTATGTCTAAAGTTATTGAAAAACTAATTAAGGTGCAACTTCATGATTTTATTTCAATTAATCATTTGCTTCCTATAACACAGTCAGGTTTCCAAGCAGGACATAGCACTTGTACAGCTCTTCTTCATGTATATGATTATATATTTGTAGCTTTTGATCACTTTTTACTCCGCTTTTGGATAGATCAAAATGGCTCACCTTGGACGAGCGATTTGTGTTACAAATGGCAACGCTTGTACATAGGGTGGCGCTTTCTGGAAAACCTGCATATTTGTACAGTAAATTAAGGTCAAATTTTAGTGTTCACGGTAGAAATACGCGAAACGGTCAAAGTTTTGTCATTCCTAAGCATAAATCTGCGAAATTTCAGGGCTCATTTAGTTATAATGCACCCAAAATTTACAGCACATTGCCATTTGAGGTAAGAGGCCTCTCAGTCGTGACAACCTTTAAAGAAAAAGTAAAAAAGATTATTTTAGATAAACGAAATGTTTAGGTTTTTTCTTTTCCCCTGACATCCTCTAGTTTGCATTTTTATTTCTCTTCTTAATTCAATTTTTTAATTTTCTTATCAGACGATGAACAGTGAGAATTTTTAGGGTTTACCCATATGGGCTATTATATGTGCTGGAAAATATGTATTCTTTTCTTTTATTTTTAGTTGTTATTAGTTACAGTGAATGTGGTAATTATAAATATTGTATACTTATTTTATGATTAGGATTACTTAGGTAATATGGTTAGATAGAGTAGCCATAGGCTAGATCTCGCCATCTTTTGTATGTAGGTATCTATTTGTATTTATGTATATGAAAGAAATAAAAGACATTTATTATTATTATTATTTTTATATATACAATATTATCGATAGCAGTGTGAAAATAAAAAATAGTACATTAAAATTTCTGTTAAAATTAATATTTTATTGGTCATACATTTTTGTTGAACAGTGAGTTCAGTTTTCTGGGCATTGAGGCTACTCAAGACAAAGCATAATTTGGAGGTAGTTTGTTCCACATCTGTTGTATTTTGCTTAGTAATTTATCACCATTTTACGGATTAAAAATATTACCTTCGTTAATTTTTTTCACCATGAATCCTCAGACGTTCTCCATAGGATTGATAGTCGAACTACACAAATGGTGATAAATAAAATGTTCTGAAAAACTTAATATTTTCAATAATATTGTTGTAACTCTCTGCATTAAATCTGCCTTGAATATTTGTGCAGATCCCAATACCCCAAGTACTCATCCAGCTCCAAATATTGACAGAAATTCCAGTTTTATTTACATTTTGGAAATATCTTTCAGCAAGACGACTGTCTGGGGTTCTGTACAGGGTGTTCCAGCGAGGACTGAACAGGGACCTATTTTCGACCTTCCTTGTATTTTGGAAAAATTCAAAATAGCCAATCGATGTATTTTTTCTTGTAGAATCCAAAAATGTCATCGAAAAAATATTTGAACCAGAAACAAAAGAGTTACGCTATGCATCAGGTGTTTTTTAAATGGAATGTATCGTTTTTTATACGATTTTTGGAAAGAGTGATTTTTTTTATGTCCGTTCTGATTAAAAGATTTGATTTTGCGATAGCTGTTTATATTACATTTTATAATGTTTTACAAACTAAAATTTTAGCTTCACCTGTTTAAAATATACGATAGGTTGGTATAGGTGATCAAGGTAAAATGACGTTTGAATGCTTTGTCAATAAAAATTGACATTATTTTAATTATTGTCGAAGTCTTCACCTAAAAAATATATATTTGACTCTGATCGAAATGAAATACTCTTTGGACGAGAGACTACAGATTGTTATGCTATTTTACAAGTGCCAAGAAAATGCAAGAGAAGCAAAAAGAAGATTTATTGCAAATTTTCATAGAAATATATCCATCAGTACAATTCTAAGGATAAAAAACCTATTTGAGGAAAATAAAACTTTACATGATAGAAAAAGAAATATACAAAGAAGAAGAAATCGAGAACAGGCCATTATAAATTATTTTCAAGTTAATCCAACCAAATCTATTTCGGATGCAGTTCGGGAAGTTCAGTACGGTGGCGGTGTAAGGCGCAGAAGAGTTACCCGAGGGACTGTTCACAGGACTCTGAAAATTCATAAATTTGGGCCTTTTCGTATCCTTCCACTTCAGCACCTAACACCGGCACAAAAAGAACTTCGCTTCCAATTTGTTTCTCAAATGGTAATTCGGCAAGAAAACGAAGACCCTGATTTATTCAAAAATATTGTGTGGATCGACGAAGCTACTTTCACAACATCGGGAGTATTCAACAGACATAATAGTCACCATTGGGCCGTTGAAAATCCAAAAAAGTTCCAGACTATTAAATTTCAAGGGAGGAATTCTATTCATGTTTGGTGTGGGATAGAAAACAATAAAATTTTGGGACAAATATTTTTTAACGGGACTTTAAATGGGCACAGATATTATGAGTTTTTAGAAAACGAAATTGAAAATTTTTTGGAAGACTTACCATTGGCAGAATATCAGAATTTAATTTGGCAACATGATGGGGCGCCTCCTCATGCCGTGCATGATGTGGTTCAATTTTTAAATCGGCGCCATAACGAATGAATAGGGCGAAATGGAACATTTGCTTGGCCGCCCAATAGCCCCGACCTCTCAGTTTTGGATACATTTCTTTGGGGCCATTTGAAGAACGTCGTATACAGACAACGAAACGAAAATATTCAAGAGATCATGGGAAAAATTGTCGATGAAATAAACCGCCTTAACCAGGAAAATCATATTGTAACAGCAAGTTTAGAAAGGCTACAAAGGGGTTATCGATGTTGTTTCGAGAAAAACGGCGGTCACATTGAAAACTTATGTTATTAGTAGTTTTATTTTATTATTTAATAATTATTTTTTATTGAATTTCTTTTTCTATCATGTAAAGTTTTATTTTCCTCAATTTTTATCCTTAGAATTGTATTGATGGATATATTTCTATGAAAATTTGCAATAAATCTTCTTCTTGCTTCTCTTGCATTTTCTTGGCACTTGTAAAATAGCATAACAATCTGTAGTCTCTCGTCCAAAGAGTATTTCCTTTCGATCAGAGTCAAATATATATATTTTTAGGTGAAGACTTCGACAATAATTAAAATAATGTCAGTTTTTATTGACAAAGCATTCAAACGTCATTTTACCTTGATCACCTATACCAACCTATCGTATATTTTAAACAGGTGAAGCTAAAATTTTAGTTTGTAAAACATTAAAATGTAATATAAACAGCTATCGCAAAATCAAATCTTTTAATCAGAACGGACATAAAAAAAATCACTCTTTCCAAAAATCGTATAAAAAACGATACATTCCATTTAAAAAACACCTGATGCATAGCGTAACTCTTTTGTTTCTGGTTCAAATATTTTTTCGATGACATTTTTGGATTCTACAAGAAAAAATACATCGATTGGCTATTTTGAATTTTTCCAAAATACAAGGAAGGTCGAAAATAGGTCCCTGTTCAGTCCTCGCTGGAACACCCTGTACACCCATCGACTGTTTTAACAAGATTGATATATTTTTTCATGGGTAAATACCTTTTGCCAAAAAATCAGTACTTCGCTATAGAATTGCAATGAGAAACCAACTCTTTTCTCCTTGTTAATTTCGGTTGAAAATGGTTTTTTTTTTGCTGCGGAATGGTTACGCAAGATGTACGTTTCCATTATACGGTTTCCGGCAGTTCTGATAGAACCTGCTGACTTAAAAGAATGATTTTGTAAAAGTAGTACTAGTTGTAAAAACAGAGAAACTAGCTGGGGTTGCGAAGATAATTTCTCGCCAGATATCGTTAAAAATCGTATTCCATGACTTTTTTGAAACTTTGTAACCATCTTGAACTAGCAGTCAATTCATATTGATTTTCCCTCATTAAAATCATTTTTGGTTCTCAAAAAAAAAATTAAATTGGATGTATTCTCAATTTTTAGGTTCTGTTTTGACGTTTTTGTTTAGGATATCCTCACCTTCTTTTACATTTACATATTTGCTCTGTCTGTATATATTTTGGCAGGTATTGGCAGAAAACATTGTTTTGCAACCTGAGAGCTTTCAACAAGCTAGAATTTCAAAAAAATTGGCCTGCCGTATGTCTTACAAAAATTTTAAATGGCTCTAGTCAGTGACAATACGGATCTGCTAATCAGCAGTTATTGGAATTCCACTTTTCTAGATTAGCCCTCCTGGCTATGTACCTGCAAACAAAGTTTATAAGCTATTCACCGTACATATAAAAAAGCAAGCTTGTTCCATGCTATGGAACAATTATTAAACACTTCCGTAGAACCTACAATAAAAAAAAATCTAAAAAATTAATGAAGCACTTTCAGAATAAGTTACCTTAATTAAATCGATCTATTTTGGTTTCAGAAATACGTAGTAGCATTTCGTACAGACATTTTAGACACTGTAAAATGTACACAATTTATAGGAAAATGTACGTAAAGAAAACCACATTTAATAATTGTATTGTTGTCTTCAGGTATTAAAATACAATCGGAAACGCACGACTCTATCGAAGACGCACGAGCAGCTCTGCAACTTTACAAAAAGTACAAGGAACTGGAACAGCACAACAAAGTGGGCGAGGCACTGGCCGAGTTGTACGAAACTGGCGAACAACTGAAGTGGAAGGTGCCGGAAGAGTAATGTAAAGAAAAATAAAAATAAATATTTTAAAAAATATGGCGGGGGCAAGGTCACAATGAAACGAAATTGTCGGTAGATCTTTTTTTAACTCGGTTTTTAAACCCTTGTCTAATTTATATGTATTGTGTCGTCTTTATTTAACCTCTGCAAATCATTTAGTGTTGATTTCAGGGTGACCAAAACGTTACATTTTTACGCCAAATTTTTAAGCTCTGCGTTTAATTTTACACATTTGTGATTGAATATCGAAATTTTTGTCGTTTTCATAATAATGTTTTATACGCGCATTCAAATGAGACTATAATAAAATAAATATTATCTAATTTTCGACTTATTCATAAGATATATACACCGACTTGAACTAGGCTTGACGTTCAGTTGTCTTGAGGCGACTTCCTAGTTTTTTTTTCAATACCAAATAGACAAAACAAATAAAAAGCGAAAACGCAAAAATTATGACATTTATGTCACGAAACGGAGCGGTTTGGTTCAAGTCAATCCTAAAATATTTTTGACTTGACTTATGTGTTCCAAGCCGCCTTCGAGGCTGTTCTAACTCGCTGAAAACGTCGATATAAATGTAGTGATATAAAAAGTTTTTCTTTCTTTAAGAAAAAATATCGCACGCCAGTGACTCCATTTCGTAAATTAGAGCATGTAAATATATCTACACGAAAAATGTTTTTTGAGTTGGCAAGGCATTTTCAGAAAATAAAATAAAATTATATTTCATGCAGGCCTTTTGTTAAATTTTAATGGGTTTGGATATAGAGTGTTGTTTAACACCCTATAAACTATAAATTAAGCATTTCATGAAACTTTTTGTATGTTAAATTTTTGTATGATTTTGAGTACTAAAATTTAATTTTTTTCAAAATAGACAAATTAAATGACATGGTAAATTTTAATCAAAACATCAACAACGAGTCAATCAAAATTTCATTATAATCCCGTGATAAAGAAAACAAGTTATGAAGGTGAGCCTCTTTTGTGTGGCATCCGGTATGTATGTACAACATGTATAACAAAACGCAAAATCTACCAGGTTAACAAAAGTTTAATTTATTTGTGAACAATTTGGTGTAGAAAGGTTTCGATAAATCACTCCGCATTTTTCCTTACTTAAGTAGTTTAATAACACAGTTAAGGAAGAATGCTTATAATCTACACATAAAAGGATCATAAAATTTGAAGTTTTAGAAAAATTACAGATAATTATGTTTTTTTCATTTTATTGTAATAGCAAATACCGACAAAAAATACGCTTTCCATGGCCTTGCTGCCGGCCCTTTAAGTGAACAAAAATAAAACTTGATCAAAATATAATAAATCGAAACTAGTCTTCTTGAGTATTTTGTGTTACTGAACGAGATTACAATATTTTAAATTTAGCAACAATGGATATTGATTTATTTTATCGTGTTTAAAAAAATTAAGTGTCATCGATTTAAACAAAAAAATCATTAAAACTGGTAAAAAGAACTTACTTATCTAACTTCTATTTTTTTTTATTATCTAGTCGAAACGGTGTATAATGATCAATAATGAGTAGGTTCTTATAAAAAATCGGTTAATTCGCCTTTGTCCACAATTTCCCTCGTACAGAATTCCACTAAGTACATGTAACACAGTGTATATGCAAATAATTAAATTATTTAAATTTTTTAAATTTATTTATTATTAATTAATTAATCGTTTAATTTTCATAGCTTTACTTTTATAGTCTATAAAAAATAAATTATGTCATTTATTATTGTCATTCATAAAAAGTAGACTTAATTCCAAGAAATGGCATTTTTACTTGATTTACGATTTTGATTTATGTTTAAAAATGTTAAAAAGTAAATTGGATAACTTGTTTTTCCCGATCTAGGGTCACTAAAAGGCAAAAATCCTGCAAAAATCTCACGGGGTGATTTTTCTACAATTACAATACTTCCCTTTTACGAGGAAAGTAAAAGAAAATTGACCTTTTATAAAGATTTTCAGATTTTTAACGTGGGTTTCGGTTTTTGCAGTACACTGTCGATTTACTTTTCAAACGTTTTTTTAGACATTCTTGCTATAATATTCACGTTTGAAACCTTGCCATATTGACATTGATTTTCTTCTTTCTTTTTGTAAGTATCAAATGTTATTCAACCTCAAATTTGGAGGTACCAATCATTTTAATTCAAAAATTCCCTGATTCTACCGAACAGAATAAAAATTTACTGGCCTTGTTTCTAAACTTTTGATGCAAAATATCTGTAATAAACTGAAAACCAAATTACCTTTTTTATAAAGAAATTTCATTTAAATAATACATTACCCTTTCTTCGATTCTTTTACAAAGCGAAGTACAAGTGCCTGCATTTATGAGCACTTTGTCCAGCTAATCGAAATTTGATTCATCTTAAGACAGCCCTTGTCCTATAGTATTCTTTAGTGCAAGAAAAAAACCTATTTTATTATGGCAAAGAAATTTTCAAAATTCCATATGGTTGTTATTAACATTTATGAATAGTATTATCATTTTATTTTATCCCAATTTTTCGAGTATTCAGTTTTTGTATTTGTTGAACTAGTAACAGGATTATTAGTCAAGTTTTTACTTGTGTCATCAACAGTGACAAGCACTTTGATAAAAACACATGCCATAACTGGGAATGTGAACTTTCTATTAGAGTGGAGTCAATTTTGTGGCAGGGTTTTTAAATATAAGGGTAACAAATAGAGGATATTTATAATTAGCAAGAAGTAACCCATTTATTTAATAAACACAAAATATACTGGGTGTCCTATTAAAAATAACTTTGATGTTTAAAAACTTCTAGCATCTTAACTCAAAATCTCAAAAAACTAGCACAATTAAAATGATAATACTGTTCAGGGTGTTTCCGATATCTGTAGGCCTTTTATCTCCGTTATTCTTAGAAATAAAAAAGTTCAAAGTACGATACTTGTAGAGATTTGTATGATGTTTTTAAAATGTTTATTCGAAAACAGCTGATTATCGAATTAACAAAATAACGCACAAAAATAAAAAAAAGACATTAATTTAAATGCACCCAGTGTTTTGTAACAATTTTTTTGATTTAACGCAAAATTCTAGACCAATAGACATAGCTCTATGCCTATCTTAATTCTTTTTCAAGATATTCATGTTTGTAAATTGTCAATTTCGAACTTTGAGAGGTTGTAAAACAGAAACGGTACGCCGTTTGACCTAGAGCACAATCCTATCGGTTTTTTATGTCCTTTCCTATCGCATCGCTTTCAAATTCAACGCGACCCTGAATTGTTTCCGATTTTTTTTAAACCAGAAAGATTTTTACTTCTTATACCAGAAGTGAATAAGCTAAGGAAAACAATAAAAAACTGAGGTAGAAATGTTTTTTTTTTGCTCTAGGTTGAACCGTTAAGATTTTGTAGTTTCTCGAATTCCGAAATTGTCAATTTTCATATCGTGAAAACAACTGCAGATAGGCGTAGGGCTTGCTGTCCTAGAATTTTGAATATTATTCAAAAATTTAATAAAACAGGAAGAAATGTATTTTTAACTTTAATTTAATTACATTTTTAAAGAAAACTGATGACAAAAAGTCCTCTCTGGTTTGTATTTCACTGATAAACTACTATTTCCCCTCTGGTCCATGTCTCGCGGAGCCCCTGCCCCATGTCGACCCTATGGCTATTCAATGATATATTCCCACAAAACCTTACGCGGGGCTCCTGCCTACGATGGGGATTGTGGCTATGTCTATGACTATGTATACTCATATAAGGGATTTAAGACCTGTCTCTAAATCACACAGTACAACTAGAAAGTTCATATTTAAATAATTATAATAATTTCATATATAATTACTTCAAATAAACATGAAATGAACAAACGTTGTACCATAATCAATACACGATATATTTTTTTGAATTTCGTAAGTCGATATAAAATTTTAGGCATATTTGGTCATAAAATCATATGAGAAGTTACTACTAGTTCTGTAGTTATGACCAAATGAAAATTCACATTTTGAGTCAATGCAAAGAAAAAAAAATAGAGGAACAAATGAATATCATTTATCTTAAACTCTTAAAAACTGTTAAGTGAGACCGTTGGGTAGGTACCACTCGATAATAAGCATTAAACGGATCTTTAATGGTTGAGATAGAAAAGTGCGATTCACTGGTTCTCATCTCGCTTTATGTTTTGAACTGATTAAAAATTTCTTAAAGGTCGATTTTCATTTGTTCATAATTATAAAACTAATATTTAGGTATGAATGATTTTAGATGACTAAATATACAAAAATCGGCAGGATGTGTCATGTAAAATACAACATACATACATCTATAACTTCATATAAATATATTTATGACTTTTTACTCCCAGTAAGAAATTTCATACAGCGAAATATCTCAGGTACCGCTTACCTGAATTTAATGAAAATATGTGCACTAAGGTATGAAATTATGCCGGATCCAATGGCGAGTTCCGCATTGCTGCTAAGTTTACCGTTTTTCTGTTAAAAAAGGAATTTCTTTTAATGGATATATAATATTTCTTCTTAAGTCTGCGTAAAATCCTCAGTATTTTTTATTAAGAGCACTTTTCATGAAAGTCAACAGTTTTTGAGAAAATACGGGTCTAGTATTTATAATTTAATGTATTAACGTTTATTAAAATACCTGTACACAAAAGGTTACCTGATATGTTTGACAATGCCAGTTTTGTTGATTTACAAAAATGGATCGTTTAACTGAAACGTAAAGAATCGAAACTTGTTTACTTGTTGTTACCAAAACACTAGCAAGAGAAAACAGCGTCTTAACTTTAAAAGTAGGCTGTAAAATACAAAATAAAAATACCCAATATGACAAGCAATAAATTACTGAAACTAAGTAAGGTGTTTAAAATGAAATATCCATTACTTCCTGACAGTAGGCCAAATACAGTGGGAAAATATTTAATACATTAAAAAGAATGCTTGCCTCCTCGATTCATCGACATATCTCTATGCGCTCCTTTAAATCCTCGGAGTCATTGGGCTTAGTTTTTTTGTATACACATTTTTAAGCTGTCCCCACAAAAAGTAGTCGAGGGGCGTCAAGTTCGGAGACCGAAGTGGCCATTTTATTGTTCCCCTACGTCCAATCCATCTTCCAAAAAAATATTCCGAGCAAAATGCAGTGGAGCACCATGCTGTTAAAACCATTTTTCATCATTTGGTGCACCATTACCTAAAAAAAAATCAAGTTTAAATATTTAATACAGCAAGTAAGGTAAGGAACTTACGGTTATTCGGAAATAGTTCTGCAATAGCTGGGATAATTTCGGTTCTTAAAAGATTTAAATATCTTTCTCCAGTTAATGTGTATTCCATGAAGAAGAGACCGATTATTTTGGCACCCTTTATACCGCACCAAACTATCTTTTGGGGAAATTGGGTATGATTTTCGCATAACCAATGTGGATTATTTATTATGCCTGTTAACTTTTCCATAAAAAAAAGTTGTCTGGTCAGAAAAAAAAATTTGATTGACAAAATATAGATTGGTATTGCAACGTTCCATCATGATTTCACAAAATTCCAATCGCCTATCGTGATCTTCTCACAGAGTTCTTGCACCAAAATTATTTTGTATATATGAAACTTTTTGGTTTTCAGAAGTCGGTCTACCGACGTATGTGATACGTCATTTTGTCTTCCTAATGTTCTGATAGAAAGGTGCGGATTTCATTCTCAACTGACTAAAATATTCGGAGCCTTATCATCATCTGTTGCACTTTTAGGTCTGCCAGAATGTTTTGTAAATTTTACTTACGGTAGATTTAGTTATTCGATTTGTGTTAGGATATTTGTCATTAAAAATGTTACAAACATCTTGCAGGTTTCGCATTCTATCCCCATAACCCATTATAATTAAAATTTTGAATTCTTTGGATTTCAGTTAAACGATCCATTTTTGTAAATCAGCAAAACTGACATTGTCAAACATATTAAGTAACTTTTTGTGTGCAAGTATTTTAATAAAAGTTAATACATTACAATAAATTATGGAAATTAGACCTTTATTTTTGTGCAAAAACTGTTGACTTTCATAAAAAGTGCCCTTAATATCAGATTTTAAAAAAGTAATATAACATAGGCTGTTCCATTAAAAAAAATCCTTTTATAACAGAAAAACGGTAAACTCCGCAGCAATGCGGAACTTGCCATTCGATCTGGCATAATTTCTCACATAAAGTACATATTTTCATTAAATTCAGGTAACTTTTGTTATAAGCTGTATGAAAACTATAATACGTAAGTAAATATAAAAACTATTCAATTTTTAATTATTTTTTTTTATATTTTATATTTTAAATACAAACCGAAATAGGAGAGGTATTAAAATGTAATAGAACACTTTTTAAAGTGACCTCTGGGTTAGATGTAAATATTGGTATTCTGTTCCGGTGAAACACGTAAAATATCATCGTTTTCAAAATACAAAGTTTAGATAATACTAGCTTTTTATTTCAGTCTACATCATTTTAGTTTTTTTATATACAGTGGGACCCATTTAAAAGCGGAACACCCTCTCAGGAATTAATTACCAGGTTAGTTTCAAATTTTGGTGATATGTATAGGTTTAAAATATTGTTATATTGACACATTCAACTTTGACATCGCTCATTGGAGTGCGAGTCTAGAGGGGGGTGGAGGGAAATGGTACGATTTTTAAGAAAGAGATATTAGGGATTTTTTAATGAAATTTTGATTTTCAATTCTTACTCAGCAAACCTTAAAATACAAAATTTCAACAAAATAAGTCAATAGCCTTGGAAAATACAAGCTCTCAAAAAATGCATTTTTTTTATTTCAAAAGCGGAAATCTATTAAACCATTTTTTGATTATTTTAACCATCTTTATCGAATTTATGAAACAAAATAGTTCTAAGACGTACTCTAAAATATGGTCAAGTTCTTCAGCTCTGCTATTGTGTTCCTTAATTATTTTTATTAAAATTATAAAAATAAAAAAATTTCTTAAAGCAATTTTTTTACTAAAATTCAATAGAGATCGTTAAAATAATTAAAAATGTAAAATACATTTTTTGAAAGCTTGTATTGCCCAAAGCTAATGACTTATATTGTTGAAATTTGGTATAAGGGGGTTTTTGATGACGCTGAGTATTAATCGAGAATCAAAATTTCGTTAAAAAAATCGCTAATATCTTTTTCTTAAAAATCGTACCATTTCCCCACCTCTAGGTTCGCACGCCAATGTGCGATGTCACAGTTGAATATGTCAAAAAAGTCATATTTTAAATTTTTACACATCAAAATTGGAAACTAACTTTGCAGTTAATTCCTGATATATTAGGGTGTTTCGCTTTTAAATGGGTCACACTCTGTGTATGATTTTTCGCATAATATACAGAAAATAGGTATATTAATTTTGAACAAATAATTTTCAGATTGTTATTTCCTTTCAGGGATTTCTACAAAATAAACTATAATCCGCTAGTCTTTTTACATATTTTTTTTGTGTTAACAGGAGGAAGCTCACTTAGTCGAGCCACGGTGATCTGTATTTTTAATTTGGCACTTAAAACTTAACAAAACCTAAAAGTCACTACTTTCCGTTCTGATTTCATCATCTTAATAACAAACAGATAATGAGTGTTTATATTCACTGTTAAATTTAAAGAGTTAAAAATTGTACTCTTTAATCCGAAGTATTTTTTATGTCACCTATATCTGTTTGCACGAATGCAGCAGTAAATATAAACGCCTTATTACGGTAAGAAGTATTTGACAATACCGCGGTATTCTTGGGTTAATTAATGGGCCACTCTTCTCACCTAACACTGGAGGCTAAGCTCGATTTCACTCGTCGTTGGATTGCCCTGACATATTATGACCGGTAAATGCCAAATCCAAAAATATATATAATAAAAAGTACCATGTACTAATTAACAAAAACAGTGATTTCCGAAATGTTTATTTAGAAAAAATTGATGTGGCGCCCAACACACTGATGATCTTATGATTTATAGTTGGTTGGGTTCTACGACTATTCTGTCTGCATTAAAAAAACAACTATTGTGCTGTCACATATGATGGGGTCGGTTCGTCGTTTACATAAACATAAAAGGGTCAAAAATTATATTGCCACTGACCTAGCTATTAAAAAATAGATATTTTTGGTTTCAAACTTTACAAAATCCTAAATATAAAAATAACTATTCTTCCCCAGTCTCGTTCTCAGATAAATCTTCATTTTCATTCAAATTAATAACTAGAAGCTCTACTAAGACGTCCAAAACTTGGGAGCAATTTCTACACCAATCCACCAATTTTTAATGAGTTCTTCTATGTGCGCTACTGATTTTTTCCAATATTCCTCATCTATCTGGTTATGTACACTTTGCATTTCTACTTCCCTCTACTTTTTAAATCATCTCCAATCTGTTGTTCATATTGATGGCAGGCAAAACTTCGTAGCCATGCTGACATAACTTCTGGTGATTGGTGTCTTTTTGCCATTACCAGGAGCTTTGATTTCAGCATGTTAGGGAAAGGATTTAAGTATTCTTTTTGAACGAACTCAATAATCTTTTTTTTTTCATCAAGACGTCGGTTGCTTTATTAAGGACACGGAAATAGTATGAAGCATTATGTAAAACTATTATAAATTGTTCTAAGGCGTAATTTAATAATTATTGGGATAGTATGATGGTTCCAAGCCGAATCTGAAATATTTGCAAATATTTTAAACTCTTTGCATTTATAGGTACATAAGTACTTAAATGTTTAAAATTTCGGCTTTCGCTTAGAAACGCATCTTAATTCGGCCTATTCGTTCAATAGATATCATACCAATTAAAGATCGTTCTTCAATCGATTTTTCAAATACATCGCTGTCCATATTGTCGTGATAGTCCAAGTTTTTGAAGTTGATGAAAAGATCAAACATGCTCCTGGTATAAAACCCGCGGAAGAGCCTGCATGTAAGATAATAAATCTTACTCGAACCACAACCCTTTTTTCTTTTGATCCAGTCCAATTCGAAAAAATCTACGTTTCGTGTAAACACACCACATTTCTTAATTTTGAATTTTGGTTTTCAATATAGTTTTTTAAAAATTGTCCACGCTAACTACCAATTTCCGGCTTTTCGCACAGGTATATTCTGTTGCAGTCCTTTCTAAATCGGAATCCCAACTTTTTCCCACTTTGGACAATGAATTTAGCGCAATATCTAAAAAAAACCCGTTGGTTCAAGACATCTTTTAAGGATTTCAAAGTGACATGAAATGAAAAACAATTACTCAGCGAGTTATTTTAACCAGTTTTTTGAAAGGTCAAAATATCAGCCATTTAAAATGGCAAAAATAAGTTTTGGCAGCCCCTGAAAAATAATATAGGGTCTTTGTTTAATTTGCATTGGACTGACCCATCTTTTTAGACAGAGGTTCACAAGTATTTGAACATGTCTCACACACGCGTGCAAGCAACAATATTTAGAGTTTGTCAAAGGTTAAATCATAAACCTTTTTAGTAAAGTTGACTATATTTTTTTTTACAATACACAGAAATTATTTAAAAACATCAACATACAATTGGATTGCCTAATTGGCGGAATAAGTGTATTTAACGTGGAATATTGCTATTTAAAAATCGCTGAAAGAAACAACTGATAACAGCGCCCAAAGGGGGAGGAGGGGAATATTTGACCCTTGCACAGTGAATCTTACAAAGAATAATAGCCGATAAATGTGCTGAACTACGAGAGATGTTTTTTTACAACACACAATGGAACGAGCTTTTATTAAAAGTTGGACATTTGGTCGAAAATCTAAATGATATATTGATAATCTTATACTACTTTGTGATTGTTACTATTTAAAACCGGTTTTAAAATTGTTTTAATAACTGTTTCTGGAGGCATTAAATTTGGTCGTTTTGGATTGGTTCTGAAAGATTTTTTTTACTAAGTTTTCGGATCTCTAAACATGTGAATCTTTCAATTTCAGAAACGTTTTTCATTCGAATATTTATGTGCTTCATTTGTTTATATCTTAAAGCTAATTTGATTATCTTGAATGTTAGGAGTTTAAATAAATAGTACAAATTTTTTTCAATTGAAGTAAACATTCCTTCCTAAATAACTAAAAACAACCAAAATTGCCACTTAAAAAAACAAATAATTCACCATATTTCTCGACGCGAAAAAAGCTTGTCACAAATAATAACCATTTTTAACAATAGTTGTTGGGGAAAATGTTATTGTATATAAAACTTATGACGCGTATTAATACCTTTAATTATTTAAAGAAATAGTCGACTAAAAATATAAACATTTTTAAATTATAATTTTTCTGCTTCACTTGTCTCTATACTTGTTTATCTAATATCTCACAGAAAATAATGTGTATTTTTTTCCTATAAACCTCCTTGTAAATATATTAAATTAACATTTTTTTTCAAATTTACCTATCATTTTTCTGTCCTCATATATACAAAATTTTGCAATTTATGATAAATCAACTATACATATGTACCTATGTTAGAGACCAGAGGACCCTCTATTATTCTAAATTGCACAGGTATACACAACAAAAACTTAATAAAATGTACTGTATTCTTTATAGGTTTATAACAAAATCTTCATATATAAACACTACATTCTTTGATAAATAAATAACATACATTGATCAATATGTAATCGTTTTGTAGCTAACACTGTATATTTTCTTTAACCTCATATTAAATTACAAACAATTTTATTGAATGGTGTAACCTTTGGGCAGTTCCAGCCAATTGTTTATTTTTTTAGGTGATTTTTGAAAACAAAAGTAAGTTTTTGGCCTTTTAGACAGCTTTATTCATTAAACCAATGGCGAAGTTTGCAGTCCACAGCATCAGGCTATCGCTATAAATTTAGCCCTGAAAATGGCGTGGACTACATCTACTTTATTATTCAAAAACCCCTTTCTCAGTTTTTAATTTTCTTTTTAAAGATATTCACTTCCGGTTGAACCAGATATGATTCAAAACCGAAAAAAATAAATTAACGAATTTCGATTAAAAAGTGCAACCTTTTTTGTTCTAATCTTAACCATTTTGATTCTACAGACCTCCAAATACTGATTTCCAATAGAATTATTTGTTTTATACAAATGGTAAATCATATAGGTAATGCATAGAGTAGTGAAAGCAGAACTCGAGTCTGAAAATGTACAGGGCACTATATTTTTTAAAACAGTCGATCATATCTCTTTCACGAGTCATCCTAAAATTGAGTTTGTTTATATATTTTGCAATTGCGAAATAATGAATTTATTTCGTATTTACAGGATTTACAATTTATTGTTATTAAATAATTCATAACTCGTAATTAAAAACTTTTATAGCAGGTTTCATTATTAACATATTAACACTACAATATTATGTAAATAAAAACAAAATACGCGCGTTCCACTGTGCGGCACCCATGAACAGTGCAGATTATCTGCACCACTAAAAACAAAGCTGTGTACCAATGTTGTTGTACATTTTAAATATATTTACTTATCTTAAACCTAATATTGTTTAAATATATATTTAACAAAAATAACAATTAGACACGAAAGTAGTGACTTGATTTATGTAAGATCGGTAACACGAATGATATGGTTTTAAGAAAGTGTGCTCTCCTCAACTGTTAAAAAAACAATATTTACTATTTTAGTGATTTACTGTATACAATATTTTATGTTTATGAATTTTATTTATACAATCGTAACACTATCTCAGTGCATTTAATCTCCTTTATATTATCGATCTCATTCTGTAGATAAAAAGAGTGTTTGATATGGGTTATCGTTTTGTTCAAATTGCTTTAATATATTCTGGGACTATATTATTAGCCACTAAACATGTTCCAAACCATAGACGAAAATTCGAACCTAATCAGTACGATAATACTGTATGATCATTAATTTTCATTTGAACATCAGTTTGAATCAGCCTAAGTGGTGTGTAGTCATGTGTCATCGAATTTTAAAATTATTCTCGTATGTGGGGAGAGTTATACTAACTTGACCCAGAATTACCAAAAACAATAGAAACGTAGGCATTTGATTCCATTGTTAAGTGCCTCTAAAATCCTCTTTTCTTTCAATATATTCTGGATGTAAACTAACATTTTTTTGATTCATTTCACCATAATACTTGGTTACTGTAGAATTTCTTAATTTTTTCAAGTTTATGGAACAAATGTTTGATGTTTCAAATAGTAAAAAATTGTACAATAAAATTTGAATAAATAGATTAACGTAATCCATTATTGAACATTCTTCCCAACTACTGATGAATATCATTTTTCATATATTTTTTGTATACATCCCCTAAAAAGACAGTTAGTTTATGATACTGAGATATTTTATTGAAAGCTCAGAAAATAAAGTTTTTTTATATTGTGTGATTGTTTTTTTTTTATTAACCTACACCTTAGGTTTAGTTTCAAAATCGTCCTTGTTGGGGTTTAATGGGTTTTTACTGACATTTAAATCTGAATACCCTGTAATAGTAATTTTATTTTCATTTTTTTTGGTATACATTTACATTATCGTGTTTAACATTTAATTAAATTTAATAACTTACTAACTGTACTTAACACTGTCATGTCCCATAATAATGAGCTATGATAAAATATAGACATGCTTTGTTTCAAAAATATTTTGAATACCGTTCCTTAACAGTCACATCAATTTACCTTATTGTGTAGACATAAGCTAGCCAGCTATCAACTTTTGATTGCTTACTGCGTAGTATCGTTTAATATTTTTAAGAAGTAGCATTATCCTCGCTCCTCGCTATATGTGGATGGGTGTGATATTTCTGAAATGCCCTAAGGTAACGCATTAGGTGCCGTACGCAATATGTTCCTCACATTATTGCTCTAACTTACTGGTCATGTCGCGCCGCTCCACATCAAACCGCATTTTGCATATTTCTCTACGTGCGTCGTACTCCTACCTTTGCGTACCTATCACGCATATCAAAAAGTCAATAGGTAGCACCGAGCGAGCAGCACACCCTTATAACGTCGACTCCCAATAGCGACAACATAATATTATAAACGTAACATGTAAGTAGTATCATTATTTGTTTTCTTTAGAACCCAAATCTGCATTAAATACATAAATGTATAAAGTCCGTTCCCTTACTATATTGCCCACACAATGGTATCGACCCAGGTAGTTTTATTGCAGTCATTCAGTCTGAACCATTTTTCGTTAAATTTACTATACATTTTGTACATTTTTGTGTTCATAAATACATGGTGTCCCACTTAATAGTAATACGTTTCGCGACTTAATACGAATAGTGATATCGAAGTGCAGTTTTCATCAAAGTGCTTGGATTGGTCCGAAGTTTCTTTCTGAGAATGTTACCAAATTTTCTCATTTTTCCTAGAACCGCAGAAAAATAGACATTTTTCTGAATAAATTACTGCTTTAACATATATTCTTATGCCCTTCGATTCAAAGTGGTACAACCAAAATTTATAGACAAAAACATATACTTAAAACAATTTATGTCCCAGCACATTATTCAAACATTAATGGAAATTTATTGGATCTAGTTTTTCCAATCAGGAGTATAGGTAGGGAGGACATATATCATGGCCTCCTTATTACCCAGAGCTAACGACCCCTGACTTCTGTGGGGTTATGTAAAGGAAAGATGTTACACCCTCTACCACGTTCTAGGAATACAAAAAATTTGGCAACATTGCCAGTAAGAAACTTTGATAGGTCTAAGCTATTTGGTAGAAATCGCATTTCGATATAATTTTTCTTTTATGAGTTATTAAGTCGCGAAATATGTTACTTTTCAATGGGATACCCTGTATATAAAATATAATTTTAACCAAAGGGTTTTAGAAAATTTTAACGATATTCCTACAACCATATCATTTAAAATTTTATTTAATATATCATAATAGTGAATAAAAAACTCTTTTTTGTATATTTTATATCAACCAAGTTACCTAAGAAAGTTATTTCTCTGCAGTCCTTAACCATAATTCTGTTATCAAATCCATTATAGCTAAAAAAGTAATTAAAATAAACAACGAGGAAATATTTGTTTAGGTTTATTATGTAAATCTCCAATAAACTTACAAAACCATAGGTTTTACTCGGTAAAATAAATCGCTTACACTAACAACTAACTTAAAAAAAACAATACAAAAATTTATTTAACATTACTATAAATGTAATGAATATTATGACTCCTTCTAACACCTACTGGCAGTATGATTATGAAGAACGTGGCATACGCGTGACGCTTATGACGCTAACTTGGGTTCGAACAACTAAAATTAATAAATTAAAACTACGAAAAACTGCATTTTTGATAATCCAGAGGAGTTGTACCGTACATTTTTGCCGTGTATGGTTGCCATATGATTTGAGATACATTAGTTGGTGTGTGGTGGGTCAAATTCCGGACAGTAGAATGTTTAGTCTTTTAACCCCGTAAAAAGGTTTAAGAGTTAGACCAGTTGCCATGGTACTTAAAACTCTTAGTTCGCCAGTTATGTTTCGTTTATGTCACTATCATTTTGTAATTGTGATATTTAGAAAAATTATTTGTTCAATTGTTAAAAATGTCATCTTAAACCTACAACTGTCAAGTTAGACCTGATCTAAATTTAAACCTTTTTAGTGAATACGGGTATTAATGTCTAATAACTTTTTATTTTTTGATAGATTTTTCAGTTTAAAGAAATTTTGGTTTTAATATATCGGAAGAAACATAGTGTTTTCATGTTCAAAATGTGAAACATCCATGCAAATTGGACAAAAGTGTAAATAAGCATTATGATTTATCCTCAACGGACATTCATTTTCTATCCTTGTCTTTTTTTGGACGAATTGTTGAAAAGTTTTAAATAAAAAAAACTGCTAATAATTATAGAAAAATCAAGAGTTGTTGTCTTCTATTTCTTGGTAAGTGGTGTACTGGGTGTTGTGTTACTTTGCAAGAGTGATGCCTTTATTTTTTTACTGCCAGTAAACAACTTATAATCAATATTTGAATAATAGCGCAATAGATCTTCCCAAAAACGACCTGATGGTTTTAACGTACACTAAATTTACGAAAAAGTACGGCTAATGATGCTCTTAGACGGTTTTATTAAACTAGTTGTTTAAAAGACAGGTCTGGGAAGAAATAAAAAAGTTATTACAAGTCAATAATAAGAAAAATTTTGACTGTCCGGAATTGTGTGTTCAGCAGTGTACTTAAAAGAGTTTTTGTCTTTGATATTCATATTTTTTTATACAGAAGGTTTAAATTGATGATAGTGCTTACACCTTAGGATATGCGTTTCGTGCATCTATTAGGTTTATTCAAATGTTAATGGTACAACTCATTTGAATCAAATAGAGCGTCATACCCATAAACGTATTGATTATTTAGAATCGGTAAATCAAATACAAAATTTAAGTAATAGTTTTTTTAAGGTTTTTCAAGCAACCACTTTTGAAGCGAAATGGGTTCTGACACTCCTGCTATTGAAGGTGAGTTCATTCTTTTAAAGCTAAAACACTGAAAAAGGGGACGAACCCATTCTCTCACCTCTATATAACGCTCAGATATTTATTTTCTTACTTTTTGAATTTAGTCCTCAGATGAATGTAGCCTCAAAAAGCTCAACAGATCTAAGCTGCTCGTAACATGCAATTTTTAAAGGAGGAAAACATATCACAAAAGACTATCACAAATAAAAATTAACAGGATATTTTCTAAAAATGAAAATACTTTAAAATAGGTAAATTATACTAAGGGGATATAGTGTGTCTAGAATTTTCTTTAACTTTGCATCAATTACTAATGCAAATTCTCAACACAAACTAAATAATATTCTATCCGATAATAAATAAACGAACAAACTCGCTTTATCTGTCTCCTTTCCGTGATCAATATAAAAAAATGGACACATTGTTCAGATGCGATATCATATCCACCCCATCTGACACATCAGAAAGATCTAGGAACATGTGTTGTGCTCACAATATATAAATCTACATATACACAGTTAGATCCTTTTGAACCTATGTCAGGCGGTAGGGTCTGACGTGGTATGACTTCGGGACAATGTCCCTGCCTATATTATTAAACATTTGAAAGGCAATTTAAATGACAAGACTTTGCCTGTTATTTATTTTAGCACGGTTCGTGACTGAGCATCATCGTGTCGTCAAACCAGTTAAGACAGACTACCTCAGTTTTTACATCATCATCTCTCATTTGTAATCTTTAGGTTTGTACAAGACTGATATGATGCTTAGAATAACAAAACATGTCACCAAAATCAAAAATTCTACATGGTTGAAGCTTTAAAAAAAATATATAAACACACTCCTAAAAAGAAAGACAGTCAATACATTTAATATTACCTACATGACGCTGAGTCATATCATATTATGCAAACGGTTACAATTAGTAGTATCGATTAATTGTTGTTACGTTAAATACAAAAATATTTGAATATGCGATTACAATGGCATATCTTAAATATAGTTTAATGATTATAAAGTGTTAAATGTATAATTTTTATTGCGAAAATAAGGCAAAATTTTATATAATTATATTATATAGTGTCAACTTGAAGAGATCATTTAGAGTTGTAGGAGGTTGCAACATAACATTTTAGGAGTTTTCCTGTTTTAAATGAAGAGACCTTCCATGTACTCTAGGCTAATTTAGGCTCTAAAACCTAAAAATGCATACTTAATGGAGGCCTCTATTGAAGACTCCAATTAAAAAAAAATACAAGGGCTACTAAAAACGCAGTTTCGTGGTCAAAACTCATCATATGTAAATCAAAACACGTCCACACTAACCATGAATTTCATTTGATGCACCGATTGCGATTGAAACAAAACAAAAATTAATATATATTATATGTATATATATATATATATATATATATATATATATATATATATATATATATATATATATATATATATATATATATATATATATATATATATATATATATATATATATATATATATATATATATATATATATATATATATATATACATATAAATATAAATTTCCTATCCTACCAACTGGGTTACCACTGCTGGCATTGAAGCAGAAAATGTTTGTGGATAAAGCTAGTGATAGTCCTAGCTCTATGCACTCCCTTTAATTTTTCGTCATATATTTTAGCAGCATTTTCTGCGATTTGCTTCGATCAAATTGTAAATAAGAGTACCAGATCGACACAAATTCATATAATATGATGAAAGTAGATAATTACTGTTAGTAAATCTTAAAAAATTAGCCTAGGACACATTTAATGTCAATTAAACTTTAAGATAACTGTTTCTGCCGTTTGTTGCAAAATCCTAAAAGATTAAAACACAAAAAAATCTAGAAATCGGCTGAAACAAAAGAAAACATTCTAATAAATACCGAATCCAGAAAATTAAGAGCGTACTTCTAAGAACTATTTCCGAGGCTATAGTAAGTCTAACTTATTTATTGAATAAAACAATCGACAACACGTGCCAAGTCCAAACTACTACATAATGGATGAATTCTTTTTTCCAATTTTCATCGACTTTAGCTGGATTCAGCGAATCGAGAAAAAAAATGTGAAACAGAATTCACCGCAACTGGGACACACCAAGACTTTCTAACTTTAAAATATTAGTCACTCATATAACATGTGTTCAAAAGGTTTACAACACATACATTTTTCGTTACTTTTTAGTTTATACTCCAGATGCAACGATTGGGAAAAGCAACGATTAATTTCGCACTTAATATTCGCTTAATTTTCTTATTTATGTTTAATCCACTCTGTTCTGTTACATTTTTACATAATTTTGACCACTTAAGGAAAAGCCTTAAACTTATGTTTAAAGTTGTAGGAAATCCTGAAGGCATCGAAATTAAACATAAATCAAAGCTCTGTGGGTATACATTTTAGAAACTTTTAAACACCATTTATATGAGTTTAACTTAATATATCGATGTCTTACTGTTTCCTAAACGACTTGAGTTTACCAATCGTTACGGAACAGGAAGTGGCCATTATTGTTACTACTGACGAAATATTTTTTCTTTCATTACGAAATAGTGCAAATATAATTGTTTTTCTTTATCGAATCAAGCGAATTTTTACAGAACTTATTGAAATAATGACTCTTTAATTTCCACTATATCATTCGAAAAAATCACAAGTTTATAATATTTTGGAATACAATTTAATAATTGAATTGCTGAAATACGCACTTAAAAATAATTATTTAACTTGAATGCATATTTGAATCTAGAGGGAAAAAATGATGACTGAAAGTGGTTATATATTATTTCTACTATTTTTACGTATAAAGGGTACCTACTCTTGGTAAAACCAAAGTTTACTGAGTAATCATATATATTCAATATCATATTTATTCAGTAGCCTTTGGTAAAACCTATTAGAAGCAATCATTATCGAAATTTTTTGAAACGTGGAAAAAGGTAGTATAGAAATAAGTCTACGCTTTGTTTCTGGTAAACATCCTTAAAGTGCAACAAAAAATGGACACTATTTAGGAAGTAAAACGTTTATCGATTCTTGTTAATACAAACTATTTTTTTAAGTTTTGAAATGTCTTGATAAAGGTAGCTTCTAGTAGTGTCTTTTTTACATAAAAATAGAAAACTTTAACATTAAGGGTTGAACTTATAAAGAGCTACCCTCCAATTCACTTCCTTTCCAGGTTTTGGTCAGAATGATATTTCCACTGGTATATTATACATCACTGTGATAGCACTAACCAAATTTAGTTAACTAATATTAATGGCTTCTTTTTTAATTAAAAAAAAAACATTTTTTGGTGAAACCTTTACAGGGTCTCAGAAAAGGAAAAATCAGGTAAACGGTTAATTTAGAATCACTGTATATCTGGTAAATAACAAATGCTCAATTACTTTTTATTTTTAATTACATGGGGAAAATTTCGTTGTTTGAAATTTTAAATTTTACGTGAATAGTATGAAAATAATTGCCGCTTTCGTGTTCCGTTTTTTATTACTATACAACATCAACATTTATAAAAATTACACATTCTTAACCTTTCGTATCAACTCTTTACAGAAGCCGCAAACGCAAATTTACATACAACGCTGTAAAACAATATTAATTTAGACTATAAAATAATGTTTATTTTTGATAAATCCCAACCAATCAAATCTAAAAACAGACATTAAAAATATCTTAATTTTTGCTATTTAGATTTTTATTAATTATTGCCTGAACATCGAGATAATATAGATGGAGATTATCTCTATTGTCTATTGTTCAGTAATCTGGTGGCCCGAGGAAAAATTTGACTGCCAAAAAGCTAGCCACATTGCAAAGACTGACTTGCATAACTGGACTGAGGAACTACTAAAGGCTTCACGAGTTTTAGTTATTCTGTCAAAACTACACTTTTTATTAAGTGACAATAGCGTTCTACAGAATAATTGTAGACTACAGAGCTTGGTTTGAAAACGACAGCAATAGCTAAAATGCTCTCTTCCTCTTGTGATTGGTTAAAGTTGCAAGAGAACTTTCAAATAGAATTTCCAACAAAAGAACAAATGAACTCCAGTAGACTCATTCCTGCGCAATTGTTCAAGTTTGGTTCACAGATGGTTCGCGACAGGACACCTTAGATAAAAGAAGTGTTTAACTCAGATCACTGATCGTTATTCTCTATTTATATAAATTGTTTGTTTTCTTGGACCCGTCTGTGTATATATTTTTCTTTATGGTTTTCTTGGGTTTGTGTCCTTATATAATTTTAAAAGATTTTTGATGGTCAAATCATTTTTTTGTTATTTTTCACAGGCTTTTTTCAAAGTGTAAAAATTTAAAACGGGTAACAATTTAAAAAAAATATTTTACAAAAAGTTACTCACCACAGATCGCAATGTCCTGTTACATAATCCAAAAACTAAAAAAAAATCAAAACGAAAACCTTCTGCTCATTATGAAATAAACACACATAAAATCGCAATTTAAAATATATGTATTCATTTGAGTGGTATTAACTGGTATGAAGCCTACTGTTTGATATCCAATCAAAAAGATTATGTAATGAACTGTTTTAACAGCTATCATAAAAAGTTACAATGTTGCTACCGAAACGGAAATCAATAATAATATAAACTTTTTAGATATGACTATATAATAAATAATACAATAAGAACGCAACCGTTTATTAAAAAAACATGGTCTTCCAGATACTTATCTTAAACTACTTATCACACCATCCTTTGACAAAAAAAAATCCGGTATTATCGGTCTGGTTATTTTCTCGTCCATATATGCGAAGTATGTTAGAACAAATTAACGGGGTTTTTTCCAAACACGGCATAAATGAGATAACTGCCTTACAACATTGAAATCGAAAACCTCAAAAGAAAAATAATCCCACGTAGTATCTCGGAAATCGTTTAAAAGGTCATAAATATGACAAAACATTCAGACTGCTCTCACAAAACATGAATAAAGAAATCTTATTTCAACAAAAATTTAAAAAAGAGAGAAATCCAGAAAATGATAGCCATAAAACTAACCCTGGATAAAAAGGATACAGACCAACTTGGTTGTATTACATTTCAATACAAAAATAATAATTCGAAATATGTAGAAATATTATATTAATAATAATAATAGTTAATCAGCAATTCTATTTACCCGTATTTTTTTATTTGGAAAACTTAACTAAAAAGTATGGGATACGAAAAAAAAACCAGTTCACTGATTTGAATATCAAACAGTAGGTTTCTTACGAGTTAATATCACCGAACTTAGAGTATAGTATATTGTCATATATTTTAAATTGCTTGTTGCCTTATTATGTTTTTATTTCGTAATGAGCAAAATATGATTAATGTTTGGATTTTTTAAAGTTTTTGATTATGATACTATACATTGTGATCTGTGGTAATTTTTTTTAACATATTTTTTTAAAATTGTAATCCGTTCTAAACGTTCGTCGTTTGAAGAAAAACTGCGAAACCGGTCGAAACGTCATAAACTGAAAAATACTTAAGAAAATCATTTGACTACCAAAAATCTTTTAAAATTATTTAAAGATCAAAATCCAAGAAGAAAACAGTATGTATAATGTATACCGAAAATAAAATTTGCCAATATTGTTTTACAGCGTAAGACTCATGACCTTCGACAATAGCATAATAATCAGATTCTTTCGTTTATACCACAGACATTAACACAGACAAAATTCTCTCTAACACAGAATACTTCCAGAGTTCAAGTTATCGTTTCTAACCCTACTACTTTCTTACAATCTGAGGGGTTTCTTATCTTAATAAATCAACAATGCCAAACACTAATTTGATAAAGACAACGACTGCAAGTCAAAATGCTTGCCCAAAAAAACTCTGAACATGTTACCATGTCACCATGAGAGGTTAAACCCTCAAATCCCACTTTGATTAACAGACCTTCGATACAATCTCTACATGTTAAACTCCCAAGCCTCATTTGCACTACTTAAGAAACATCACAAAATTTTAAACGTTTTTATTATTCCGTTATAAATATATCAGATAAGTTCTGAGCATCTTTCTGAATATTTATGTGAAATGTTTTTGCGAGGAACAGGTTGCAAGGTTTCAGAAATTATAAAAAGATGCCAAATTGTTTTTGCCTAAAATGAATTACCACTAAAAGGATTATAACACTTCTTATGGAAAATGGCTTTCGGTAAATTTCTTTTGATATAATTTAGTACCCAACTTCTTAAACAAAATGTGTCATTGGCTCATATTGGGCCTATGTTCAGATTTTAAGATACAAAGTGTAAAAGTTTTGAATTATTTTTTTTTGTTTTAGCTATCCAACCAAGATTTTCTTACTATTTTTACCAGTTAACCACTTTTGATCAAATGAAATGTGCTAAGTTTTAAGATTATATTCAACTTTTTGTTAGGTAATAAAAAAGCTTTACAATAATTCTTCGATAATGCAGTGGCATAATTACAAAAACGCTGAAAAATAAAAAATCGAATGATATATAAATTATAAATACTTAACTAAATGACAAAATTTTTAGAAATTTTGGATATGTTGAAGACTAGGGTCAGTTTGTGTAAAAAAATGTAGACTATAAAAAACATTGTAATAAATGGAATGTATGTCAATTAACGTTGAAAAGTAAACTACTGTACCGTACAATATAATAATAACCAATATAGTCGTTAACCTATATTTTTCAATAATTATTTACTTGTATGCAATATTTAATTTTCATTGGACGGATAAGAGGTAAAGTTAGTTATAAGATTCCAAAATCCACAAACAAGAAACAAAATGGTGAAATTCAAACTCACAAATCCTATTAAAGAGCTCTATTTTATAAAACCATAATTTTTGAACGAATTTTGTTTAGAAAGTAAATAATTTTCTGTACAATAAAGTAATTTAAAATTTAAATCACAATTTACTTATTTACTTAATATGTATTAAATTATATTATTATCGAGTGGTGTAAATAGGTAGTGGCCACTAGATGCCTCCCTACCTCCTTTAAATAGTGCCCTTTTCCTGTAAGCGACGATACGGGTTTATAAAAAGGCGTCAAACGGCATGAGACGTTTGTTATTACTAGGCGTGTATTTTCGGTGTTCGCAAAGAAGAATGCTGTCCAGCGTATTTATTTTTATAATGGTTTCTTACATACTTAACAGTTTCTAGAATAATCAGCTGTGCTACTCTATTCGAGACTATCACGCTTGTCCAACCATGATTTTTTGCTTACTACATTATTTCCACAAACCGGTTCTAATCGCTAACATATTCAAAATTTAGAAAAATCTGACCGTTTGTTTAGTAACAATTCCGAATCTATAAATATTTTTATTTTTAGCATTTTTGGATTCATGGAAAATATTACTCTAGCACGGTTTTAACAAACAACTATTGTAAACTTTCTATTACCTACAAAAAAACTCATTTTCCATAAGTGTGAGTATATCTGTATAAAGTTATTTTAATCAACCCTCAATTTTCTTATTTTTTGCCAAATTATGTTGTTTGTTGATTAAAAAAATAGCTGTAAGAATGAACAGAAGTATAAATACTGTTGTCAGGGGTCTAGACGAAGAAGACAGTCTACGGATCGCGAAGATCATCGTCTTAAAATGTTTACTTTGTATATGATAAGTATCAATTTTTTTTGTTAAATTCCCATAGGTCAGATCTCTAGCTCAAATGTACTTGTTCGATAATATCCCGAGATAGTCTTGACGGCTTATGATCAACTCTACCACACCCACGAGTGAACTTTAATCACTTCTTATGACACGATGGGCAATAGAAATCGGAGGAATAGGTCAACTTGGTTAGACATTTAGCTTATTGTTGGAACGAAATGGTCATTGAAATGTCATTAAACAAACGTACTGTTTGGAATTTTGGAAATATCAATTTTTTACTCAAAAGACCACGTTCTTTGTACCTCGATCGAACGCCTGAACGTTCAAGCAAAATAATACGAATCGGCACCCCCCACGTATTGACACAACTCTCTTTAGTCGTCCCTATCATTCGCGGGTATATTCGAACTGGTCTAAAAAGGTCGCAATGTAACTTGCCGCTCTTTGTAACATATTAACAGTTAACTCCGTTAAATGAATCTGTCACTTCCTATAAGAGTAACTTTGGTTATTAAACCCGACTTGGAAAATAGAAATAAAAGCTTTTAAGTCTATTCGAGCGAAAAAGCGGTGGTATTGTTCCTTTGAGGTCGAAGCCCGTTCATACCTTGCGGTGTAAAACTCAATTTGTTTTGACTTTATTTCGGCGAAAATTCGCAGGGTTCAATAATTGGATAATGTAAACTACGTTTTGCAGAGAAAATATCTCGTGACAGAATTAATAATTAAATTCTATAGAGGTGTTCATGTTGTCGCCCTTTTAAATAACAATGCAGGCTTTATCCAAGCGTAAATATTTTTTAGGTAACTATGAAACTGTTACTGATGAAGGAGTGGAAATAATTTTATTTTTGTTTTGTACAAGGTTATTCATTATGTTTTGACATTCAGTTACACAGTTTAGTGCAAAAGTTAAAAAACACATATATTATTCATTAGGATAGCCCAACTTAACATAGTAAGAGTTAGTAGGAATACATTTCTTCATATGTATATTTGAATATAATGAAAAACATAGTGTAAAATCTTGACGTCAGTTTGTCTTTTTTTGTACAATTTTTTTAATCTAAAAAATATAAAAAGTTGACATTTTGAATATATCCCAATTATTGTGATTTTGCGAGACGATATACGGGGCTCTGTGAAATTAATGTTCCCTTTAAAAAACTTCTTTGACATCTGCAAAGAAACCCTTACTTGTTGGAGAGTTTGGACTCAAATGCTACAACACCGACCCCAAGGAAGAACTATATATTGTGAAGTTTAGAAGTTACAACTATTTATCGTGACCGGCACACTCGCCAATGAAAACGATGCAACGCAAGGGCAAACTGAATATTACATATTAAAATAGAGTTGTTTTCATGACTTTAAAGTTCGTCGGCCTAGAGCAGGGGTTTTTAACCAATGCAACGGTACGCGTACCTCTGGTAGTACGCAGAGATTATCAAAGTGGTACGCAAGCTGATATACCTTTTCTGAGACGACTGATCCGTGATACACATGAGCGGTACATGAAAAAAAGGTTGAAAACTCCTGGCCTAGATAGAGAATTTAGAGCTTCAGTGGACGACAGTTCTGAAATTGGCTATGGAATGAGTGACTACCCTCATCAGAGGGCTTGTAGTACAGAATGGCATTAAGATTAGGAGTAGCAGTCCATTACTGTAACCAGACTTGTCACCCCACTGAAGATGTCTGAGGTATGCTTCAAAATGATAAATGAAACATTGTAATGATACTGTTAAAATCCTCAATTACTTTAATCTTCTTTAATCTCTGTGCATTACAAATTTTATTTTTTGAACTTTATTTCATTTCTTTTTATACTAAAACTTCACCCATTCTTCTAGAATTGTCCCATGCAACAATTCCATATGTTAGCAGAAAACCTACATTAGCATAATAATATGAGAGTAGGATATTTTGACTACCGTTAGATCTCAATTTCCACAATGTAAATAAAAAATTATTCATTCTCTTTAGGACACTATCAATCTGTTCACCCCATGATAACCAATAGTCTAGCGTTATCCAGAAAATGGAGTAGTCTATTGGTCTATATGAGAAAATAATGGATTCCGTTTTAGCTGAATCTAAAGTTAGCAGACTAGATTAGTAAATGAGCCTAACTCTTTAGTACAGCGAGAAGCTATGTCACGTAAAAGACCTCTCACTTTTGTCCTTTACAGACACATCATCAGTCAAGAGTAACATGCGATTCACACCATCCAATTCACTATTTTTAATGCTTTCAATAACGATCAGGAAGTGACGTGACCCAAGGTTACTGCCCTCGGGTACGCCCCTCTCTACCTCTCGCAGGACAGAACTGACCAGTCTGTTGACAAATATCACGGTTCCAATTTCTACTAAACAAATGTCGGCGTCAATAAATAGACACAACGGATTTCATAGTGAACTGCTACTATATGAACATAAAAAACTATGATGCCAAAGGCAACATTAACTACAACAAAAAATGTAAATAGGAATTTCCATATGTGTCAGAATCTTCCATATCTTCCATATATCCTGATCCTGAAATGTATTAATACGAGAACTGTTGGATTTCTATTTGTTCAATTTAGAGGGATCAAGAGATAATATTTTTTGTTATTGTTATCTCATTTTTAAAGGGAAGCTGTCAACACAAAGAAAAACACGTCTAATATAACTATGTGCGTAAAACACACCAAAGTAAACTGGCAGAAATATGTTTAAATTTTAAATAGATCGGAGCCAAAATCTAAAATTAGCATATTTTGAATATGTTTTCATTCATTATTTTCTTAAATTTACAAACACTGTCACTATTTTTAGCCGTTGTTGATTTAAATTCGAAAGAAAAACAGTTTCACGAGAAATAGATTTCGTCGTAGAACAAGATATATTGGAAAGCTGGGTTTAAATTATACAAAGAATTTGTGAACATTTTAAAATTTCCAAGAGAAAATGAATCACGAAAATGTTAATAAGATTAAAATAAACAAGTTTCGTCGTAGAATTAGTTTTACCAGCAGGTTATGTTTAGAGAGCGATAATAAAAAGTATTAAGCCGAAATTAATAATAAACATTTTTCATAGTAAACAAAATATTTAAAATGCATTGTGTATATTCTATAAGATTTTACGTCTTCTGTTATGTAGAATAAACAACTAATATGCCGTTTTAATTTTTAGTACAGCTCGCACTAAAAGGTGGATGTTTCAAAATGATAAATGAATTGCTTGAAAAAGAAAGCACCTTGCATTACTCTTATATTGTTACAGCGTTTCGACCAGCAACCCTTTGCAGTAATACATCCGGAAAACAACTATTTTCTCTCACACTCCTCGCAAAATCATTTCACCAAATTTCAGCCGTATAAAAACATAATTTTTGTGATGAATCTCAAGTTATGTCCCAATTTTATAATACACACACAATCACACAACAATCTATGAATACAAAGTGACGCTTGAACATGGATTTTTTATAGTCGTGATCATTTTTCAAATATCTGCGTTCGACAGCCGCTACACAAGAAATGTCGTTTTGAAGTAGTATAAGCAGCCATGTCAATAAACAGGCGAAAAAGGTTTTTATTTCTAGTAAAATTTGAACATTTAGGCATATGGTGTTATTGAACATTATCACAGGCAAAATAAAAATATTTTCATTTTATGTGGCAAAATATTGGAAATAATTCCCAACCATATGCTTTTTTTATTACGAAACTGGTCTAATATATGAAGGAAACTAAAAAACTTATGTACCTAGCGATTATAGAGGCAAATGACAATCTGGTAACGTCAAATACTGAATAATTGTAATTGAATTACTGTGTTTTGTGACATTTACAATACTGGTGTCAACGAACTAGTCCACACCCCCTCTTTTTTGTATCAGTTTAAGATATTGTGATCTTATATGAGATACTATTGGTCGAATTTTAACCCAACACTTTTGATCACTAGTTTAAACGTCATAGGATTTTTAAATAAAAAAACGTAATTTTTCTTTAGTCTCTAATAAAGTTTAAAATTTTCTGAATGTCCTTTTTTAGACAATTAAAATCGCAAAGGTGCATCCTTGAAATTTTTACTTCGTGATTTAAGCGTAATTAGTAGCATAATCAAAGAAATCATTATTTAAAACAAAAATTCAGTTTTTTTATAAAATAATTTTTTTTTTACAATTTGGATCCATTTCATATTTTGATGACGACTGAATTTTTCTAATAACTATTTTTTACATTTTTGACAATAAAATATCATACATAACCACATTACCCACTGATTTTATAATATCACACTACCTTTATTTATAGCCGTGATGAAAAGGAATTGAAATAATCATAGACGAATAAGAAAGAAATTAATGGTGAAGTCGTGCAACAAATTAGGCACATGGCAGTGCGTGTACCCTGTCATTTTATGTTGTTGTCGCCAAGTTCAAATTAAGAGCTGAAAATTACATGGGGACACGACTATTTGTGTATGACCTGATGAAAATTATCATATTTCAAAAATCTGTCTATAAATTCTAGAAAATTAGAACGAAGGGCCTAGATAAGGTCGTTGACACTAGGTTTATGATTAAACATATTAAAAAACTGACGCCGATGGCTCAGTAAAAGTAGATCCTAGAAATTTTCTAGTAGTATCAGATTAATCAAGAAACTTTTTTTTATTTCCCATGATTTTCTTTATATGGACTATTAGAATCCCAATGTTTCTGAGATTCAGAACATTATTTTATCGAATAATTAACGCCCCCACGAAATGAAATACATTTTTATTTCACCTGTCGCCGATGAACGACATTTAATTGAAAACCAAATTCCCACGAATTCTCAATCACGTCTGAAATACAACAGCAGTTCAACGTTCCCTCTTTGTCGAAAAACTAATTAGAGGTTTTAATTGCACATAACAAAATGAGAAGATCCAATTATTCATAGAACATGTTCCTATCTGAATGCCTATTGTTATTAAGGTGGTGAGAAAAACATAAATAATTATTATTTTGGTTATTTAACTCGATGTTTGGGTAATAAAATTTATCATATTTAGACAGGCCTAAGAAAATACTAACCTTTCAGAACATATCGTTCAAAATATCTCTTTTAACTTTAAACGTAAGGATATACAATATACAAGATGAATTCAAATTCTAAAGAGAAAATAAGAAAAAGTTCATCTAAACATCTTTCTACACATTTTTTCAAGAAAAACATCTCGGAACCGTTTTTAGATATTGCATTGTTAAAAGGCATTGGTGTGAGAAAAAAAAATTCAACAGTGGATTGAATGCTATATAGGTAATATTAAGGTTAATACTGAAATATTTTTTAACCAAAAAAAACAATACGCCACAGATTTTTTCAATGTTCATACTATTTTCTCAAATGCTGACTAAAATTATACGAAATTTACGTCCTGTTCTTTCTTGATGTGATGAGCTATTTTTGAGAAGGAAACTAAAATGCGTTTTAATTAATGCACCTACCTTTGTATTATTATAGTAAAATTAAAATTAGCTTAAAACTCCCAAAGATTAACTCGGATTGAAACTATGAAAAGTCGGGCAAAGTTGACTACAAAATAATTAATATGCGATATACAGACATAGTTCCAAACATGTAAAAA
Source organism: Kuschelorhynchus macadamiae (assembly GCA_030620095.1). Classification (NCBI taxonomy): domain Eukaryota; kingdom Metazoa; phylum Arthropoda; class Insecta; order Coleoptera; family Curculionidae; genus Kuschelorhynchus; species Kuschelorhynchus macadamiae. The sequence goes on along the minus strand of JAUTXW010005285.1, from coordinate 145,963 downwards.
GGTTCAATTTCCCTAGGAATTAAGGCACTGTATTTCCTAAGTGAATTATTTTAAAGGCAACTTTATTTGATATTTTATTTTCTTTTCCTGAATGCATGCATACAACGCAAACTCTTTTTTCTTGGACTTCGAGCCAGTTTAAATCTTAATCTAATAGAAAACACGGACATCAATTGAATACACTTTTAGTTTATATGTATGTATATATATATGTATATATATATATATATATATATGTATATATATATATATATATATATATATATATATATATATATATATATATATATATATATATATATATATATATATATATAGCAATTCACAAACTAATATCGATTTTGAAAAAGTCAGTGGCTTTGAATTTTTCTACATCAAAATGTTTCAATATTTGTTAACACGCAAGCAACTGGTGAAAGTAAAAAAAAAGTTTAATACAACGAAATGCCTTTTAACGCCTACATGCTAAAATTGTATGCAAGACACAAAAGTATTTCCGTGATATTAAATAATAATTATTAAACAAAGCATTTTTAACTCCTTGTATCTCGAGTCTATAAAAAAAATTATATAAACTTTTTCATATTTTTCAATCCAAAATTTACTATTAAATCTTGGGCACTTATTTATAAATCGCCCTGTATATTTCAAATGTAACCTAAATGTATGTTTTGTGCTGCTATAATTTAAATAAAAACCATATTGGTATGTCATTTTCAATGAGATTTTTACAGAAAAAAAAATATAAAATTAACTACAGTTTTTTTAGAGAATGTCGCATTTGATAATTTTCCAGACATAAATGTTTATCCATCTGAATTACTCAATATCACCAAAACTAAAAGATTTTTCAAAAACATGTTTATTCGTTAGGCCAAAAATTTTTTTAGTCGAGTGATTATGTGGTGAGGTAGCAGGTTATTAGTTTTGTATGATGTATATCTTTAAAGCACTTAATGTCATCATAATTAAAAAAAATAAGTTGTTACAGTTTATTAACTAACGAAAGCATAAAAATGGATATGAAATTTTGAAAATTTCATTGGATGTTACTTAATTTTAAGAGGCGTTTTCCCACAAAATATTGGTAGCTAAATACGCAAAGAGCTGACTTAGGTGGCAGCCACACACGATCGTGTTTAATCGTGATCGATCGCGTAGAATTAAGTGTTGTCGACTAAAATTATATCCTTTAAAAAGGTTTGGTGTACTGCACCGAGTGCCACAAGTCGTTTAGTATTTACCAATTTGACATTGTCATTCAAACTTTAAAGCAAAATTATAAATTATAATAAAAATTGCAGTTACAAACAACGTGCTATTTGATTTTTTACATAATCCAGAGCTCAAGGTAGTTACGACAGACGGCTAGCATCGACTAAAAAATCAACATTTTCAAATTTCAAACCGGTCGGTCACGTTTGGTCGTACTCCATCGCGCATGATTGATACTATGTGACGATTGATTACAATTAGCATTTTAAAACAATGTTCACATAATTTGCTTTATTTTTAGTCGGTTATAGACGAAGAGGCTTGTACAGATCGATCTGTGTGACTGTAGCCTAAAGTATCCCAAAGGCTTTAGTAATACATTAACAGCAAATTATCAAATGCGAACAATTTTTCCAGTCTCCAAGGATTTAACTAACCAGCAATTCAGTGTAAATTATTGCGGTTTCAAATAAATAAATTCTAACTAAAAATTTTATTACCCAAAAAAGATTAATTAAACACTGACAGCGATACGAACTTATAAACAGTGTTATTATTCTGCAAGAAATTGCTTTACAAAACTTCAAAAGGTTTATTTTTAGTACCGTCCAAAAATGATGTTTATACATATAAATCCATCAGCTGACAGTGTGCAATTACGTAGTAAATAGAAACACGAACTGTTATACGTTGTTTACGCCATCCACTTTCACGATAAAGTGTCTCTGTTGGTGCAGCTGGTGCACAAGTCTTTTTATTCTCACTTATAAGTTAAAAGATCGTCTAGCCGATTGACTCCAAAAACGCCGGAGCAAAAACTTTTTTTTTCGTTTTCGTGAAAACTTGCATGGTTTCGATATGTTGTTAGAGTCAAGAATATTAGGTCGTTTAAATTTAAGCAAGCAAGAAAATGCAGGACAAGACTTTTATCTCACATTTAACGTAGGTCCTTGGAATTAACAGGATCAAAATTCGTTTCGACGTTTTGCCTTCGATTCCATGCGACACCTTCTGGGGATTTACTCCAAAAGATCAGAACATTGAAAAAACTCGATAGATTATAGATACAGATAGGAATTATCTTTAGAAAATAGCAGACATTGTAAAATCTTAGGTATGTGCGTTTAGGATTGTACAGGGCGATTCTTTATCAATCTAATGTCGTCGAAATAAATTATCATATTTTCTAACTGAACGTATAATATCTTCAGTGCAATGACCTCTCTCAGAGCTGCAATCAGTTTCTCTATTTCATGTAATAAAGAATCTTAACCAGAAATCGAAAAGGCTCTAAATACTAACATATACCAATAGGTCTATTGGTATATATTAGCTTTCTATACACTGAATGTCCTTCAAATGCGCCATTACGTTTTGTTTAAGCAAATACATTAAGAAAGAAAATCGACCCATTTCATTCAATCCATTTAATGAAAATAAAATGCCATGAAAGGTAAAATAACTTGCTGTAGACAAGCCCTAATTATTTCTGATCAAGAATCTCATGATCGATAACAGAGAAACAAATTAAAGCTCTAAGGAGTAATGGCTGCTGCAATAAGACATGCCTTTAGTTAAAAAGTTAATACTCCAAATGCCCGGCCAGGACATACATTCAATCACACCTAAGAGGATTAGGCAACGCTGACAATAAATTAAAATGAAATATATTTTTTAATCTGCTGTAACTGAAACACCTTACTGAACATATCGAAAATCTCCGAACTCCTTTGATCTTTTAATCACGTGGAGTAAAAGATTCCTGAAGATCCCTCATGCAATCAAAGAGGAAATGCCTGAACGTATATCAAATAAAAAAAATATTGCGGAAAAACTGATTTTGAAAACACAGAAAAGTGGATTTGAGAGTTGAGGATTTATGAAAAAATTTTATGTATTCGGTTTTTAAATTCACTGGTTTCAAAAATATATAGATTTATATATTTATCATTTATATAGTTATCTTTTAAAGCTTCGAGATATAGGACTAGAAGTGGTGATATTCAAACGCGAACAGCTGGAAAATATTATATACTTTTGATATCAGGAGAAACATCTATCGATCTGTGCCAAGATTTCATGGGATTATGCACTAAAATGTTGCTTCCGATGTCGTTTCTGGTTAAACCGGAAGTGGAATTTAAAAACCAAATACATTAAAATATTTCATATAACCACAACTGTCAAATCTCCTCATAACTTACAGGGTTAACCTTTTTACGTACACCATGTACTTTGACACTGACCAATTCCAAGATACGTGATTTTTTAATTGATGAAAACTGATTAAAGCTGCAAATTTTTTGGTAGTATTGGCGCTATATTTGGTGTATTTGTCGCCCATCTTTTTAAATGATAATGAAAATACTAAGACCTCACAAAGCTGCCCCGAAATGAAGGCACAAAGAGAGTGATTCATAGTGGTTACCAGTTAAAACACCATTTAGTTTAATTTTTTTCAATTAATTAATCTTTATTATCCAAAAGGAATCATCAAAGCTATTCTTATTTTGACGTGCTACAAACAACAAAAATAACTCGATCAAAATACCGAAACCATACAATTTTCCCGAACTTCACGTGGCAAACTTACAAACTATACTACAATGTTTCGACTGAACGATGGCGTGCATTAGGTCCAATCCAAAAAACAAAAATTCGCATTTAGCGTGAGTCTATACGTGGCGGATTGCATGTCTTTCGCGAACATGGCTGTCAGGATGAACACCGGTACCACCACTATTCGTACTGTCAGTCCCATCCATTCTCCTTGATCATGTGGGCTAGCTCGATTATGAACTTGCCTTCCTTGTATTTCTGACTTGACTCGAAGGCGTGCTCCTACAAAAAAATAATTGTCAATACACAAAAAAAAAACATAAATAAAATAAACTAACTACATACATGGTGTCCCAAATCGCGCCTCATAATTTTGGGAAAACCTATACCTGTTAAACACTGAAATATGCAAAGAAGTACCGTTTCTTTTAATAAACAGATGTATCATTAAACTCCGAATATGTGTGTCTAACAAATCCCAGTCTCGGTTCTTTTGGTTTATGGCACAAATTAAGTTCAAAAACAATGTATCGTTGTACACCAAAGTCCTACGTCTACCGGGTGTAAAAAACGATTCCTTGTTCTTATATTTTAGCATTACGAGTTAAAATCTGTGCTGATTTTTTTCTCGAGGAGAAATTGTAATTCCCTCCCCCTCCTCTATGTAAATTTATTAACATAATTATTAAGCATGGGGAGGAGCTTTTGCAGATGTTTTAGTTCATGTTTTTGACGAGCGACCAAACTGGCTACCATTTTAGTAAGAGGGATCTGGCCTCTTATAATGTTTGTTGAGGAAAGTATTTTAATTTTGTCGCTTATTTTTAGCCTGTCGATTTTCTGCAGGGGGATTCTTTAATATAAAGAATTTGAATCTGGCAAGCCTCAGGATTTCCGCTGAGCAAGAGACATAGTCAAATTAAAATGTATGTATTATCCAGGGTCCTGAAATAGTGCATTAGGCATCCATAGCTCGTATACCAATTGAGTTAGAAATTTCGTTAGTACGGAGTATTGGAATCTTAATCTTATATTCAACCATAATTATTTACACATAAAAATAACAGTCTTTATGCGGTGCGGAAACATAATCCTTTATCTGTTATTGATTCGAGGAATAAAATGAGTTCCTAGCACGTAGTAGTTGGGATATCGTTTTCGTTCTTACTTAAGCATATTGTTATTTAGTCTGGAATTTTATAACGTTGAGAAAACACACAATATTAATTTCTTTTCTAAAACTTTTGTTATCTCCTAACTCCAACAGGTTATTGGCCCAGGTACGTCGCGTTAGCTCACCTGTAAGAGATAATTCGCAAATAAAAAAGCATACAATCGCGAGTTCGTGGGCAACCGAAAAAAAAATGGCGGAGAGTGCTAAATGTCGAAAAGTTAAACGGGCAAAACTATCACTCATGTAACTATTTAGTTAAAATGTTGTTAATAAATGCGGATTTATGGGACATAGTTTCGACTGAATTACCGGTACAGGCAGAACGAGAGAAAGACGAATGGAAAAAAAAATGACAAGGCCTTATCTACTATAGCCCTACTTGTCGACGTTAGTCAGTTAATGCATATCAGGAATAAAGAATACGCACATGATGCGTGGGAAGTACTAAAGGAGTATCACCAAAAGTCAAGTTTATCTAGCATGGTGTTTTTGTTAAAGCGGATATGCAGGCTGTTGCTAGAGGAGAATAGGGGTATGGAAGCACATATAAGTTTATTCTTGGAATCACTGAAAAAATTGGCCGCTTTGGGAGAAGAAATTAAGGATAGGTTTGCAGCAGGTATTTTGCTGGGAAGTCTTCCAGACTCATACAGTTTTTTAATCATAGCGCTGGAAAGTAAGCCATCCAATGAGTTTACGCTTGAGTTGGTAAAAAGAAAGCTCATCGATGAGCATAGAAGACGTCAGGGAGTCTTGAAAAGTCAAGAAGATTCAGCATTAAAGTCAGTTTACAAGGGCGACAAAAATAATCGTACCGATGGAAAGGAATGTTATTTTTGCAACAGAAAAAGCCATTTCAAACGAGATTGCTTCAAGTATAAAGCTTTCAAAAAGGAAAAGGCCAATAAGGTTACTAAGGGTAATACTGATGACTTTTGTTTTATGGTAAATTTCAGCTCAAGTGACGTGGGGCGGAATTTGGCTTCGTGGTATGTGGATTCAGGAGCATCGAGCCACATGGTAAACAACAAGGAGTTTTACACCCAATTTGACGGTAGCAGAAAAGGCGTTGTAAGTTTAGCGGAAAAAGGACAGCATTCCGAGTTTAAGGGGTATAGGAACAGGATTTATCAAGTGCGCGAATAGAATCTAATTTCTGTGAAGAAGCTTACAAGTACTTGATATAAAATGGAATTCGACAATAATAACTGCAACATCATCGCGAACGGAAAAATTATCGCGAGTGCGAGGCCAACGCCCGATTTGTACAAACTTGAAACTGCGGGGCAGGCATTTAATGTTGTTTCTGAACACTCCAGTGACTGTCAGCATACATGGCATCGACGTTTCGGGCACAGGGGGGAATCTGTCAAAGACTTAATGGAAGGAAGAATGACAACCGGGATTAGTATTAAGGATTGTAGGATTAGGGAAACTTGCAGCTGCTGCGTAAAAGGTAAAATTATTCGTAAGAGTTTCCCGAAATCTTCTCAAAGCAATACATTTAATATACTTGACTTAATACATACTGATGTTTTCGGTCCCATGAAGACTCTTACTCAAGGGGGTAAACGTTATATTTTTACTTTAATTTTTTCAAAATATTCAACCATTTATCAATTAAATCATAAGAATGAAACTGTAAAATATATTAAAGAGTTTATCGAGTTAATGAGTAATCAGTTAGGCAGGGTACCAAAAGCGATAAGATCAGATAGGGGTGGTGAGTACGTAAATAATACTTTAAGAGAATTTTGAAGCAGTAAGGGTATAAAAATACAGTATACAGCGGGGTCCTCACGAGAGCAAAACAGGGTTGCCGAGAGAAAAATAGGTCGCTAGATGTATGTTAATTGATGCGGATTTATCGAAGAAATTTTGGGGTGACGCAATAGTTACAGCCAATTATCTGCAAAATCGACTACCTACCAAATCAAAAGAGAAAACGCCTTTTAAGCTATGGCACAAAGTTAAACCTGACGTGTCGACTTTGCAAATATTTGGATCAAAAGTTTTTAGTCACATCCCAAAGGATCAAATTAAAAATAAATTTGATGAAAAAGCGGAGCCACTAGTGTTTGTGTGGTATTCTACTGAATCTAAAGCATATAGGTTGTTATATATAGATACAGGGCGTATAAAAATTAGTCGCAGTGTAGTGTTTCCTGAAAGAAATATATGTGTGAAGGAAAAGAAATTTAAAAGTGAAAAAGTATCTATTGAGTTCAAAAAAGAACAACACAATGTAGAGACAAACGACACCGACGCCAGCGATGCACAGGAAGATGCTTTTACAGATTTTGAAAATAATAATGAGGAAATAGAAAGTGCTTCGGAGAAATCTAGCACATATGACAGTTTGAGTTCAGAACAATCTTATGACAGTGATGACAGCTATCAACCAAGCAAATGCGAGCTTGAGACAGAGGAGGGAGACGGCCGAGGTAAATCAAGTAGGATAAATAAAGGTGTTCCACCTGAGCGCTATACAGCAAAACTTGTTGAGCTAGGGGAAATAGAGCCAAGACATGTTCAGGAAGCTCCTAAGAGAAACAATAGCGAAAAATGAAGAAAAGCCATGGAAGAGAAAATCAACAAAACATGGGTATTTAAACAAGTGAAGATAAGATATCAAACAAGTACAAGACACGATTGGTTGCAAGAGGCTTCAAATTTGGAGTGGGTTACGATGAAGTGTTTGCACCTGTAGTTCGGCAAGCAACTTTTAGAATACTGTTAACAGAGGCGTGGAATCAAAAACTCATAATAAGATATTTAGACGCTAAGACAGCATTTTTAAATGGGGAACTAACAGAGGAAATCTACATGGAACAACCTGAAGGACTTGAAGAAAGAAACAAAAATTTTTTTTGTAAATTGAACAAGAGTCTCTATGGGTTAAAACAGTCTGCTAGAACTTGGAACCAGAAACTCCATGAAGTTTTAATAAAAGATGAATTTCGTAAGAGTAATGTTGATTCATGTTTGTATATAAAGACTATAGAAAATCAGAGGGTTTACTTAATAATATATGTAGACGATATATTAATTGCAGCAAAAGATAGAAGAGTTATTGACTTGTTTGAAGAAAAAGTTAAAGATCATTTTGGGCATAAAGATTGCAAGGAACGATCAAGGAATATAAAGTCTAAATCAAGCAGGGTATATAGATAAGCTGTTAAGCAAATTCGGGATAAAAGACTCAAAAGAATCAAATATTCCATTGGATATTGGATATTATAAGCTTGATCGACAAAAACCTATGAAAAATGGTGAAATGTATCAACAATTGATCGGCGGATTATTATATGTTGCAATAAAGACAAGACCAGATATATTAGCTAGTGTGACTATATCAAGTCAACACAATAAAGATCCAAGAGAAGTTGACTGGAATGAAGCAAAAAGAGTGTTAAGATATTTAAAGAAAACTAGACATAAAATGTTAATATTAGGAGAAGAAAGTGGTAAAAACAGTGTATTATATGAGTATACAAACGCTGATTGGGCGGAAAATAAAGAAGATAGAAAATCTAATAGTGGATACATATTTATATTTAGAGGTGCATCGATTAATTGGGGTTGTAGAAAGCAGAGTTGCGTATCATTATCATCTACAGAAGCCGAGTAACAAGCACTGGCTGAAGGATGTCAAGAAGCAATTTGGTTAAAACAAGCAATAAAAGAGTTTTCAGATTTGGAACAGAAGGTAGTTATGTACGAAGATAACCAAAGCTGCCTAAAGCAATTCGCAAATCCTAAATTCAGCAATCGGACACAGCATGTTGCAATTGTATCAAAATAAAACTACTGACTTTGAGTATTGTCCGACGGAAAACATGATACCTGACGTGTTGAACAAGCCACTAAGCAAAATTAATTTAGAATATTTAAGCACTAAGGGTGGCCTGTTTAACTGAGGAAGAAATAATTATAGTTGCGGATGGTGTTGGAATCTTAATCTTATATTCAACCATAATTATTTACACATAAAAGTAACAGTCTTTATGCGGTGCGGAAACATAATCCTTTATCTGTTATTGATTCGAGGAATAAAATGAGTGCCTAGCAGGTAGTAGTTGGGATATCGTTTTCGTTCTTACTTAAGCATATTGTTATTTAGTCTGGAATTTTATAAGGTTGAGAAAACTCAACAATTCCTATTGAAACATTTATTGACCAACGGTGTTGGTGATCTATTTCTTCTATGATTCTTGGATTTTCGGTAGCATAATAGTGGAAATTATGTTTATTATTCATCCATTATTGTGAAATGTGTCCTTATCAGATAATAGGACGTTCATAAAGAAAAATGGATTTTCTTGAATACGTAATCGAGCCCATTCACAAAACTTTACCCTACACTGGAAGTCATTTTCACTTAGAGACTGGTGCAGTTGAATATGGCATGCATAAAAACGATAAACTGACCTTTCACTTATTTGAACTACTTCACCCACACGTGCCTGACTATCAGCAAAACTGCTAATTGATTTTCCTCATTGGTATCCCTTTTTATAATTTCTTATTTTCTGTAGTCTATGCTCCCTGTTTCAAGAAAACGCTCGAGTAGTCTACTGATGTTTATCGGTTCTGGATGGCTCCTATCGGGAAACTAAGCCGCATAAATTCTACTTGTTAAAAATCAATTTTTCTCACTATTGCCCAATACAAAAACCATGACAATAAGCTCTTCCTTTAAAAAATCAATCAATTCTTAACAAAATATTGGCCAAAGTATACTCATTTGGCAACAAGTAATGTCAAAACCATATTTTCTGTTACATAAACAATACGTTGTTTTTGCATGGCTGCCATGTTTTTTTTATACTACTTTGCTGATAAAACGGACATATTGATGGTTTTCTTATAAACGGTTCAGAACTTGTAAATACAAAAAGTCATTGTACTTACATTCTGCATTAAACTGTAAAATAATAGACAGAGTGCATCAGTTGAAAATCTTAGATTTCTTGTATTAAAGCTGTCACTACGTAGCTGGGAGAAAATAGATGTAAGACCGTTTTTTAAATAATTTTCTTCAAGCTTGCAAAACGATTTTTTGTTATTTTACGTAAACTACTAAAGCAAATTAGATACAATTTTGGGAAATAAGAAAGAACACTAAAACGAATTTAAACATCCAAGAAAATACAGGGTGTACTATTTTTTAAAAAATATATCGTTACACTTTTTTGGCCGCCCACAATTTTTGCGAAAATATTTTCCTGAAATACACTCATATATATAGTATAGGTCTACGTACTAACCTAATTGGTATACGAGCTATGGATGCCTGACACACTATTGCAGGACCCTGTATAACCCGGCCAATAATTTTTTCTCTAAGGTTATGTTATTGAAACATAAGAAAACTAACAATGGAGGCTTATTTACAATATGACGTAACCCAAGCAAGCATTGTTTTCAGAAACTGATACAATATAATATTAATTCTGTGTTAATACGGAGAAAGAAGCGGTTTACTACAAAACTAATTAAGAAAAAACATAATTGGCTGTAAGTTTAAATGAAAACCAAAAACGCATCAGCAAAAACATGTTAATTTACTGGCTTAACCTTACTTTTGAAACTCTCCTGATTAAACAAGAAAAATGATGCTGCAATGACAAAAAGTTTTCTCAAACATCTATTAAAGGTGATATATTTAGATCTTTTCCGGCCAAGAACTTTTGATAAAGATGTGTGAGAGCGCATTTTTATCGATTTTTAGTATCTACTCTCCGCATGATGGTGCTAGTGCATACTTTTTAAATTACCTATGGGTTTGCAGCCGGAAATCACCGGAGCCCCATAGGTGGTGCTAAATGTTACATTTAACTTGTAGTACTGTTTCAGTATGAAAGACGTTTCGTTTTCGATTTTGTCATATCGAGCAATCTGTTATTTCAGATCTCCCTGGGTACAAGCCTGCCTGATGAGGGTAGAGGCCCAGAAATCATGATCGCAGGAGGGGGTACCCTGTGACATAATCGAAAGCAATTCTTCTTGTAGGCCGTTTTGCACCTGCAGAAATTATATATTTCTGCTATTATACATATATCTTTTCCGGCCAAGAACTTTTGATAAAAATGCGTGAGAGCGCATTTTTATCGATTTTTAGTGATATATTTAGGTAATCTTGAAGCTTTTTTTATTTAAAATTCAATTTTGATAACTTGGTACACCCAATAGAGCTAGGATTTTGGTGTAATAACAAAAACGTATTACTTTAATCTCAACCTAATCATATTAAAATATTAGAACAAAGAAGTATTTTTTTTTATAAAAAATTCATTTTCGATTATTTTTAACCAACTTTTCCGAAACACCCGGTAGAGCTGGAACTTAAAAAAATTTCAGTATAATAAAATTGTTAAGCCTGAACATTACGTAATGTCTTATACTCTCAGATTAAGAATCTTAATCTCAGCTTATACTAGCTGATTCACCTCTGCAAACTATTTTAAAATTATAATCATAAATACTGAGTGTTCATATTTTTCTGCCACTCAGTGTATTTAGGCCTTGTGATTTTGTGATTTCTTTTTAGAAGTTATGTATTCTGGAGAGCAAATAATATTTTGCAATATTTATAGGCAAGTTCTCATTCTAACTCGTAAACGTCAGTTTGATTAACTGTGTATGATCTGTTTTTGACTTTCAAGTATCCGAGAATGTTATAGAATTAATACTTTGCTGGTTATAATAGATAGTGTTTTACAACAGTTGTAAATTAGGCAAAATAAAAACTGTAACGTGCGGGAAATGTTCCAGTTACCGCATCGGTTGCCATTGCCAATCCTGTAACAGACACATAAAAAGTAACTCAAAAATAGTTAATGTATTTTTTTTACCGAGATTAAGAATGAAAAACCGAAGGTCTACTGAAACGGTTTTAGTTTAAATTAGGGGTTAGGCAATAGGCATACGTAAGCTAATTTATACATCTGCTCCGGCTAAAAAGAGGTCTGGACTAATGGCTAATGATGTGTTCGGTTTCGATCCTAATTTCATTTTCAGTTCAACAAAAATAATATTTTTGGGAATAAACTCATTCTTATCGTAATGTATTTGTATCGCTATTTTTAAATTAATGTTTGCTGTAGATTGTCCTTGTTTACTTGGTAGTAATTAAGTTATTATTCTTTTAATACATGTGTAGTTATCCATTATTTTAGATATCTCAGGCATCCAGGCGAAATACGGGTATCCTGTTATTTTTTAATAAAAAGTGAGAACCAGATGCAGAAGTTTGTAAAATTAAATTTATAAACATGTCTGTTTTAGAAACCTGGGTGAAGTTTTCTATTTTTAGTAATTTATCAACAAAGTAGAAGCATAACAAAAATATCTAATGCGTTTTACCCCTAAGGGTTAAGTTACAAGGACCTGTGACTTCATTTTAACAAAGAAGCTGCACTCATATATGTATATATAGGAAGAGTATTCATCCTTTGAAGAGATTTGCGATAGATAGAAAGTGCATAGGTTAACAGGAGAAAGGTACTTGCGGGCCAGGAGAAAATAAAAATAGTTTCTTGAAAACCGCTCCGAAAATTGTGACAACAAGAATATGACAGCCAAGATCCTGAAAAACCAACAACGTTATAACAAAAATTGTGTGCGATTATAAATAATAAGTCGGACTTGCAATGTGCTTTACTGTTGATTTCTTTACGACTGGTAAAGGTCTAGTCGTTATCGAGTGTAGACTAAAAGTTAATCTAAGAGTGCCTGCTTATAGATAAGTTGTTTCAGTAATACCTAAAGTACTACTCACTGTTGTTAAGCATTGGGTATTTTAATGTGATGTTGTGTTAGCTAAAAATACCATTGTTATTTTATTCAATGAATGCTGCTTCCCTGTTTTTTACCACGTATTATGGTGTTTAGAGCAATTATGGTAGGTAATTGTGTTCCTGATATCTCTGTGCGTGTGTTTATGTTCGCAAAGTTCTTATGTCTTACTTATAAAGGAGTTACTACACTCACAATTTATAGAATGGTTCGAAACTTACGACATCGAAACAAGAAATATAAAAACTAGACTTTGGCTGCGATACATCGATGAACTTTCATCATTTCTTTCATTTCATGCATTCAGTTCAACATTATTATCAGCAAACCTAGCATTGAAATAAACAATGTTTAAGGACATTTACTGGGTGGCACAAATCAAAAATGTAAAGACAATGCAAGCCTGACAAGTGAAGATTTTTCATAATCATACATTGTCCACCAATTTCTGGAGAAAACTAGAGTATGAGGAAAAGTTTAGGTACCAACACTAAACTACGATAAAAGCTGTTTTCATGGTCAGTACTCACATATTTCCATCCTAGAGTAGTTTTACAGCATTCACAGTATATATCAGCTACGGCGTGCAGTCCTGTCAGTAGAACGCGTTCTTCTGCTGGACCACATCCAACGTTTACACTAAAAAAAAACAAAAACTCAGATTTGGGTGCTTCTGAAAACAAAGTAAGTTTTTAATTTAATTTTTGAATACATATTTAACAGACAAATAAAAATAAGATAAAATCCCATAGAAATAAATTGTGGAGATATAATAGCCCAGAATAAAAATGAAAAGTATTTTACAAGCAAGCCGTTTTTATGGAGACGTAGGGCTTTAACCAGTAATACCTAATGCTCAACCTCTCTTGATCGATCAAAAAGGCTTAGGCTAGCCAATAAGCTATAAAGTACGCCGGGAGAAACCGAGACGGGACGATAGAGGGAAAATCGTCGGGAATTTCTCGTTTCCCTCGAGCATTAATTTTTATATTTTTAATGTTGAACAAGACAAATTATTAAAAAATGTGTATACCATATATGTGGCAAATATCGAGCAAAGTGTAAATTCAATCAAATATTGGTTTTTCGCAGTCGATGGATGTGAACTTGCTCCAACCACTCTGAACAATATCTGCAATTGTTTGGTTGACTTGTCGAAACAAAAATGTATATTCGTGGGAAAAGAAAATATGATTGACAAAGTTGAAACTTTGGCTCAACCTACCTATAATAACTTCGCAGAACTCGATCCTGCGATCAAAATCATCTTTACTCAGTTCTAGTAGATGAATCTTTATTAGATGGAATTTTTCCCACTTAGCAATGTTTGAATTGAATATCAACTCATGTTGTGATTCAAATTGGTGTCAAATTTTTCCAATTTTGAATTACATCCAAACAATTTTCTTCATTGGTAACGGTTACTGGCCTTCAAGTTCTAGGTCTATCCTTGACACCTCCAGTTTCACGAAAACGATACAAAGTTTTTGAAACGGTAGATTTGGAGTTCGATTCCGAGTTCGGATGCAATTTGTTGAACAAATTCATACTTGAACAAAGCTTCGAGTTCCAACACCATACCTTATCATCATTAAAATTTCGGTATGTTCGGTTTCGCCATTAAAAAATGTGTGCAAATTCACCATTATTATACAGAACCTCAGAATGCCATTCTTTTGACTGACAGTAGGCCAGAACTCGCCTTTGTATATTGCTGTGAATGTTTCAACAAAATAAAATCATACTGGGAAATGAGAAAACCCCAAGAAAAAATGTAAAGGAAAAGTACAAACATTTCTGTCTGAACATGTGTTTTATTCATTTAAGGGGATATCGGAGGAACTGAATCTGTACGAGTTAAGCTCACAGTGATGAAAAACTCGACGACTAGAAAAATATTCTTGCGGATAAACAGAAACCACATCTCGCATTTACAATTATTCATGTCAAATATAAAAAGAATTGATGATTGATTCGTTCTGTTTAAGTTTTTGCCCACACAATAGAAAATAACTGACTTACAAAGGGCAAAGACCTACATCCTTATTTCTAAGCATACTATGAAAGTGTAAAAATAAAAATATCGATGCATGTATGTTGATATGACTTTTGTTAGATAACCTTTTTTACTTAGAAATAAGGGTAATTTTTTGGGACAATCGCAAATTTAAGGAAAAAAACCTGTATTTGCCCTACCAAAAATTCATAAATAAAAATCAATCGATACAATAGATTAGCCATATTCAGCTAAGTCACATTATTTTGGGCTTAACCATCCGTATTTAAGGTTTGTGCCACTATTAATGACTCACTTTGTATATTTATATTGTTAAATTCAATAACAATAGTATTATACTTGTTGTGTAATTTGTTCTTAAAAATAGTGGAAGAACAAAATAATTCCACTCCATTTCAGAGTTTTACGTAAAAATGGACATAATAACGAAAAGTTGAAGATTTACTAAGATTCCTTATGCCCTTGGAACCAAAATTTATTTAATTAAAATTGAAATTTTGTCTAAAGGGGTGAAAGGAAGATAATTTATTTAGTACATTTCTGTTATGGGCAGCCTGAAAAAATGTAATACATTTATAAAAATGTATTGAATTGATTTTTGAAAAAAGTCTGGACTTTCTACGCTTTTCTGGAGATTAGATTAAAATGTACTGATATATTAGCCCATAATAAAACACTTTTGGATGCTGTCACAGGAATAATACAACTATGTTTTTTTTTCACTAACAGTACCTCTCGAAGGGTTGTCTAAGAATGTATACAAGTATGCCTTCTGGATCAGAAAAAAATTACCAAGAAGTGTGAAAAAATATCTTAAAAATTATCGCACATATAGAGCCAAATTTTCTAGTTAAACAGGGTAGGGCAGATTATGTCCTAAAAAATAAGTATACATGTTTTGTCCTGCAGGTCTCAAATTTTTGCAAAATTTGTCTGCGCGCTGGCTAATACATTCAAGAATTTTCTCTTGTTCCGAAAAGAAGGGAGAGGAAAATCAATAATGACTTTAAATTCATTTATCTCAAAAACTATTACAGTGCCGAAAAAAATCATTATAACTTCCTCTGTAAGTAATGATCTGCTCTACATTGTTTATCCTATCTGCAATATTTTAGAAGATATCCGGCAAAATCAGCTTTTTTTTTTATTTCACCATTTTTTTTGTGAGCCAGACGGCCTACGTCTGAGCACTCTGCACATTCTTAAACAATTCCTCAAGGGATGCCATTTGCAAAAAAAAATAGTGCACTTTAGTATTTTGTACGTCCCCAACCACCTGATTACTGGACATTATGATCAAACAAAAAATATTTGTCAAATTTGAACGCCGAACTAGGAGACCAGTTCACGAGAACCAAAATATCCAATGAATTATAAATCTATAACCAAAAGAAGGTATTTTTAGACTTGTAACTAAGAACTATTAAAACCTGGTTAATTTAATTCGGTGTACTCCAAATCAAATATCGTCTCCTCTAGTTCAAAGAGAGAGATAATTCTCTTGTAAAGATAATTATTTTAGGGAATCGGTCTGGAATAAGCTGCATTTACAATTTTCAAACTCGACCGCAGGATAATTTGTCTCTCAGGCTCCTGAAAACGACTTCATTTCGAAAGTTGAAAAGTAAAATTACATTTGGAATGCAGACTGGTTTCTGTTTGCCGAATACTTCCATCGGAATTTCAAGTAGCACTTTTTTACGTTCCTCTTTCAGACGAAAACAATGTTAAGTAATGAAGTGACGATTTTATAACGAGAATTTTTCGGATTTTGAGGGCTTAGATCAAGAACGACAAATATCTGCCGGGCGGAAACAATAAAGATAATAAAATGACACTATTGTTTATGAAGTTCTATTGTATTTTTTATTAATTTTGTTCACATTTTCCAAATACATTCCCGACATTCCCCGACAAATATTTCAATTTTTAACTTGCGACTCCCAACACGACTCAGACACATATCGGCAAATTTTGACTAATATATTTTTCATTTAAGTTATAAATACTATTATCAAAACCGGGCTAAGCCCGTAGGGGATTGTCCTTCACTTGAACCTACAGATCCAGAAATATTTAGTCAGTTGAAGGCAACGTCCACTCATTGGAACCAGTTCTCCATATCTCCTTAGCCCAAAGTTGCATTAAGAGGTTCCCTGAACCCTGGCTATAATATAATAATGCAGAATGTTTATTGTCACTCTAATATTATCCCCCTTTTGCCTCAATTGGGGAAAAAAGAAGTTTTCCACAGTATTTGAGTTGCTTGTCCACGTTACAGTTGATTCGTGAAATTGGCCATATATTTTGAGCACCGTATGGTAACTTCAGGAACGACTCGTTAGTACTTTAACCTTCCTTGGATTTCGGAGGCCCAAATTCACCAGTTATGTTTATCGCAGACCCTCATTAGACATAACGAGTTTGACGTTTGGGTGAGTTCTAAACAAATCTAATAAGCCTTTTTTCATACATCTCCTGACGCAGTTTATAAAAAGTTTGAACAAAATACAAGAGTTCTAAGCACACTACACTACAACTTGTTACGTTCTGGACGCGCATTTCGCTAACCAAGTTAGCATCATCAACAGATGATATAAACTAAAGTAACTTATCCTAACCGAGATTATTTATAGGTAAATGTGGTCACACTTGGTTACGACCCGCAAAAATTCTTTAAAACATTCGTTTTAAAGAACACATGGCACATTTAAGATACGGAAGAACAGAAAAGTCAAGCGTTGCCCAACATGCTTTGGAAAACAATCACCAAATAGGAATAAATAATCTTAAGTTAATTTAAAATGTATCTAATCATAGATTAATGGATGCAATTAAGAGTATAGAAATAGTTAAATGTGGTAAGAAAGCACTAAATAAAGACAGAAGGGCTATTCCCTATAGTCCCCTCTATTGCTTACTTGACAACGGTGCAGTCGGGTGCAACCAAGTGTGACCACATTTACCTATAAATAGTCTGGGTTAGGATAAGTTACTTTAGTTTACATCATCTGCTGATGATGCTAACTTGGTTAGCGAAACGCGCGCCCAGAACGTAACAAGTTGTGGTGTAGTGTGGTTAGAACTCTTGTATTTTGATCTATCTTCCACCACAGGTTCCAGTGTTAGGACTTAAAAAGTTTGAAGTTTATAAGAAAAAACGTTTAAAACTTTTTTATAGCAGCCACTGTTCTCAATGATATTTTATAGTTATTAATAGTTATAAGTTTGTGTACATACAGCGAAAATCTAGATCATACAATTATTTGTTGGCCCTTTTTACATTCAAATATATCTCTTAAGATTTTTTTGTGCCATTTTTGGTTTATGTTTCAAAATTTCATTCTAGTAAGGTAACGACAATTTATTTCATAACAATAGCAATTAAGCTTTTTCAACTAGAACATAAATGATTTTTTACATGATTTCCTGAAAACGAAAGCTGGTCTCCAACCAAACAAAAAACGGTCGCTGTAAGGGTGCTCTGGGATCAATTTTTCCAATTTTAAAATATTTGTCTGAAATACCGTAAACATATTTAAGGGGGAACTGCACGCAGTAATATGGATCATTTGCAAGCCTTCCGCCGCTGCAATATTATGTTAAAACTATAAGAGATATGTATTAGCTTCAATGTGATTTTAATAGGGAAATATGTATTGTTGGGCGCTAAAGGCGAATTTTTATGAAAAAATCAAATCTAGAGTTATAAAATAAAAGTAGATTTGACCAATTTCGACCATTTTTTGACCACTTTTTGACGCACATGCCTTCGCATATAATTTTTTTTCCACAAAATGGCTCTTTACCGCCTTACATTGATCCTTTGTCGATGTAACTGCAAAATTTGAAATGGTAAATCGTACTCATTTCTTTGTATTTCTGCAGCGCGTGAACCCTTTTGAACCCATTTTTAACCGAAATGTAATTTAAATTACCTATTCATAACACATTTTTTTGTGGTTGGACGTGCAGGAAGTTTTTTTTAATGCGTAGGTACCTTTTCATCTTACTTTCAACTCGACTAGCCCTTGTCGCTGGTTTTTCACTTTTTGCGTGCAGTTCTCCCTTAAGAAAATTCTAATAATAAGCACTGGCAATAAAAACAATAATTTTAACTCTCACAGTTAAAAAATATTTATAATTTTCACTAAAGCACCTTGATACATATAAAATACCTAAAAGATGATATATTACTTATGCTATAAAAAAAAATTGAATATTTTATATCTCCGTTTTCTTTGTGCATTGTCTGTTGACTATCTCTTAAACACAAAAGACATACTTACACAGAATTGAATAAATACGCCCGACCCTGGGAGCCTTGGAATGACTGAAACAAAAAAAATCTCATTATGTTACTCGCTCGATTCTTTTAAGGAAAATAGAGGAAATTTACTTTTCAGCAGAAAAGTCTCGCTATTCGTGGTATATAATTTATATTACGCTTCGGAATTTTCTGTTTCTAAGACGCCGGGAATTAGGTGGAAATAAACTAACTGGTGTAGTTACACGCTTGTACGGCTACACTTACGTGGGAGTGAACTTGTATGTAAGCACGTATATTATATATTTCCTTTTAATTTCGGAAAAGCTAAATAAACAATCGTCAATGACATGCCTGATGTAATATTTACTTCCAATAAAGATAATTTACCGCGTTTTCGATATTTGTCTCTATCCAGCATATCGATCAACCAAAAACCAGTTAAAGCTTGATTAGTTTTTACATAAAAGCTTATGGAGACATGTCATTTCAACTAAGTAATTCTTTATCAATATAAAGAGAGTAAGGTAAAAAAATGCTATATATCTATTAGTTATTTACTTCATATAATTAACATATACATTATAATTCATCCGCACATTATTTTTTATAAAGGCCTTTATTTTCAACTGCTTTGCCTGAAAGTCTTAAGCTTCTATGCAAGTTTCTATAGTCTGTTTTAGAAATGTATAGAGTAATAAAATTAGGTATGCAAAAGTATTACAAGGTGACCAATAATTTAAGCCACTTCCATAATTTTGCGAAATTCTTTCTTTTCATCAACTGTAATAGGTGCGTTTTGCTTATTGTTATCCGTTCAAAAACACTGAAAATGGTAGGTCAAAGGCTTGCGGTTGCATACTTATAGAAATAATTTAAATTTAAGGAAGTTTTAACAAAATGAAAATTATATGTAATATGTACATAATGTATGTAGTTGAAATAATTATTATTATATATTATTATACAACAACTAAATTATAATAAGTTATATTCTCGTCATCTGAGGAACTGTCTTCACTTCTTGACATTATAATTATAGGGTCGACCGTCTGATCGATCAAGCTGTCAAGATCTGACACCAGTTCTCTGGTGTCACTTCCTTAATAGCTTGATCAAACAGTAGCTTAACATTTTTCATTTTAAATGTCGTGTATTCCTACAAATCCTTTCACTTGCGCCCATATAAGTTCTATAGGATTTAGTTCGCATTGATACGGTGGTAAGCGTTGATACGGTGGTAAAGTGACATATTTTTCTGCTATATCTTCCACGGCGTATTTCATAAAACGATTTTTGTGTAAATTTGCTATAGCTAGTAGTTCTTTCTGTATCAAATTGGGTTTAAACTCAATACCTTTGGTAGTTAGCCAGTCGATAATTTCTTGTTTTTTCCAAGATAAAGTTGGTGTATTCTCTAAGCGCCGTGAATGACAGCTTCTCGAAGGCACTTTAGTACCCGTTGACAGGCTTTCGATAAAAACTTCGCGGGTACTGGTTATATTTTTGTCTTGCCACATTTTTTATACTTTATTGATCCACGTCTCATCAAAATAAACAATGTTCTTTTGCTCCCTGCGGTATTCCTTTATACTTCCCAAGTATTTTCGTCGCCAGCAAACAATTTCATCGCTTTCCAGTAAAAGTGCTTTTCGGTTCCAGGCAAAATCCATATTTTTTTAAGTTGTACATAAGAGTTTTCTAGTTATCATAGGAATACTGCCATCTTGACCACGCTTCATCAAAATTGTAGCTAGAGTGGGTATTTCTTTCTTAAAAGAAAGAGTGAACTTTTCTTCGAATTGTCCTTGGTGTCTTCATAAAGGACTTTTGCTGAGATCTTCCTGGAATTTTCTTGGGAGGTTCCACTTGACCTGCTACCTAAGAGTTGGACATTCCAATTCCAGTCATTCAGGAACATCGTTTAACAATTTTACAGTAAAACTAGGGTAATCGTGTTTCATGCAATCGTGAACATCTTTTCGTTGAAGTGAATGTCGCCATTTTATTAATATTCTTATAATACTGTTAACAGTATGGAGTAACAGCAAATACTAACATGTTTAAAACACAATTAAGAAGTATTTATAACCTGCGTTTTATTACCTGCCTTCTTTAAATACTAGACTATTATGTACGTATCAAATATTGCTTATCTCATTCACTTGCTAATTATTGCTTAAACTCCGTACTTAAAAAAGCCTCTTGAACAGCCCTGGCTATTCTCAAACAACCGTTGAACGAGCTAGGTTGAATTGTTTTAATTAGTTGTGGTGTTTCATTTTATTGTTGTAACCCATGTATGTGATTTTCACTTTGTTTACCTATGTGTTGTTCGTGTATTTTTTATATGACTGTAAAAGTCAAATCCTTAAAATTGTCCTGAAGATGCAATGATAAATTGCGAAACGTAGACCTTTTTGAATATTTGACTTTCCTTTTTATATCCCTACCCCAAATTAAAAAACACAGCGAAGAATTATCATATTGGATCTCTCCAAAACAAGATATATAAGATTTTTAGATAGTTGAAAGCTATTTCTAATAACGCTGTTAGAATACCTTTAGCTGGTGGGAAAAATTTCCGTATCATAGGACACTAGGAATAAGTGCCGAAGTGTTGGTGCCAGTATTTTTAGGACTATGATCAATATAGAGTTTGGTGTTTGGAGAATTCGAAACCTGGTGTTTGTAAACTTCTATGATTTTCAGAAATGATGCATTTGTAGTGACTTCGTGCCTCATTTGTATCCTGTTGATTTTCAGGAATGGGATAGAGTTTGGTGTTAAGTGTGTGGAGAATTCGAAACCTGCATTGTGGATGGAAAAGTCGGTGTTAATTGAAAGAGGAAATTTAAAATCGATTAATGTAGAATTTGCGATAAATAGTTCAGCAAACAAAAATTTTATCAATTATAATTTTAATCCAAAGAATTGAAATTTCCCGAAAATTCATATTTTTGTTTAAAACCAGTGGAAAGCAACTTCCCATTCCTTTATCGCCTTCGACATGTTCATGATTAGCTTCAGACGTGGAACAGGGCAACTTTTGCTTTGATATATTTTAGATACCAAAAGGTTGTCTAGTATTTCGACAAGAAAAAACTTTGTCTATTGTGCAAACTTCGATGATTTTCAGAAATGATGCAATTGTAGTTTTTCGATAGAGTTTGGTGTTAAGTGTGTGGAGAATTCAAACCTGCAAAAAAGTCGGTGTTAATTGAAAGAGGAAATTTAAAATCGATTAATGTAGAATTTGTCTATAAATAGTTCAGCAAACAAAAATTTTATCGATTATTTTTAATCAGAAATGATGCAATTGTAGTTGATTTCGTTCAGCCTCATTTGTATATATTTGAGATACCTGTTGATTTTCAAGAAAAAACTAGGATTCTGATTTTCAGGAAATTGCGATATAGAAGAAACACAATTTCCGTATTTAAATTTTCTCACTCTCTCTTTTACAATAAATTTTCTCGAGTTGCCTGTACCACATTAAGCCTCAGTGTATTCATCTAATTTCCGTTCAAGAGTTCATCGATAAATTTCAATTAAAGTCGAAATACCCGGCATCAACAACAAACCAAGGATTACAAGTCTTGCCCGAAACGCTGGAAAAACTCCAAATCGAGTTAATTCTCTTTTAATTATCCCTTCATTATCATAAGAAAACGATATATCGATTTGGTTTTGTCCGCGTTTTAACTTCTTTAAGGCACCCCTGAGGATATTTGCTTGGATGATGAAATATAAGGCTTTAAGGAATGAACGCACCCGTCCGGCAAAACAAAAAAATCCGAAGAAATTACGTTTTTACTTTTATTCGCAATTGATTGAAAAGGTTGCAGGCTAGATTAGTCAATTCTCGCTGATATTTAAATTGAGTGGTAGAACTATTATATATTTCCCAAGTAGTGCTTTCTAACATAGAATTTCGCTGGCATGATCAATTATCAGAGCAGCCATGCGTGGGACTATTATATGGAATTGGATTGTAAATCTTTTGCTAGATACTCTCACTTCCGAATCGATTTTAGTGGCTCCTCAGGAGTAGATATCTCCGCTGCTCTTTGCAGAGAGAAAACTCGTTGAAAATACAGGTTGATATAGGAGATGTTGTGAGATGAGGAATTAATTATTAAAACTTCAATAATTTTAATAGTATAGAAATAGCTAAGAGTAAAGTTAGCATCAATATGTAAATAAAAAAGATATATTCAATGCAATCTGGTTTATTAGCTAGTTGTTCTTCCGGTTCAGTTAACCGAAACGTATTTTAATAACTTCAACAAATATCATATTTTTAAGTTAAAAAATAACTCTAATCTATACAAGCGATAATACTGTAAGTATATAAATACTGTACCAGATTGTTTTTTCAAAATAGGTACAGTTAGAGTTGTTCCCGTTATTTAGAGAGCGACTACTGCGTTTAATATACGGGATAGAAAAAAACTTTAAATATAAAAGTTGTAGGGTTTATCACTTAGAACTGACCATAATAGTCAAAATATATAAGGTAGTGAAAGTGACAACGCAAGATGATACTCAATTAGTCGAAGACACGAAGCAAAGGGCTGAAATACTGTTTCAAGGGTTTGCAACTAAAGTCTACTGCGACGTTGTAAAACGCATAGACACATCGTTTTGTGTGTTGTTGAGAAGCACTAGATATATTCGCAGGGTTATTCGACTCGTCTTCCTTTAATATTTACAATGTTTTTTTTTTCCCACAATTTCTGTATTCCCACGACTCGTTCGAACGTTGGATCGGACTGAAACAGTTATTTTATTAGCGTCATAACATATGTGTCACAAGTTTATATTTTTCTAGTTTCTTGTTACACCTTGTACGTTTTTTTTTTCAGAAAATAAATCAAATTTGGTACACAACGTACTGTTATTATGAGTGGACGAAATGGCTATAATAAATTTTAGAAACATCTACAGAGAATCACTATAATTCGATATTTTCCACTGTCTAGATGTTTTTTACCAGTGTCCTCTCGGCAGCGGAAATTTGAAGGTTAAAATGCTGCAAATAAACTGTGAAGAAAAGTTATCTAAATTTACTTTTTTTTAATTTCCGATGGTTGTTCATAAACCACTCTATATACAATATGTCCAAAAAAAGTATGCAACATATGGGAAAACTTTTTATTATTTATTTCTCAGAAAATTTTATTCCTGATGAACGTTGGTACCTGAAGAAGCAATAGTCTTGACAGTATTAAACTTTAGGTCAAATAAACAGAGTGTTCAAAAATACAAAAAGTAAAGTTCAAAAATAAAATTTTTTTGATAATTAATTTTTTGTGCCGGCAGTTTTAAAGGCCACAAGAAATCGTAAATAAAAGCTAAGTTAATTATTTCGTTATTATTAGATTTTCGTTTCTTTTTTCAAATTAAGAAGATATTCAGAATGAACAATTTTTGGACACACTGTATACAGTGATTTATAAATTAGCACCGAAAATTGAAAGATAAGTAGATTTAGAAGAAATATGAAAAGGTTATAGAACATTTTCCTCGTAGTTTATTTGCAGCTTTTAACTTTAAAATTTCAAAAGCAAATTCTCTTAAAATGTCATCATATGTAACATTTTTATAGGTCAATGTCTTGTAGGGATGGGATTTTGGATGATATGGGATATTTTTAAGGAAAAACGTACAAAACGATTTCAGTCATTTGAACGTATAAGTAGTTGTGATAAATATCTTAAATTAAAAAACTGTGGAAGTCATGGGCGTCGACAGTTCATTCATAACTACACACCTGTGTCTCAGGAATTAGTTTCAAATTGTGGTGCTAAGTATGGATTTGAAATGTTTTGTCACACTCAACTTTGACATCGCTCATTGGCGTACGATACTAGGTGGAAAAAAAGTGATCGAGTTTTTGAAAAAAAAATGCGATTTGGAAATGTAGATCTGCATATAGCACTTTATTGAATTTAAGAAAGAAAACGTGCTCTAAGACTTACTATAAAATACATTCGAGTTCTTCAAGGTTCTGCTTTATTTGTTAATAGTATCATATTATTAAAATTATCATTTAATGTCTCTCAATTTCAATTTTCTTACCTAAAATCAATAGATAGTAAAAATAAACCAAAAAATGTAAAACATTGTTTTTGATAAAGGCAATTGTTTACGAGATATCTGCCTTTGAATATAAAAAATGCACTTTTTTAAAGATTTCTCCAAAAGCCAATGAAGTATTTTGTTGAAATTTGGTTTGGTATTGATGATGGTGAGTAAGAATGTGAGATCAAAAGTTCTGTTAAAAAATCGCTAATATTTTTTTTCAAAAAATAGGCCCCTTCTTTTCCTACTTTGGCTCACAAGCCAATGAGCGATGCCAAAACATTCAGATTATTAATCCATACATAGCATGAAAATTTGAAACTAGTCTATTGAAAGTAATTTCTCAGATACAGGGTGTACCTTATGAAAAGTGGATCATATATATATATATATATATATATATATATATATATATATATATATATATATATATATAATATAGAAGAAAAATATAACTTAGAAAAAATACCGTATGGAAATATCTTTAACCATAAAATTGCGGCAATCATTGACTTAGATTATTGATATTTTCGGGGCAGATTTTGGTGATTATGTCACTGTAAAAAATTAAATAAAAAAAATTTGAACACGCGCAAACCTCAACTTTCAATAAAATTAATCAAACCAGAAACAAAATTTGTGTAGGCAAATGGATTGGGACCACTGAGGCCATTGACGTAGATTTTGTGTTTTTTAAGAACATAAATTTAAAAAAAAATATAAAAGTAAACAATTCAAGTTTTGAAAGACATTGAGAAATATATACTTGGAAGTATTAGGTTTGCCTAAACATTTTTTTTTATTGTTTTCGGCAATGTGTATTGGTACTTACCTTCGAGATGAGCTCATCGTGATTGGCGAGATGCGCGCGGCAGTGTATGCAGGAATAGGTGCGGTGGCACTGCGGCGGCAAATACGCCTGGAACGTCTTGACCATTGCGGCGGGCGGGGCTGTGGCTGACGGACGGCGCTCGGGCGTCACCGCGGGCCATGCGGACCCGTTACACCTGCAACCACAACACCTAAATATCAATGTAAGGCTAATTCGCGGCGAGAAAAAACAGCCTCGATATTCCCGCGAAAAATAAGAAAGTAATAGAAAATATAAATATTTATCTAAATTCTGCCTACATAAAATCGCTGTTAACTCATCTTAAAACATGAAGTTTATTCCCTAATTTTTCTTATATGCATATACTCAAATGACATAATAGTAATTATACAAAGTCACTCTTTCTAATCCGTTTACTAAATTACAACTTTTAGGTATCAGTACCTTCCTGAACCTTGCAGAGACTACTCCATTACGTTCAAATGTACTCTTATAACGTATTACTATAAAGTAAAACGAGTCGTTGCAGAACTTGCAGAGTAGAAAAAATAATGATACTTTAAACTGGCTATTACCTGTCTTTATTATTCGGTTGCAACTTAGAAGTAAGAATTATAGTAATTATTTATTACAAGTAAACTATTACCTCTTGTACTTGAGGTTCCGGAGATAGGGGTCGCTGGTACGAGATTCAGTTTACAGCCATTAAACTCCATTATATTCGGTGCGAATTTATTAATCTCAGTTAGTTGGGTATGTGTCGTGTTATCGTCTACGAGTAACAAGTTAAAATGGCAATGGCGTCACGTCCCATAAGAAACAAAAGTAGCTTTCGTCATTCATCCACATTTTATAGACAATTAAAAATATCACAACTTGGTTATGCCATACCTGAACAAAACAACATAAAGCGGTATTTTAAGGAAACAAAAAATAAAAACAAAGGGTTATGGCTATTACAGATGGCAGAATTATAGTAATGACTCAAGTACCGCAACTTTCCACATACTACGACCCTACGCGCACAACGCATTAAATTTTAAAGAACCGGCGCGGAATGTTCGCAAATCGTAACCGCTTGGTAATAATATACAGTATGGGATTAATGGAAACTTTGTAGATAACTTTATTTGTACCACGTTAGTGTTCAAGACTTCAAAGTATTTGGGTATAAGTGACAGCTGCGAATTTAAAGAATCCAAAACTACAAAAGCGTATGAGGCCAGTCGTAGACAATTGATGTTAAGTAATTTGCTCAGTAAAGAAAAGCAGCCAACTTAAAAGTAAAAGTCCAATAGAACATCATTGTTTATTTTCATCTCCCCTAAACATACTTAGCTAGGATGTTTATTTTTGTGATTATAAAGATTAAAAATGTATACAAATTAAACATCACGTTAAAAAAAATCACTCTTTATAATAAGATATTTAATGATAATTACTATTTAAACCGAAGCCCAAAATTACATTTTTGAGATTTAAATTGGCCGATATATTTGTCCGAAATGTATTGAAAATTAACGAATTTTAAAGACGGATAATTTTTGTACGACTATTATCAGTATATTCACCAGAAAAATTGCCTGCGTTTTAATTTTAGGTCCTTAGCATAGCTAGAAAACTAAGTGAAACGCCTGTATCCTACCTCAACAACCAATAACGTATCCTATACGCTCTATACACCATATTCCCTATTTGAGTGTTTGTAATCGCAATAACTATTTTGCTTGCATTAAAAAAAACCATACATATTTTTAAAACGGGTTAAATAAAGACAGAAATAAGGAAGTAACAAATAGGTAAACACAGTTACATGTTATTCATGAAATCGTTACCCTAAAATTGTTACCCATTTTGGTAATGAGTCTCAGCTTAAGCAGAACGCAGCTAAGACGACGCCAAGTTCCGGTTACTTCATCCAAAATACTTGTGGTAACAATTACGTATTCAGACTAAAAGTGCTACTTGGGTACTGATGAAGACCTAAGTCAGAAACATAACCAAATTTTATTGTGCTTTAACGGTTACCCAAAAAAAATGTCTTTTTCAGGTGCATTCTAGGTAATCACAAATGTGGGTTTTTCTCTTGTTGGTGAATGTTTTTTCTCGCCTTGTTGGTGCAAAAAAATTTTGTTTGGTATTATTTTGTGTGTAAAGTTTGCGAATTTTTTTACTTTTATAGTTTCTTGGTGCATCAATATTTTTATACTTAATTTAAGTACTCTTTAGTTATGAGTTTCGCCACAGGTGGTTTCTGCTGCTCCATGATAACAGTGTATCAAGTCCAGCGAAGATTTCGTATGTTCTCTTGGTGAAAATTAGTATTCATTGAGCTTAACAGTTATCCCAAAAATATATGGTTTCTCGCCGCGTTCATATTGTTCTACTTAGTTATTTAAAAGATATAAATTACGAACGATGGCTCAGATATAACCTTTGGCCCCGGTCGGGGGTATAAAACCAAGCTTTGATACGAGATCGTGCCTATATATGAAACGAGATTTTGGGAGTTTTAAGCCGTGTGATTTGAGATTTAGTAATAGAAACCAGGCGTACTCCACGGTGAAGACTCGGAGGTATTTCCTGGGCACTAAAAGCGAAGTCCTTCTCATAGTTAGATGTTGGAGCAGTTAGGACACGATCTCATTTTAGTTGTTATAGAGGTTATGATGTTTCTTTACCTGGAAGTAGGGTGGTGCATGTATTATTAGCAACCCTGAGTTTGATTTTTTCTGCGAAATACCTGAATGTTGACTTCACGATGCCAGGGAGAAATCAAGCCGTCAAAACTAGCCACCTAGACTCCTGGAAGATTTTCAAGTGTAATATTAAAGAATATCAGTGATAGGAGCCGAATGGACCGCCTAATATTCGAATAGCAGA
Source organism: Kuschelorhynchus macadamiae (assembly GCA_030620095.1). Lineage (NCBI taxonomy): Eukaryota > Metazoa > Arthropoda > Insecta > Coleoptera > Curculionidae > Kuschelorhynchus > Kuschelorhynchus macadamiae. The sequence continues at coordinate 117,129 of JAUTXW010005285.1, read as the reverse complement.
GGCAGTTCAGCCATTAGGGTAAACAACGGTTGGCCACCCATCAAAAGTTGGCGGCTATTGTTCAGAATAGTAAAGAAGTATTACCGAGGAATATTTAAGAGATTCCACAAATGGTCTGGGACGTAGGGAGTTGGCCTAGGAGTTAGAAGATAGAAGTTGGTGGTATTGAGAAGTCCGGGAAGGTTCCAGGAACAATTCCCGGTGGTGGCGAAATCCTCAAAATGGTTGGCAGACCTTAGGCCTTATTTTTTTGACTTTTTTTCAACTCACTATCTTTCAAATACTATTCCGTTAATAAGTATTTTTCGACACAGGGTTTGAATTTTTTTCAACACGGATGTGATATAAGGATCATTCTAACGAATTCAACAGTACTTTTTATCAGTTTCATTGATCTTAAGAAAAATACTTTTTACTTTTTTTGATAGATATGGCAAGCTTCATGTTTTTTCCCCAACTAAACTTGACTATTTTAAAAAGTTCTACTTGTAAATACATTTGTAAATCCTCGCTTTTTGGGATATCTGAAGGTGACAAACCAAAACCGGAAGAGAACTGTAAAGTAAATGGACAATGGCATATCATCTTCTTCATCATCGAATTGTTGAAACAAAAAACATTTGCTTTAGAGTTGGAATTATCATCAAATTTCCCTCAGCGCATAACATACGTATTTTTACAAAAAATTATAATTTGTCCCATAATAAAAAATAATCTAAGATCTAACAAAGTTGCGAATACGAAGATTTTATTTTCCTCATGGTTTGAAAAACAACTTTTAAAGCTGTTTTTACATTAACTCTAAACAATCATTGTAGACGTTTAAAAAAGGACTGACCATCAGAGTACTTTATAACCGAACACTATCTGCTAATTTATAATTAACTTAACCGATTTAGAATCAAATATATGTATGCCAATAAATCAATATTTTTAAAATATCCACTACAAGTTAAAAACCCCCCTTCGCTATATTCGTTTAAATATAGAAAGTAACAAAATTTCGTTCTCCTGATGAAATTGTATTAATTTATTTTTTTAAATCGTTCACAGCACGTATTTGTTCTCCAAACAATGGTCAAATAAATACTGCTATAATTCATTTATATAAAGGATTGACTAATCCTTCTAAGCCTCTATACAAGTTTTCTTACAAAGAAAGTGATCGTCAATTTCCAGAAGCACAAAAGAGGAAAATACGAAATACCTATAATGATAGCTGACTTTTCGTGGGTGAGCAGACAAAGGCAGTGGCCGATTTTAAAATTTAATATCGAGTTTCGTAATTCAATTGTTTTAGGTATATTTTCTTTTGTTAATACATTTTGTTTTGTCAGACGATTTTTTAAATATTAGAAGGCAAACTTGTGTAGCTGACTTGACAGTTGCTTATAGAGTTAGCGAATACATAAAAAGTTCATTTCTTTCTACGAGTTATTAAATAATATCTTTATTATGCTCGTGGATCAATATTATAAGTCATTTTAGTTTCGAATGGATAAACTATTTTTAAGGGAGGTGAGCTAACTAGCTGTAATTCTCGACGCCCGAATCTTCACTTGAAAAAATGTGAAATCAGAAATGCCGCAGGGATATATGAATTACCTGGGGAATGAATCTGATATCATGAGATCGATAGCGGCCTATGGAGGTGTCGTACAAAGCCTCTGCTAAAGAAACAATGCGGGTTTTTCCCGGCGGATTAAAAACAAAAAAAGTACCACTACAGAGATTGTGCGTAAAAAAAATTGATAGAGATATATTTCAAATTAAAATAACTTCTAGAATGATGGATTCGTTTTTTGACTACAGATTTCTTATATAAAAATTGGAAAGAAAAGTTTCTATAAACATGGGACCACAAACCTTTCGTTTCTGAGATAGAGCCGAGTAAATGTGCAGCCAAAACACTTTTTTTGTATTAATGAATGATATTTTTAGGATAAAAATCATTCTGATCAAAGCATAGAAAGGAGAGAAATAAGAGGTGACCTCGGATTTACTTTTATCGAATGAGAAAAATAACTAATCCACAAATATAACAAATTAATATTGTTTAATATATATGCGTATAAGCAATATTTAAAGTTTTACAGCAATATCAGATAGAGGTATGCACCTCGAAGTACATCCACAAGAATAAATTGAAGCATTAGATGATGGTATGACATGCGCAATTAAACAGGAAATCAATGAGATGGCAATAGGAAATTACGGATATAGGAAGAGCAGTAATAAAAGCAGAGAGATGAAAATGATGAACTTTTCAACTTTTTATGCGAATTTGGCTAGATTAATCCTTGAATAGTTTTCAAGAAGAACAAAAAACTCATTTAATGTAGGGAATATTCATAGAATGATCAGAACAAAAGTAGGGATAAATAAAAAACAATACATACCTATAAGAAAAAAGTACCTCAAAAGCATTCCAAAGATCAATAGAAAAAAAACTATTACACAGCCAAAATGGATATATAAACCAATTTAAAAAACAAATTACGACAGCAATAACGGATAGCGGTAAAGAAGTTAATATAAATGTTAAAAAAAAAACCAAAACTGCAAATCGATTCTGACATTAAATAAAAAATGAAGAACTATAAATAGAAAACACAAGAAAAATTCAATAAATTGATAAGAATACGATTAAGGGAACATAGGCATAAGGAACGTGAGACCATAATATATGAAGTGAAAAAAACAACCAACATATGAAAAGCTAAGGCCTAATAATGGACAAAAGCAAATCTTTAATAAACAAGGAAAGTAAAACTTGGAGATATGAAGAAAACCAAATACCAGGAGATGTTAAAATAACTATGAATATAATATCGACGAAAGAGATATCCTGATTAAGATTATAACAAAATTAATGAATAAATACCTTTTTAGATGTATTTAGGTAATGATATAGTCGAGCCTATAGTACGTTTCAAAAAGGTAAAGAATTGTAAAACATGTAGTTCGGCCTGATTTAGCATTTTTCATTGAAACGAAAAGCAGTGTCAGAGAGACATTATTAAATCTATATTAAAACGTATAGATACAAGAAAAAAATTATTTGTAAAATAAAAATCACTATACTAATTTTATTGTCCCAGGACAGGAAGTTACATACCGGGGGATGGAAAGATGCTCCCCTACAATATTTTGTCCTATTGGCAAAATAGTGTCTTATTATTAATATAACATGTAGCTTTGTTGACACACAGAATATTTTAAAAAAATATCTTTGTGTATTTTTGCAAAGAAGAAACTGTTTTCGTTGCCCTTTTGTAAAAAAAATATATTACCCTTAAAATTATAAATGTTGTTGTGCTTGTACCATACCCATACAGTAAGTAACCCAGATTCTCATGCGCTTTTGGAAGAATTTGAACAAAAAATCGGTAAATTTACTCGGAACTTCCCTCGTTATGAATATTACTTTTATCGGGAATAGTAAAGTGTGATCCAAGTTAGTTCAGTACATAGTCACAGTATACAGGGTTATGATAAATTAAGGAATAAATTCATTATCTTGGAAATTAAAAAGTTAATAGAAAAACGCTCGTCGATTTAGATTTATTTTTACGCATATTTAGAAATTATTTTAAACTATACAGGGTCACTTACAAAAGTTGTACAACTGTCATCTTTGATTTTTTCAATACAACGCCTTATTTTTTTCTGCTCATTTGAATTCTCTATGAAATTCTAGACATTTTTGGTATAACATAACCTATACTGAAAATCAACAGTTATCGAAATATTCTTATCTAAATAAAACCTATCGGACATTTGTATACCCTACCTATGTCTGTCGCGTAATCCCAAAGAAAAATGATTTTGTCACTGTCACTGTGTTGACAAGTCATATAATTTATTTACGATCTGCCATTTTGATTTCAGATATTGACTATGCGTTTAACAGAGAAAGAAAGAATTGAAATTCTAATAATGCTTGGTACTGGTGATAAGACTAGGACACAAAAAGAAGTTTGTCAGCTGTTTAAAAACAAATATCCTCATAGGCAACCTATTATTCAGTCTGCAGAGAGCAAAATAGAAATGAAATGGACGGATACTGGTAGTGTTACGGACTGCTTTGGAAAAGGTCGCCCTAGGATCTCAGATGAAAAGAAACTAGACGCTCTCTTAACTTTTCAAGATAATCCACATTCCTCAACTACTGACGCAGCCTATGATAATGATATACATCAAACAACAGTTTCCAAATTTTTGAAAAAAGAAAATTTTTATCCCTATAAAGTGAAATTCGTTCAAGAATTAATAAATGATGTTTCAGATCGCAGAAACGAGTTTTGCGAAATTATGACCAACATGTGTAATCATGATCCATTATTTGTAAAAAGAATTTGTTTCACAGATGAGGCAACATTTTGTCTCAATGGAGAAGTAAATAAACAAAATTTTAGACACTGGGCAGAAGAAAATCCTAATTGGTACAGGGAAAGTCATACACAGTATCGTCAAAGTGTTAATGTATGGGCAGGTATTATAGGCAATAAAGTTATAGGTCCATATTTCTTTAATTCCTCACTAACGGGGCAAATGTATCTTCAATTTTTGGAAGAGAATCTTATACCAGCATTAGCTACCCTACATCCTAATGTAAACGATCCGGATCTTCCCAGTGAACTGTTATGGTATCAACAGGATGGGGCACCACCCCATTTTGCAGCTGATGTCAGGAGATACTTAAATGAAACCTTTCCGAGACGTGGGACCATAGAGTGGACGGCAAGATCGCCGGACTTAAGCCCGTTAGACTTTTTTCTTTGGGGGGTATGTGAAAAACTAAGTATATAAAAATAAGCCACATACTATTGAAATTCTTAAGGATCGTATTCGAACTGTTATAAGAAATATTCAATGTGATACAGTTACTAATGTGCAACAAGAGTTTTTCCATCGTCTAGGGCATTGTAGAGCTGTAAATGGTGGACATTTTTAAAATTTAATAAAGTAGTTTTCTTATTTAATTTCCTGATATGTGTTTTAGGTTTTATTTAGATAAGAATATTTCGATAACTGTTGATTTTCAGTATAGGTTAGGTTATACCAAAAATGTCTAGAATTTCATAGAGAATTCAAATCAGCAGAAAAAAATAAGGCGTTGTATTGAAAAAATCAAGGATGACAGTTGTACAACTTTTGTGAGTGACCCTGTATAGTTTAAAATAATTTCTAAATATGCATAAAAATAAATCTAAATCGACGGGTTCGAGCGTTTTTCTATTACCTTTTTAATTTCCAAGATAATGAATTTATTCCTTAATTTATCATAACCCTGTATATGTGTTACATATCCTGTCTCCTCATTTTTATTGACCGCCATTTTGTTCCATCATATCGGATTCCTACCAATATGTTTACTATTTCCTCTCTACCTATGCCACACTTTACTTTTGGGCATAATAATTTTTAAAAAATTCAATCTGAATGGTTTTCATTAACGATCCTCTTGTTGTTATGATAGAGTGGTGTGTTATTTGAGGTCAGAATCCAATAAAAAAAACAAGGGCAGTTTTTTAAATTACCGAGGTCTCGCCAATTTACTGTTGCATCATCAGGACACAGATTTTATAACCTGCATGAAACCGATATATATATATATATATATATATATATATATATATATATATATATATATATATATATACATATATAGGATATATAGGATGTAACAATAGAGTAGCGAAACGTCGACAATTTAAAAAAAAACTTTTTTTTACTGGATCCTACACCACTCTAACATAAAAACAAGAGGATCGTTAACCAAAATCATTTAGAAACTTAATATATGGGAAATATCTGCGTACTAACGGAATATGTAAAGACTAATAATATGGGTTTCATGCTGGATACAGAATCTACATGTGTCCTGAAGATGCAACAATAAAGTTGAGAAACGTCGACTATTTAAAAATAGTCTTTTGTTTTTTTTTACTGGATCCTAACCCCAAATAATACACTACTCTAACATAACAAGAAAAGGAAAACCATTTAGAAACTTAATATCTGGGAGCAACGAAATAATAGTAGTGATAATATGGGTTTCATGCAGGATATAAGATCTATGTATGTGCGCTGAGGATGCAACAATTAAGTTGCGAAACGTCGGTAATTTACAAAGATGCTTGTTTTTGTTTACTGGATGTTAACCCCAAATAATTCACCACTCTAATAAACGTTTTTAACATTGATCCGCCAAATTGGATTTTTACGAAAATATTATCAGGCCATCCCCATATGACCCTTAATTTTTGGACAAAATTTGAAGTCAATCGGGTAAATAGTATTTAAGCTATGTCGCCAACTGACACACAGACCGATAGACGGACCGACGGAATTGATAAAACGTTTCTTGGCATCTAGAGAGGCTAAAACATGAAGATATGTAAATCCTGAGGGTATGGAACGCCGTTTTACTTTTTAGTCATACGCGTCTTTGATACCAAATTTAATTGCAAAACACATAAATGATGCCTCCTGCATACAATTTTATTCGTTTTAATTTTTCCGATATCGAATTTTTGCGGATACCGATTTTACCGAATGGCATTCTTACGATAAGCAATTTCTTTGCAGACCATTTCAATTGATACCACAAAAAAGTAGTTGTTTATCCTTTTTTAACACGTATACAGCCTACTTAAAATTTCTATATACATGCGTCTTTCCTTAGTTATTGCGTTTCATCAAATCGATGTTAATAAAAATTGGTATGAAATAAATGCCATATACAAAAATCTGTTTAAATATTTAATATATTGACTCCTATTAAAATGTAATTCCGGTAGTGCGTATTTTCCCCTAAACTACATCGGCCCAAACAGTTAGTGGACCGAAACTTCACTGGCCCTAACAGTCGAAATCCCGACAGATTGGAATGTGTGGAATGCGGCGCTAGCCCGACACTTTAAATAGCGAATTGGCGAGCTACGCTACTGGCTAAAAATTCTTTAAATGGGCCTCCTGTGTTGTCAAGTTTTATTGATAAAAATAAATATATTGTTTGTTTATTCATTTTTAATCAAAACTACACCATGAAAAAATGATGTTAGCATATTTCCCTGTATTCTAACTTTGAAGTGAAAATATTTTTATTTTTTTTTTTGTTTATTATAAAGCATTTGTTTATCACAAGATAATTTCTATTTAATGGAATAATGAAGATTGAATATTGAAAAAAAAAAATGTTGGAAAGCCCAGGAAGAGGTTATTGCTTGTTTGCATCGAGATGATTTTAAACCTTCTACTTTTATTTTAGAATAGTGTGAATATGGTATAAAGTTGCAACCATTTCAATTTTTACACTCAGATAGTCTTATTTGTTGATGTTGATGTTGTTCCCTACCTAAAGATAAAACAAAAGACCATATAAAAATCCACAAAAGCCTTTAAGCTTGAATATATATCTTTCAACTAATTTGTTTTGTGAGCTTTTTGAGACACATAATTTCTACTTTTTTTTAAGTTTTTTTGGTGTTTCATTTTTTATCCTGATCCTAAGCAAATACCTATCTAAAAATCAGTTTTTATCAGTCACATATTGATTAGGGTTTTATAAGATTGTTAATGATTTTCCCTAAGCTTGTTATTCATGCAGGTACTTTATTAATTATAATTTGTTTTAGGACCAATGCAAGTCTTGATGTTTGATATAGGTATCGTAGACAAGGCTTAGGAAGTTAGTTCTGCTCATATGTATGTGCATTGCAGATATTAGTGACGTGTATATTATAGTCATACTTGAGTACTCTTTGTTGCCCTGTTTGCATAGGAAGAAAGAAAAGACTTTAGTTACGGGTATTGATCTGAGTGTCATATAGCCCCAGTTATAGCCCATTCCATCAATGTAATAATTGGGCCTCTTTGTTATATGGAAGCTTCAAATTCTGCACCTTTAAATTTACTAAATATGCTTGAAACATAAAGTGGATAAATTTACTAAATATGCTTGTCACATAAAGTTGCTCATTTATAATTACTGTTGCTGAGAAAGTGTGTAGTTTGAGAAATAAAAAAGATGCACCATATGATAAATGTAGTGTCAACTTTATTTTTAATTCCATGTTGAATAAATTTTTTAAAGTGTATTACATATTTTGTATATTAATTAAAGATATATAGCTAAAGTGGATTAGAAATTTAAATAATTTTTCCCCATATTTTAAAAATATTAACTGTGGCCTATTTATATATTTTCTCCAGTTGGTATACACAATTCAGTAATAAGTTAATTTAGTAAGTATGCCAGATATCGCACATCACATCTTCAATTTTTTTTTAAATCTACGTATGGTTTAGGAAAAAGTTAGGTGCATGATATAATTTTAAATGACAAAAGTCTTTCGAAGATACCCTCAATTAATTTCATGCTTTCAGATTCTTAAGTTTATTAACTGGTATAAAGTAGTTTAGATCTTGTAAATTATTTTATCAATTAACTTTTAAAATATAAACTTTTATAGCCTAATCTTATAGAATTTCCAAAAAATATTACATCTTATTGTTGACTTTACCATATGTTGGGAACTGGCCGCCAAACTTATAAGAATGCGTATTGTTAAAAAAAATTGTGGTATATCTTTTAGAATCTTTATTCAAGTAAATGTTAAGTTTTCTAAATAAATAGTTCCAAACCTTAAGGTTGAGACAGTGTTTCAAGAGGGATAGACATTGACTAAAAGCATTATCCCTTATAATACCTGTTTTGTTTAATGTTGGATTAAGTAAAATAATTTGTAATTGAGAAAAATCTAGTTTAAACAATATCTTATTTAACTGACTTTGACATAATGTCATTATTTGTTAAAATAAACTCATAGTAAATGGTGCCAAGGATATATAATCAAATCCCATTGGAATTTAAGAACAAATCGTATTATATAATTACACAAAAATCTTGAATACTTCAAAAGGAAGTAAGCATTTTATGATGGCATACGAATTTTGATTGATCATAAATTAAACCTTCATTTAACTTTTGTTTTGTTGAAAGGGGTAGAAAAAATGGTAAATGCAGAAGTTGTAGATTTTTAATCTATTAGTTTCTATGTATACTGGGTGTTTTTTGGAAAAGCATGACAATTTTTTTTTGTTTTGATGGTACACCCTGTATATGTCCATCAAATGGGTCTTTTCTTGCTAATTATAATTATATTAGGTTTGACACATTGAACACAGGAAATTGACAATATATCTATTATCAGAGATGTTAGAGAAAACATAACACAGATATGAATAACTTGCCTCTTATGTCATGGTTTTTCTCAATTGCCTTTAAAGGTAAAGATATCAAACCTAATATATTTATGATTAGCAAAAAGATGCCTATTTAATGGACATAATATAACATGGGTGTCCCACAAAAAAATGAGGGTTCAATTTATAATCAATATTCCTGTACATCATTAGATGATAATTGATCATTTTAGATGATAAAAATACTATTTGTTTGCCTGTCATTGTTATTATATTTTGTTGTTGGTAAAAGTATTTCTGATAAAACCTATCTTCAATTTTAATTGTCACGGTTTTAATATGATAATTTTAAAATAATGCACATACAGCTATAGACCATGGTATAGTGAGTATATTATATTATTATCCTTTATTTAGCATTTTGCTAGTTTACAAATTCACAATGTTTGTATTTATTTAATATATTGTTATATAAAAAGAAAACTTAATTTTACAAAAGAAATAATAAAGTACAAAACATAGAAAAATAGTTAAGTAATGAAACCTAAAATATTTAATACAGTCAGGTAATAAAACTTAGATACTGAAACTAGAAGTAAAATATAAGTTTAACTCCAAAAGAAAAAATTAAGTGCTAAAATAAATATAATATATAATAACTAGGAATAAGTTTTGTAATTTTTTAATTAAAACACATAAATTTACTGATTTATTTGTTTGTGCCCGAATGCATAAAAATCATACAATTACATTAACTATTACAAATTTAAGTACAGTAAAAAGCTTTCAATAAATAACATCAGAGTCAACAACAGAAGATTTTTTAGTTCGAAAGTTCATTTAGAGAAATGATTTATATAATTTCCCATAAGAAAATATAATGAGAAAGAACTTGGTAAATTTCAATAAAAACTTTTAAGTAACAAATGTCCACTTAGACTCTGTGACATCAAGAGAATACATTTTTCGTTTTTCACTCCAATGTTATACTTCCTTCCTCAGCAAAGCTTAACTATCAAACGTTAGCTAAACATTTTGATGGTAAGGTCTGTTTGAGATGGAAAACTGTTACTTAAATCACAATATCCAAAGTTTTGATCTTGATCCTAAAAAACAATTGTTTTCCTTTTCAATTTCTCCAAATGCAACAGACCATAATTATTAATTATACAAAAACAGATGTTTTAGTGATCCATATTTCTTTAATTTTTTTTGCATTGCGTAATGAAGCTACATATAATTTAGTGAGTTTTTTACCCTTACAATAAAAAAATACTGATATTTAATCTCCTATGATCATTTTTGAAGCTTAGATTGCATTGGTTTTGATTAAAATGCTACAACTCACATCACTTTTTTACAATATGAATAATTTAAGTCTGACTACAAATTTCATAAGAAATGAATTACTGCTACCCCTCTTTTTGACTAAATATGGTGGTGGTTTTTGAAGCTAGATTTAAGATGGGAACGAACTATTTTTAATGAATTGAAGAAGTAATCAAAATAACTGGCTTCTTAAAGCTAAAGAAGCAAGCTTTCAAATTCTGAAAAGATTAACAAGATTGTCTTGTTTTTAAAATACAGATACCTGTATTTTTCCTATGATAACTTTAATTAAGTTTATGTAGAGACTGTATGATTTTTTTCTGAGTCCAGTCTGGAGTAAGCCTAACCCTGGATGTAATAATAATAATAGCTATATTTTAAAAAATGATATATTTTAAATCATTCTGTGTATTTAGTCACAAATATTTGTAAAAGTTATACATCTGTGTAAGTTTCTAATTTTTGTGAGGCATTTGACACAATCCCTCAGGCTATGCTACTGGACATTGTGCATAGCTATATGATGTGGAGGATCTGTGTTAAATGTTTTTAAAATGTATCTGATTATGTTAAAGTAGGAGGAGCTTTGAGCCAGCCTATGCTGATGACTTTATTTTGATTTTCCCCAGTAATACACAGGAAGAAGTGTAGGATTTATTAATTAAGGACATGAATAAGGTTAAATGGTTTTTGGATCATTTTAAACTGACTCTTAATGTAAAGAAAACTAATTTATTCAATTACATCAATTAATCATCCAAATTTTAATTAAATTAGCATAGATTATTTGAGTGTACTATTACAGCTAGGAAATAAAGCAATAAAAAGTTTTAAGAAGTAAAAGTCTATTCATAAATAAGTCAAGACACATTGTAATGGCATAAATAAAAACCTACTTCACAAAATGGTGAATAAGTCCTTATATAGCTTGTTTTCAGAATAAATCTAAACCTAAGATTATATTAAACATAATTTTTATTTAAAACACATTACAGTAAATGTTATCTTCTTATGATGTAATCGGTTTTCTCAACTCACAAAGGGGTTGTTTTCACATGCCTCGCCCCTGGCAATAACTGAATCGGTATAGTTGGTAAGAAGGCCAGATTTTAACCAATGACACAGTCCAAGATATCATTTTCTTACTTTCTAGAGCTTCCATCTTGTTGGTGATCTTATTACATAATGGTCATCCTTGGGCATACTAAAAATAAAGAAAATCTCTAATTACTTTCAAAAACATTAACACACTTATTAAAAAAAAAAAGAAATGAATGAAATAGATATGGCACTACTTAGAAAAATATTCACTGGTGAACTTATGCTATTTGAATTTTAAAAAGAAAACGAAAAAAAAAAACTACATATATTTAAATAATGATCCCATTAATTTCAAAAAAATGATCAAACTAAATGCTTATTTGTGGAAGTATGTTATAAATATATCAGAAGTTGTGCCATCTATGCATTTTTATATTCCGATAAAACTTTAAATTCTATGAATGTCAGTTTTTAAATATTTACAATTGGACAAAAAATGGTGGATCTACAGGCATTTCCTTTATTTTGTTTAGCTGGCCGTGTCACAAATATTAATGCAATTTTTAACAGACTTCAAAAAAGGAGGTTATCAATTTCACCCTATGCATTTTTTTTATGTATGTACAACGATTATTCTGTGATGGTTTCAACAATTTGGATGAACTTTTCAGAGAATATTCCGGATATTGCTCGAGTGGTCCCACAGCTAGCATATTGTAAAAAAGTATGACGTTCACCATTTTATCAGGAATTTACATAGATATTCTATGGTTATTTATTAAATATGACTTTTAAAATAAAACTCATATAAATAGAACTAAAAAGGATGAAATAAAAGATGTATAAAAATTAAACTGACTTCAAAAAATGCACCTAAAATTGGAAAATAATATTATATTCCATCTGGAAAATTTTAGTCACCAAGCGAATAGAGATAGTAAAACAAAACACTCGTTACATTAATATATTTTGGTAATTAAGAATAAGTTTGGCTTTGACTTCACAGACACAGGGTATGGGATTCGCTTCTGGCGAGTTACTTCACAATATCTACTTCAAAAAAACACTAAAGAGTAAAAAATAATATTTTATTCCACATTGAAAATTTGACTTTATGAAGTCATCTTCAAACTAATTCTTAATAACTTAATCATAAACAGACATTTATATAATGAGTACCTTCATATATGGGAATAAAATATTACTGTTTACTTTTTGTTGTTTATTATATTGATTTAGTAGTTTTTATTTCATACTTGTTAGTTTTCTTTATACAAAGTTTCAAGTTATAAAGCCTAAACTTAGGTTAAAATTTTAGACGCCTTGAGTCCATTGCATATGAAATTTTACCAGAATCACCATATTAACATCAATACTTTTTTCCTGGCAATATAGTGAACGTGGTATAGATTGTCTTTCGCGCTCGTGTATACATGTAGAACATGTTAAATATGGCATCATTCCGCTATATTTAATATGTTAGCTATGGGACCACTCCAGTAACATCCTGAATATTCCCTATTTCATCCAAACTGGTCATACAAGACAATCACATACCATTGCTTTTTCCATTCATTTAACATCTTAATTCAGCTCAATATTTTTAATTATATAAGCAAATTTAATTCAATATCTAAATCAGATTTGTCAATAAGACAGAATTCTTAGACAATAAAAGCATTTAAGTTACATTAAAATTTCAATTATATTTGTGCCATAAATAAATTCTTATTCATCTCTCATAGAAAACCTTGTAGAGTGTAGAGGAAAATTTAAATGATTTTAGTTATCATAACACTTCCTTTTTGTTTGTGTATTTTTGTCTGTTTTTATAAAAAACAATGTTTGTTTTTTTTTTTCAAATAATTAAATATATATTAACAGAAAATAGTCATTAACATTTTATGACAAATTACAAAATCAAAGTGCAACCTATCAAAATATAAAACAATTCCCAAGTCTTCAAAAGTATCAACTCTTTTCAAGGTTCTTTCGTTTAGTGTATAAATAATGTATTTTTTAAACAATGGAAACTTAATTTCTAGAAATAGAGATATCTCCAATAATATCAACACAGGGGTAGGAACGATTTGGTTATGACACTTCAGCAAATTTCTTTATTTAATAAGGGTTCTCTGGTCGGATGTATAAAATTATATATATTACCATTAAAAATAAAATGTATTCAAAAGATAAAAGTAAACTAAAAAATTCTTATTGAAAGAGAATTCTGTTCCCCAGAGCCTATTATGAATGAACTGTTCATTTAAATCATTGAAGAAATAGAGAACATCAAAATACCTTCGGGGTTCCGAGAGGTTTTCCAACATTGAAGACACAAGTGTTACATTTTGTAAACATTAACAAAATAGGTTGCCTTTTTTGAAAATACAGACCCCAAATAAATTTTGTCCCAGGCCAAAACTAGGGTAAGCATGGCTCTGTATGAGAGTAATAGTTATCTTTTTAAAATGATAAGTATATGGATCTCTTCATGTGAAATAAATCTTCAAAGCACTTTATTTTGCTACTTATTTAACAAATTTTTCTAAAAGTTATCTTTAAATAGAAAATATTTTGAAAAGAAAAAATGCCTCATTATTATTAAAATATATAATTATTTTGACATATGAATTACCTCAGCAGTTCTATATTTATTCTCAGATGGACTATGGAAGCATTCCTCACTGCTTTGTCTGTCTACTCATAATTTTATATGCAAAGCTGATTTTCATTTTTTATTGTTGCCTGAGATACATACCCCGATTTGCCAAGATGGAGCCCACTGTGGTTAATACATCCATGAATTTACTTGGTTTTCCTAAAAATGCAAACACAACTATATATCATAATCATGTTATCAACCAAATACAAATGTTTTTGTCGAGGTTTTTCTTTTAACTAACATTTAGTGTGCACTATACATTAAAAAACCGATATATTGAAGAAAATCCGAAGAGGAACATTAAAGAAAATAGATGTATACACAAAAAAAGAATCTAGATGGCTTACCAATATGAAATATGTATGTTACAATATACTTTCTGATGTCCTAATTTGATAGCCCATTTAAATTGCTGAATCTAACTTTCTAGTAATCTCGTTCTTGAAATTGCATTTAAATGGGCGAAAAACTGAGAATTCAGGACTTATCGGGAACACAGTAAAAGCTTGCATATTATTTCTGCACGTTTCACAACCAACTAACAAAACAGGCATTTTTCGTCATGTTAGTAAAACTTATTTTATTGGATCTTAACACTGATACGGTAGCAGTAGAATTAATACGTAGCTATTTGCGATTTTTATAAACTAGGTAATTCTTTGAGAACGATTTAAAACTTATTATTCAGGAATATTAATAACATGTTATCAAACATAAATAAAAAAACACAATTGACAATATTACTAATATTGTCGGAAATATGTACTTCTTTAGAACAATAATGCACTTTGGCAACAGTGACAGAAGTTTCTTACATCATTGGCGTGCATGTTTATGTATTTCGACGTTTAAGGCCAACGACGAATTCCATGCATTCCAATGTGTCGGGATTTCGACTGTTAGCGCCAGTGACGGTTATGTGTAATGTAGGTTCGGGCAAGTGAAGTTTAGGGCCAAATACATCGAACCGTAATTCCTTCAAACTGGATCGCATTAAATTAATATTAATACCGAAAACATTAGAATGCAATAACGACTTTGTGGAGATTAATTTATTTCAACCGTATGAAGGCAAATCTGATTTAAGAAGTCATGTAATAAAAAAAATTAATTTATTTTTATCGCATATCAAAAAAAATTAAAGCATCTTTTACGATATCATTTTTTTTTAATATCAATTCCATTAACACCCTAAAAATGTAAATAGAATAATGCTCATTATTTTGATTTTGATAGTCGTTTATCTGTAATTTATACTACATCAAACGGATATATCACGGACCCTTTACCATGGAAATTAAAATACTTGAAATATACATTTGAATAAATAAATAAAAGTTAATACGAGATTTAAATGTATAAGAGTTGTGGAATTTAAATGATTAGCGGGTATAAGGTAACTGGTTTTATTTAAAATGCATTGTTTTGATTTCGAATTTTTATTAATGTCGATTCTTGTGAATATCAATTTTCATTGAATGCAGCCACCTTGTTTCAATTTTAATTATCGGACGTGGAGCGATCTAGTGCAAAGTAGGAACAACAAGAGCAGAAATCTGTAATTTTTTAATACCCGAGTTTCTGGCTAGGCATGCGTTCGAAGATTTAAATGTGCGTCTAAAATCAAGCGATTTATTATTGTTCGATTGGGAATACTTAGTTATTAAATCATTGGGGAATACAATATACACTCCTATATTTAAAATGCGACCACGTACAAAATTACAGAGCATAATGAAAAAAAGTTAAAACGAACGTATCTAGCTCCCAACATCCTATTCCAAAACAAGCTATTCTACAATCCTTTGATGATTTCCTGGTCTAATCTACAATCAGTCATATATGGTAGAGCAATAACAACGACTTTTGACTTAGTGTTTATATTTATACCAGAATAAAGAAAACAAGGTTTTGAATTTCCCAGCTATAATTCACAGATTACCACACACTGTAATTTGTAATGGCAAATAGCAATTTCTCCTGGAAGCTGTGTGCCGGCGACATGCTCTACTGCAGGTGGCTTTTTAAACGTGATTTAAAGTAGGCTGACCAGATTTTTTTAAAATGAAAAGAGTACATTTAGACGAAATGTAAAAATAGGTACCAGCGTATAATAATTAAGTAAAGTCTTGTCACTTTCACAGAATTCAATGTCTTACAATAATAATTATAATACACATAATAATATGGACTAAAAATAACAAAAATAATTAGAAAATGGTACCAGATTTCGCGAAATAGAGATCATTTGTCCCAGATTTCTCAAAATAGAGGATATTTGTCGTATTTATGGAAATAGTAAGAGTACCAGAGTTCATGGACCTGAAAAAGAGAACATTCCTCTTAAAAATCGTATATCTGGTCACCCTATTTAAAGCAAACTGAAGTAAGCTTATATAGATACTCACTATATCTTTATTTATAATATTTCATTACAACAATTTCAAGTTTGTCTCCCTTGTTTAATATGTGAGTAATTATTATAATTTATAGGTATGTGCATTTCACTTTCAAAGCTGTGCGTCGATCAAGATACGAATTTACATAAATGAACACATCTACCCAGTGGTGTATTTTGAATGCCGTCTTAGAGGGGGAGGCAAACATTTGATAACTAAAAAAAGTTCTAGGTTCTTGTTGGAACAACATAAGCATGAAGACTAAAAAAAAACAAAGTTTTCATGTGTTTCTGAAATGCTTTATATAATGTAATTTTTGCTTGGGTTATTAGGTCGGGGGGAAGGGGGTGCGGGGTGCATTTGTCTCCTACACCTACCCAAACCCGAAACCCTCGTATGTTGGAATGCAGAACATGTTATATTGAAGAAAACCCCAAAACAAAAACATAGCGTGCATGCCCCATTAGCTTGGTAATTTTGTTCACAAGGTCTCTTTGCTCAATACACAAGTGTAATCTACAAAGCCGATTTTTTTTTATATTTTTAGTTCTTACATTCTGGTACTCACGCACATATTTTATGGATGTAAGCCAGGGCAAAATATGTGATAGTTTTATAGGTCCTAAAAACCGATTGATGGTTGTGTCTTGTACTAGATTTAATGCCTCCACATCTAACTGTAATAAAGGTAAATATTCAAAGCAACGTGTACCCTTCTTGTCATGTAGAGATGCTAGAGAATCTTTCGATACGAAGGAGGTGCTACAGATAAAACGTTTAAACACGCATTTCAGATTTCAGAATATAAATATAGCTTTTTGGATAAAAAATCAGATTCAGCTTTTGCTGGAAGAACATTCATTCCTTTATTTTACACCTGTCAATAAAATAAAGGTTGTGTTGTTTGATTGAAATTGTTATATCACTATATAAACGGGGACTTATATGGTTAGGTAGGGACAATAATTGTTGTATATATATATATATATATATATATATATATATATATATATATGATAAATTAAAAAATAAATCAGAATTCAATGGCCGATTAAAATTAAAAACCTAACAGAATCAGACATTATTACTAACCGAGAAAATAAGTGGTACTTCACAGATTGTTTTGTAACCTGTGACAATAGCTTGTACAAATTTATTTAAAACTAAAATTTCGAAGTGTTGAAAGTAGTTTGCCGAACCGTCGGCGTCGCACGTCTATTTTTTACATAAGGCCCACCACTGCCTCAGGCCCCGCCCGCCGTCGCGTCGGTAGTGACCCCAGCACAGAGCTTGCGCGTCATGTTTTTGCTGGGATTTAATGATTGAAATGCAAATGCAAAGGCCACAACGCGTAAAGCTCAAATGTGAAAAGAGGAAGACATCAGCGAGAAAAATATAAAACTGAGGATCTTTTCTTTTTTTTTGTCATCACGTAAATTTTGACTTGCGGCCGAAGGGCCCCCAAATACGTAAAACCTATTGACTGTTTTTTTGTCATCGCAAAACTTCACCTCGCCCAGATGAGCCCCAAACCATCGTAAGTAGTTAATTCGGCCTTGTTGCTTCTAGAAAAACAGCCTCTATAGTGCAACATACGAGTCCCCTTTTAATACTCATTGTTTATAAAATTATGATTAACACCACGATACACTTACAACGATATGCCTACCCCCGTCTCTTCAGCTTTCAGCAAGAATATTAAATTGAAGTTTACAAATATCAGATTATCTAAAGTGCTCATCGTGAGGATTCTTGAAATTTATTTTGATTAAAATAATTAATTAATTTAAAACAAAAGTTAAGAATGCTGCAAGTAAAATAATTGCAGGGGAAACTTCCATTCATATTTTATAACATTTGTTACTTGAGTTGCTAAACTAGTGCCGTCTATTGACATTTTTAGTTTTTACTTGCAATTAAAAAATACAAACCTGGTTCAGAAGTCCCTATACAGGTAGCTAAAACCATTTTGTTCTATTATTATAGTAAATATATCCTAAATTACCATTTTTTAAATTTATCTTAACAGCTTGACGGTAAGCAACAATCCACATTTTTGAAAATATATTATTTTGGAAATTTGTTTCTTAATTATAATTTCAATCTCGATTTCTACTGCCTGCAACTGCACAGATAGGACGTAATAAACAGTATTGAAAATAAAATCTATAGATTCAAAATAATTAGTTTAATAATTTTAAAAACATTTTATTGAAGCGTAAATTCTACAAACGTTTTTAAACGACAATGCATTACGGCTTATTTGGCTTCCAGACGCTGTACATCGATGTGATGTACTTGCGCGTGAAAGAGAGTTTAAATTCGGCCCGTATCATCGTCTTTTATGAGCAAGATTGCATTCTAATTGCAATCCAATGTTAGCGCAATACGCAAACTAACAAAGTCGGCTCATACTTCAGAACACAGAATACCAGACCAGAGGGGCTCCAGAATTTTACAAACTTTTTGCGTGCGAAGACTTCTCTTTCGTATGACGACACATTCGCAAATTAATTTGAGTTATCGGACACACTCACGCGAACACATTATGTTTCTTTTGGGAGGCTATAGATGGCGAAACTTCCGATAATAAAAATGCATTCGAGGGGGCTTGTATTCAATCGAAATTGATATCAATGGAAATTGGTTTCAATGAAAATAGATAATCATAGAAATTGCTATAAATGAAAATACCATTCATAAAAATTGATAATCGTTTATATTGTTTCCCACAGAATACTACAAAGGTATTCGTTAAATATTGGATAAATATTGATATCAACAAATTTGTAAGTAATAAAATTATATTATAATAAAAAAAATGCATTTTAATTATAATAATATAATGAAAATTGAATTAATTTTGTAAAGACTCATCCAAATATCCTGACATACATTTTAATAGCTAAATCAAATTAATTGATTGTTAAAAATCTATATGAAGGCTTTAGCTCTGGATGTTCTAAGGATTCAGTTAAAATTACATTTTTATTATAATATTATAAAATAAATTGCCATGATGAAGTCCCATTCAATTTAAATTGATACCGGGCATATAGCAGACTAAAAAGTAAAACGGCGTTCCATATGAGGGTGATTTTGTTCACGATTACAAACAATTTATTTAGCCGCAATCTTGTTCCGACATCTTAAATTAGTAATACAGTTTTACTAGTTGAGCCCTATACCACAATTCGTTTATGGCACACAATTTGAAAACAATCCATTAAGTAGTTTTTTCAGGCTGAATTTTTAAATATTTTATTATATCGCCATTTTGTTCCCACATCTTGGTCTCGTACTAATAAATGTAATAACTATATGCAAAAAAGTAATGTGTTTATAGGATTCTCTAATTATGCCAGATATACCTTCGTTTAATAGTTCGTTAAAATATTGTTAAAAATATTTTACAATCTTAAACGAGACGCGAATATTTAAACTCAAAGATGTTACTTAAATAAACAGATAATATTGACATGTCAAAAAGTATAGGAGCATAATATGCTAGACTTTAAAATCATAAAAATTAAAAGATGGAAAAGATATGACTTAAAAAAGTTTTGGGCAATATTGTGAAAAAAATCTTCAAATAAGAAAAAAGTGTAAATTGTTAAGTCTATTTTAATATGTTAAATTTTACATTCTTTTTAATCAATCAATTATCGTGTTTTCAAAGTTAAAAATCTGTAATTTATAATAACCCTTAAAATTGTAATAACCCCTCCCTAATAATTTAATTCCTAGTGTTAGTCTTAAAAACAATTGCTGTTCTGAGAATGCACCATATTTATAAACGGAGAGGAATAAAACAAATAGTAACAAAGCAATATGGTAAATGGCACTGATACAGTAAAGTAAATATTAAAATTTCAAGTATTTGTTTTACCAAATAACCCGCGATTGTATGTATAGTTTTTAGTATACTATAGGCATAAATAATAATTATCCCGGTTATATCGGTTTGCCGCCGGCCTCGGTAACATTTTAATCTTTCTCAGATGCGCTCCGGACCCCTTTGTTTCGATAAGAAGGTCTTTAACCGGTGTTGTGTGGACTGATAAATAGAACGAAATGTAAACATAAAGTTGCATTAATCTCCTATTTGAACCGTCAAGGTCAACGTTCATTATTAAGTGATATGATGCCTATAGTAAATAAAAGCATCCAATAAAAGTATGGACTTTATTTAAGTAAAAAAAAATGTGAGTTTATTTAAGTATGCATTTTTCAAAAGTAGTGCTTGTAACTGTAATACGTGATAAGACATGGACCTACCAAGGAAGGATTAAGAAGCTGCTTCTTAACGATCTATTGAGATAATTACCAAATTACAAATAACTAAAAAACCTTAAGGTTTAGAAGAAATTTCTTCAATTTTAAGGGATGTTGCTTTTAAACAAACCATTGTTACAAAACCGGCTATTTTTTAACCGACTACAGAAGGAGGTTCTCAATTCGACCTGTATGTATTTTATTATGTTTGTTCGCGCATATTGCCTAAGTGGCTTGGCCGATTTTAATGAGTCAAACGCCAAATTTTAGAGCACGTTTCTCTGGTGGCCCCTATATTTTGATTTGAAATCCGTTCACCCGTTTTTTTGTAATAATAATGTTTAAAAACATATATATAATTAAATTTACATTTTTTTTTAAATACTCTTTTCAAATTAAAGCATTGATGTGTGTAATAGACATACAACCCCATTTGCTTAAAGGTATTTGGAGGTTTCCAGACGTTGTCTGTATAAAAGATCTTATATGCCCTACGTGGTGTTGCTCTAAAGAGCTCCCTCTCGTTCTCAAATTGAGAGTAGGTACAGAATAATTATTACACTAATTTTTGCCAGAATGAAACATTCAAAATAGAAACACTTACTTAGTAACTTAAGGTAAAAATAAAGTAAATTATCTTACCGCGAAATATACTATTATCCAGATCATTATCAAGAACTACGACGCGAATTAATGACCTCCCGTTCTACCATTGATTACTAATTGCAGGAAAGCCAAAAGCGTTCCGTTTATTGCTAAAATACTTCTTGAATTTGAATCTTACTAAAGTCATAAATTTTCTTTTTTTGGCTCCCAAGTAGCACATATAATCATATATGGGCTAAAATGCTGTGATATTGGCTAATATCCCTGGCTAATTAGCTAAAATGGCTAGCCAAAATAACAGTTCTATTACAGTATAAAGACGGAAATATAGCTAAAGTGGGGAATAATAATTTGGCCATAATGGGGTAAAAATAGCCAATTGGCAATTATAGGACCCTCTCTTTTGATTTTATGGTTGGGTTTATTAGCTACTTTTTGACTTTAAAATCGAGCTTTTTTAGCTGAATTCTGACTTGTTTTTTAGCCGAAATTGGAATAACATTTTTTTCCGATATTTATCTAAATAATTTCTGATTTTTTGCCTTTTCTTCATTTATATAAGAAAACATCAATTGTTTCAAATTATGTAGAAATAGTATTGACAGAGCCAATCAGTGTAAGAATTTATGAGCCAGGAGGAAATGCAAAGATAGCAAATCATGGTTTGACGGTAGGTAGGAACAACAAACACTTGCGAAGGAATTTTTACTGTTAAAAGAATCTAAGATAGGCATGTAAAAGACGCGCCCCTTCTTCAAACTAAAAATTTCGATTTCTACAAATATGTTTTTAGTTTGGAAATGCATTTTACTAAAAAAATGGGTTAATGACGTAAAAAAAACATGCATGAAAATACGTATTTATAGGTAGAAAGAATATGTTTGTTTAAAGTGGTCAAGTAATAGCTGCTAGAAAAATAGTTTAATTTTAATTTCAATCAAGGCGGATCATAAAAAGCTTTGGGCTATTTTTGAAGCAAATATTCCTTGAAGTTGGCCACTTTGTAACCAAATATTTATCAAATGGTAATAATTTTCAAATGTAGCCAAAATTTAGCAACATTTACTAAAAATTTGCCAATAAAAATGCCTACTTGGTTTGCCTTTAGTACTCGCTAAAAATGGCTAATTTAAGACCCAGGAGCCAGCGTAACAAAATTAAACGACGATTACCCCAAGACGGCGTTTTTCTATGATATGTGGTGCAATATTTAATCTTTTTATTAGAGATTTTGTATGGTAAATAATTTATATTTCGTTTTTCTAAATATATCTTCAGTTTGGTTAAGTATAGTTTTATAAGTTATAAAGGTAAATTTGAAAATGTGGCTTATTTTGGCAATTTTATAGCAAAAATAAGCGAAATAGAACTACCCAATTTTCATTTAATTTTGAAATAAATATATGATAATAAAAGCCATATTTTTTCCTCTTAATTTTTGTTGTCTTAAAATGTCATAATCTGGCATTCTTATATAGGTATTATTAATATGTTTGGTTGGAATTTGGGAAAAATGCCTACTTATTGGTTATATTCTGACCTCGATTTCTGTTTAAAATGCCATATTCTGGCATTTTAAACAGCTATCTTAACTTAACTTCAATACTTACTAGAATATATCTGGTTATGTTGTGGCAACAAAATTGGCAGATATTTGTACTTTTTGGATATTACAAAAAAAGTTGGAGGTTTAATTACCCCATAAAAGATATTTTTTGGCCAAGTAATTATACTATAGCCTATTAACCTACATTAAAAACTGCTACTTTTGCAGCCAAAAAATCTAATTTAAAGCGAGCTTTCATGGCTAGGAAACAAACCAAGAATCATTTGACAAATCTCTGGTTTTTATGTGTCTTTTATGGCTAACTGTTAGATAAAAAAGCTCATGAGCTAATTTATGTTACTTGGGCTGCCTTTCTTCCATTATAAACGGCACAGTCTCAATCAACAATCGCTCACGTACTCCGTACATTTGTAAGATCTTAATAATTTTATATCGCATACTGTTTTAATATGTAGACAAAATTTCTATATATTTTATAAAGCGCAAGACAACGCAAATAAACAGTTTTTTCTGTAATATTCTCACAAAGTATTGCAAAATGAGTAGTAACAGAAAAAGAAAACTTAATTATACTCCGAAAATTATCATCTTTACGAGTACTTGCCCTCCCCTCCCCCCTCGAAACGAACGACGCTCACGCTAACGAAATTACTGTAATACAAAAGGCATAAACTTTTGCCCGAACTCTTTTTTTAGTCAGTTTGTTCTTCCTTTAGTATTCCACTCAACAACAAATTCACTTTACTACCAATGTGTAAGAAAATACAAGGCAATAAAACCTGCTTCTGTAAAATTTGCTTTTTGTTGTTTACAAAAATCTGGCGGAAAGGGCTCCATATTTAGAGAGACAAAATGTCAACATTCCGTTGGACTGTCAAATCGGTGCTGTAAGAAAGACCATCCACCATATAAACTTAAGATAGAAATGTGCAATTCGTTTTACTTTTATTCAAGTCGTCTAGATTTTACAGAATCTTAAAGTCCGAAATTTAAATTTTTGATTTTTGGAATAAAAAAAGTTATTTAGGAAATACTCGTAAAATCTAAACCTATCGCGTATAGCGTATTTTTTTTAAAAAGAGGGATATAAGGGATATGCTGTAAAAAAATACAAAATATACTTTTAGTAACCATAAACTTTTTTTACTTAAAGTCTTATTCTATTTGTAATAGCTAACAAGTCACTTTGGGTTTTATCGGATTTTTACCTCATATTCAAGAAGGCGCGTATATCCGATTATTGCAACTAGTCAGGAATAGGGATGGCCCTTTTATCGATAAGTCATCGGCGACATCGAATAATACATAAATAAAAAAATATCGATATATTGATAGGTATCGATAAGTACCGATAGGTATCCGATAATACCGATAGTTAGCCGATCGGTGCCACCGATAGTTATGGATAAATGGATTACATATTTACAAAAGTGAGGACTTTTTTTGCTGTCTCGATAGATCTGTTTTACAAAACCGCCTTTGTGCTAAATGTCGATAAGTAGCAATGCACTATCGGTAGATAGAAATAACTATCGACAACTTAATTTTATCGGGAATAATATCCCTAGTGCATCTAATTTTTCCGGAAAAATTCGGAAAAACAAGTTTCTAGGTAATTTGTTGAACAAATAGCATGGGCGTTAGTGGTTTTTTTCCACTTGCCCGAATGCTATTTTTACTTCTTTCTTGAGTTCAATAGACGATATTTACTAATAATATTTTTATTTAAAACAACAGTAAGAACAATAATTATTAAACTAAAAAACATTATATAATTACTTCATACTCATTTTAAATTACCTTGTCGAACTTGAATATTTTTCCGATTTTTTTTTTCGGAAAAACTGATGACAGTTGTGTCGGGCAATTTTTCCATTTGAAAATTAAATATGACGTCCGAATTATTCTCAGTAATTGACAAAATTGATAGGAAATAGGAAATTAATCGACAAAATTTCACCTATGGATAAGTAAAATCTATTATCGCCAGTCCCTAGTCAACTAGTCAGGTATGTCGGCTCAATGGTCTACGGGTATGATTTTCGCTTTGGGTGCGAGAGGTCCCGGGTTCAAATCCCGGTTGAGCCCAACTTTTTTTATTGCAATATTTTAACTTTAAGCCCAATTTCCAGATTTCATAAATTCTAATTGACAGGATAATTAAAATTACCATTTCGTTACATTAACCGTTTATAAAATTTCTCTATTGATAATCGAAAGTTGCCGACGCCTACAGAATTCTGGGTCAAGAATATAAAAATAAATATGCTTCTTATCTTGACTAATTAAAAAAACTGCATTGATATTTGATTCAACAAATTTAAGAACTAACGATATTAATAACGCCACAATCGACCAAACGCGGCAAAAAATAATTACTTCAAAATAACTTGGAAAGTTGTCATTAAAGGGAAACATTGGCAAATGTCACAAGAATAGCCAGTAAAATTGTCTAGAGGGAAAAGTCTAAAATTTTGAATTTAGAAATTAAATAACTTTCGGTTGTATATTTTAAATATATAAATTCAAATTTGAAATGCGTAAACTGCTTCTGAGAGGGCAGCTGCCCTGTTGTCTGGCTACTCCAAAAAAGATTTACAAGTTTCCGTGGTGTAGTGGTTATTACATCCGCCTAACACGCGGAAGGCCCCCGGTTCGATCCCGGACGGAAACATTACTTTTTTTTATTACAAACAAAAAGTAGTCCATTAATTTATTTGGGAAGTTAGTCATGTATTGATTTATATTTATAGGTTGAACGTGCTAAAGAAATATTTTAAATAACTGCCTTTAAACCCTCGTCGTTTTCATAAGTTCGCGATGGGGACTTCTAGGTGTAGTTTTAAAAGCGCTTTGAAAACACCAAAAAGTCTGCAAAAGCTCCTTTCTACGGTTAACTTCTGTTATGTCTCCACGCCCAAATTGAAAGCCAAAAATTTTGCAAAACAATTCGCTGAAAATTCTACTTAATCCCTCCTTTCATTAATACCGGTTTTGCCACACACTACGAGTTTACCTTCAAAGTTAAAAAGGTTCGGCGTATGTTCTCAAACTCCTTTAAACAAAGTCCTCTGGCCTTGATAATATTCGGGTTATAGTCCTAAATCGGTAAATTTGATTTTACCCCGAACTACCCTCGTTATGAGTCCTTCCTTTTATCAAGGAAGGATGTATAACTCAATACAGTCTTACCGAGAAAACCGCAAAGTTTTTGACATTTTACTTTTTGTTCCAAACAAATTAGCCATAGCCTACTAACTACTAATTGGACACAAAAGAGAATTTTAGAAAATCTCGAATGTTGAGCTTGTTTTTTCAAAATAACCGCATACATGTATATATTTTTGGTAAGCCCACATTATTTCTAATAAATATAAATAATAATATACATACATGTATCTCAAAAACTAAAAGTGATAGGTAAATTCTGTTGGCCCCATGTTTAATTTCACAAAAAATAGCACGTTGTCGCAACCGCAACCTTATATCTTTAAAAATAAGAGAGATACCCCGCAAAAGCGCCGAAAATAGGATATCTTGTACAGCACATACAAGGTGCTCTAAACTCGATGACACCTTACCCGTAAATAGCAAACTACATGTGCGTCTATCTACTACTACTACTACTACTTGTGTCACTTCTGGTTTGATTGGAAGTGAGGTCAACTTCCTAACTTTAAATGAAAAACATTGTATATTATTGTTAATTTCAATTACAAGCTTCATCTTTAACTGTTTTTGAAATATTCGCGAAATAAAAATAAAAACGAGATATACATCGTTTTAATTAAAATAGAATATCATGAAAATCTCTGTCTTTATCAATATAAAAGTTTTAGGAGCTATTATGGATTCACAAAACAAAATTGACATATTTACATAATTTATACAGGGGTATCTCAAAATACAATGTTGTTAGTTATAATGGTATCGGTTATAGCCTACAACAAATATTTTTAAATTTTAAGTATCTTTAATAAGATCCCTTTTTTAAACTTGAAAAATTAGAAAAATTTAACCGATAGATATTGGGACAGTATACCTTTTTGAAATCAACATCCAGTAAAGAAAATATTTAACTACAAATATACAGAGTGTATGATAATGATATTTTTGAGACGCCCTGTACACAGTAAAGTTAATATTTCAATTTTATTTTGTGAATCCATATTAGCTCTTAAAATTTTTATTAATAAATAAAGATGTTTTTATAAAATTCCACTTTAACTAAAACAATGTATAAGTCGTTTTTATTTTTAATTCGTGAATATCTCAAAAACAATTAGTCAAGCTATATAATACGTAATATGGAAAAGGATTTCAAATAAAGCAAGAATTCAAATTAATCACAATATACAGAGTGTTCCCTTTAAAATAAGGAAATTGACCTCACTTTCGGTCAGACCAAAAATGACACAAAAGTCAAAATATTTTGCTTGTATAGTTTATTTAAGGTTATACGACTATGCCAAATAATTAGAAACAAATCATATGTGTAGTTTTCCATTTACTGCTAAGGTAATGTGGATTTGGTGAGTCTTTTATACAAGTTATGTTATCTTTCATTTTCTTAATAAATCGAAGGATTCATTATGAGAGGAACTTCCGGTTGAAGTGCTTTACAGATCGGTTTTACCCAATTACACAGAATTCTAACGAATCCTTACATTTATTAGGAGAATCAAATAACACAATTTGTATATGTACTAGTACTGTACACATTTCTGAATAATTACGTGCCGAACTTCTTTAAAGAAAGGACTTCATAAAGACGGAATTCCTGGTAAAGCCAAATTACCAATTTTTACAGATCTCAAGTTTTATAGAAATCCCTGATGCCAAAAAAACTGGTTTTCTCAATTTCATGTGTCTGCCTTTTCGCGGGCTTGGCTAAAAAACTACTTATTCGATTAACTTCAAATTTTGGTCAAAAATGTAGGTCATATGAGAATGACCTGGTAACATTTTGCTAAACATCCAATAGAGTGGAACAAAATGGCACCCTAGTGATGTTAAAAAAAATATTACTAAAAAACTACTCTAATTTACCACAAATTTGGCACAAATATCGAGTATTACGTAAGAGTAAACTGGTAAAATATTGGTACGAATCCAAGATGGCGAAACAAAATGGAAGATCAATAAAATATTTGAAAAATCACACACATTGACTTCAAAATTTTTGCACGAACTATGTGTGATATAGAGATCAACTGGTATTGTAAGTAAATTGTTATACGAATTCAAGATGGCGGAACAAAATAGAGGCCAAATAGAATGTTTGTAACAGTCAAAAAATCATCCTCCAAAGTTTTTACAGATCTTCACGTTTTAGGGTCTTAGATTCCAAAAAAAAACATGTTTGCTCCATTCCATCGGTCTGTCTGTCAGTTGGCGGCATAGTTTAAAAACTACTTTGCCGATTGACATCAAATTTTGCTCAAAAATTAAGGGTATATGAGATGGCCTAGTAACATTTTGGTAAAAATATAACATGGCAGAACAAAATGGCGGCCTAGTGGAACGTTAAAAAATATTACTAAAAAACTGATTATCCAATTTACCTCAAATTTTACATAAAAATCACGTTTTACATAAGAATAAACTGATATTATTTAGGTATAAAAAAATTAATAAAAATAAATTACTTACGAGATTGATGTAGAATTTTGTGCAAGGATTAAGTGTGATATAGAGATAAGTTGGTAAAATTGTGGTATGAATTAAGGCGATTTATACTAAAATGCAACTAAAATAATCCCAATATACCACCATTGTCCTAAAAATAGGTTAGTCCATTTTTATGTTAAGGCACACCATGACGATCTGAGACCCATATAACATATAGTTGCCTTAATCTCTTCATACCTTGTGTTACAGAGCTGGGAGTTGCAGATTCCGACAAAGATCGAAAATACGCCTAGTCAGCAGGCTAGAGTCTCGTTATTTATCGGAATTAACCATACATATCGATCCACCAACTAAGAAAGGTCAGGCATCACCATCCACCGAATCAAGAAATAGATCTCAATTTGTCAATCCTTCTGGTGTCCGGGTCTGGTGAGATTTTAAGTGTTGAATCAAATTAAGCCGCACGCTCCACTACTGGTGGTAAAAAGCGAGTAAATCTCAAATTAATCTTTGGACCGTGACTGTGGCGCCATTTGCTTAAACTGGTAATACATCGTGATATAAACAAAGTTCATTATGTTTTTGGTGTCAGGCCTGCAATCTCAGTGGTAGGTACTGGAACTGCATTACACTGTGTTCCATCCCCGTCGGTCAATGTATTTTTTTTTAGATTTTTTTTATCAAAACCTATAATTTCGTATGTAATTTGTTTCAAATATCGGAAATCGTTTTTAATTAGCCCTGGTTAGGCCTTTCTTTTTGGGTTGATGTAAAACAGGTTAGTTATAATAAAACAAATCATGGATTGGTTTGGGTTTTAACCGCTCGTTTGGTGGTGACCTTCCGTTAGTTACTTTAATTTTCAGCTTCGCAACCATACTTCCCCAGAATGTGAAATCTTTAGTTTACCGGAAAGAGTCATCGGAGGAACGTCAACAGATCATTGGCATCATTTATAGCTAGAGAACACTTCAGATAACCTTTGCAAAAAAACCCAATGGTTACTGTCAAGATCGTTATAACTACTACGTATCATTAGAATTTTGTCCAACGACCCGGTTCACGGCCTTGCCGGGTGGTCACCTGTCCAAGTATGAGCCGTGCTCAAGGGTTCAATCATAATTGAGTATTTTTATATTCTTATTTGGCGAATGTTGCATAAAATGGAGCATTTTCACCTAGATTTAAAGATATGAACTTAGCTTGAAGACCCTTTACGAGATTTTTTTATAAGAATTTAAGATATTTATATATTGATGTGGCATTTTATAACCTCCTTCAACTTCTGAATTTTTTTAATATATTTCAAGTAATAAAGAGAATACGAATATTTTTGAACTATTCAATTGCGCTGAGTTAAAGTTCTGCAACTTTTACAAGTTGGCTATTTAAATAGTTATTCAAGACATTAACCAGCGAAATTTGCATTAAACTTTCTATTAAATTGATTTGCTTATACATTTTGTATCTTTATTATCTATAATCGTTTCGCATATTCATTTACTGCAGTAGCGTCGGTAAGTTGGACGGCACCGAGGACGGGGCACCGAACTCGCCAATTCAGTTCTGCCTGTTTATTTTAATAATAGTTAATATGTTCGCAAGTAAAGAATGCCTATATTTTTTTGCATAAATAGATTTACTTAAAACCACACTTAAATGAACTGTTGGTTAAAAAGAACGATATGATTGTTTTACTTTTAAGAATCGCAAAGAACTTTTGATTAATTTTGCATCTTCGTATATTTTACGGTATGTTACCGGAATGTAGAACAGTAAGGTGAAACTGTCTTAATACAGAAGAAATGTAAAAAACGGTACTTAAAAAAACCCTAATAAATACACTGCCTTAGACAAACATCTCACGAGTATTGACTTTCATCTTTCAAATCCGAGTTCATGTCTTGCCAAAATGAAAAATATTTAAAAATAACTTGGGATAATGTATTGATTTACATTTCATTACCTACTAATAAAAGACCTAGCTTGATTCATTCATCTTCTGAATTGTTGGAATAATATATTATTCGAGATATTATTTTTTTAAGCAATGATTTCTTATATTAACAAATTAAAATTAAATTTTAAATGTATGTGCGAATCAACCAAGGCAGCAACTAATTAATATAAAAACTAGCATAGTTGAAACTAGGGATTTTCTCGTCTATTTTGTTTACGTTATATAAAAGACATAACACCTTCATGAGATATAACGACTAAAAAAAATAAAGTCCTCACTTTAATATTTCATTTTGGGTGCCTTTAGGCGCCTTTTGGATTTGGCGCCGTCGTTCACTGCACGACTTTGCATATATGGGCGTCTCAGCCCTGATGGTGATTGCTTAACAAATCAAATGGTCAACGAAATCGTTTAAACGTACTGAAAAAAGATCCGGGACTATAGGGCTTAAAGGCCACCACCCACATCGGTCGTTATTTTTTTAAGCATCGCAGGCGACTTTAATTGTATCATAAAAATGGTCTACCTATCTCAAGGCGAGTTTAATACCGCCCTCTCCTTAATCATCAATGATGTTCTACAGAAGTATGTAAACGTGGTATAGGATAGGGAGGCCAAATCTAACTTGGAAGAGAGGGGCTGATTTTTTCCGTAACGCCACTGCTTTTAACCAAAAGTGATTATTGTCAACCAACAGTTTACCTTAATTATGAATCTTCCGTTATGCTGCAATGGGTTATATAGAGTGGGTAATTTTCTGGTGTTTCGCGCACGAGCTTACTTTCATTTTTTTAATAACTAACATAACACAAGATTATATTATAACATTTAAAAAGTACGTGATTGTTATCACGGGAATGTTGCAGGTAGTTTTTATGCTTTGTGGATTGTTTAAGTATATATTTGAAACTTTTATTAATTGCACTTTCGAATTATAATCTATAATTTTCAAATCAGTTTAATAGGCACACACTATCGGCCAAAAGTATGGGAACGGACTAAAGGATATATATTTTATCAGAAATACAGTATTATATACAGTATTTAACGATAAAATTATCAGAAAATAATTTTTCTGGATAAGGTTACATTTTTTAAATAGCACACCGTATATATTATATCACAGGAAAAATACTTTTTTCCTGATTTCAAAAATATATGGTTTGATTATACTATTTTAAGAGGTTCCCTAAATATTTAGCCTCAAAATCTTGAAAATGTGCGAATATAGGTACCCAAGTAACTAAAGCCATGGTGGCCGAAAAATAATTCTGAAGAAAATATGTTTAAGGAAAAAAAAATAGTTTAACTTAGTGAAAAACTGCAATTAGATATAATTTTTATAACAGCAATTCAAATTAAATCATATGGTAAACAATACCTTAGATAATCTAACATGAATTTTCAATGTTCATCTTTCTGAAAATAACTCTAAACATAATCGATGGGAATTTTATTGATGGCATTTACTAAAAATTCACTGTTATAACTCACATGTCTATTGATTGATATATTGTTCTTCCTTAAGATACCACCATCAAAAAGTATCGAGATGAGTTAAATCTGGACTATTTGGTGGCCAAGAAATTGGCCCGCGTCATAAATTCATGTTTCAATCGATTATTCAAATAATTTATCACAGGCGCAACACCATGCGCGGGAGGAAGGTCTTGCTGCCATACGATGGTGTTATATTGCCTTAAGGGGATTTCTTCCAGAAAATGCACTGCCCAAATCTCAGATATCTTTCCCCCGTTAGTCCATTTCTGAAAATAACTGTATCTGTTTTTTTTTTATTTTTTAGACAGCTCAAGGATTCTGGGTGGCCCACAGATGAGTTTTGTGTGTGTTGAATATTCCAAAGGTTGTGAATTTTTGAAAATATCTGGATCTTCCTCAAATCGTCCCAACATATCTTCGCAAAACTGCGTCCCTCTACTTTTATGTTCATTTGTCAAATCTTGTACGGACGATATCCATATATTTTAAGGTTGGGCTGAATTTATTAAAATAGATATCTTCAAAAAAAGTAAAATATCCAATTCTTCATTTTTCTCGACTTGAATTATCCTTCGTTTCCTTTTTAGAGATGTTTTTCCTCTGAAGTTGTTTTCTATATATCTGAACGTGCTTCTTGATGGTACATCAGGTTCGCCAAACAATTCCCTGTATTCTTTTCTTGCTTGAAATATGTTGTTATTATTTTTATAGAATAAACGTATAATTTCACATTTTTGATTTTTATTATATAACGACATTGTTAATAATAATAATAATAAATTTGAATCTACACAAAAAACGATGACAAGGCGGTTAAACGTCATAAGTAATCACCGCATTCAATTGTTTTTCGGTCAAAAATGGCTATAGTGATTGGGGTATATTCGCACATTTTCAAGATTTTGAAGCTAAATATTTAGGGGAAAAAATCTGTTTTCCTTTTATATAATATACAGAGTACCTCATTTAATAAAATGTAACCATATCCGTAAAAATAATTTTCTGATTATTTTTTGTTTTGGCTCGTATTAAATCTAATAATTTAGACTATACTATAAAACTATTATATTAAAGGTTGTTTCCATCTCATGAAATAAAAAAGATAAGAGAGGTGGCAAATTATGAGGAACGATCCAGTACAACCTAGATTTCAAAGTTAATCGAATTTTCATTTACATTCAATTATACAAGGTGTGCAAAGTATTGCATAATGGTCAAAATTTGGACTAACCTAACCTAATTTTATCAAAATGATAGATTTTACCATCATTTATCATCTTTTAAGTATGTCGTACTTTGTAGCTACATACTGACCATATTTTGAACAAAACAGGGCTTTAATGTTATCCACTATTAGTCAGGAGCGTATTCAAATGATGTTTAAATGTAAGAAAATTAGATTTTGCTGATTGGTGACAGTTTGGCTACGAATGACAGCTCAATTACATGACAATTTTTTTAAGCACGCAGTTTCATTCACTCATTCTTCCAGATGTTTCTGAAGTTTTGAGTTTTTCCTTCAACATAACCTAATTTTTTTGAAATAATGCATTTTATTACCGCGGCTATGTTGTCTAAGCTTGACTTACTTTGAAACTGTACCCTTACTACAATTTAAGAAAAAAGGCTTTTAAGAATAATTTTGCTTTAATTTCCATTCTTTACTAGTTAGAAGCTTACTCAAAACGTGTATACAAATTGGTCAGAGCGAGGATAGCATTAAATATTTTTGGATCTAATCCCCTCACCTTCTGTCAGTTGCAGCAATGGCACAAATCACAAAGAAAACACCCACAATGAATGTACACATTTGCAGGGAAAGTAATAGTTGCGAATTTGCCAGGGACTGACTGTCAAGGAAAATTTAGGGTTTCTAACAGGAAATCTGACTGGATGATGGTCGGCTAAGAAAATATCTTTACAATATAAAGCTAAGTCACACTTCTCTTTATAGAGTTGCGAACAAGAAAACGAGATATCATCAGTGCGAGAATCCATTAAACATATAGAAGCACTGTTAGACCGATTTGTAACAGGAATTTTGATTGCATGCTACCAGGTAAGAAAACACCTTCGCACTATAAAGCTAAGTCACACTTCTCTTTATAGAGTTGCGAACAAGAAGACAAGATGATATCATCAATCCGGGAATCAATTACATGTAGAAGAGTTAAATATAAACCATCTACAGCTTAAGATAAGTCCTCCTAGCCATCATCAACTATTTTGTTGAGAATATGCTAGACGAGCCTAGGATCAACGGTGTTCACAGGGAGGATCTACAAGAGGTCTAGATGGTGTTATAAGCACTACAAATCGGAAATAAATTTACTCTTATGCACGACAGTGCCTTATCTTCTGTCCAAAATTCCATTCCATGCATTTGGGATGGGATGTCAATCATGGTACAATAAATTTATTTGATGTGCGCATATCGATTTAGGTCACTTTGCTGAATTAATCGCGTCATTATGAACTTAACGTTGATAAATCATGGGCGTATTGTCGATAGATAAGCCGGCGCCAGCGGTGGCATGTGAAACCTGAACCTGATTTTCGATGACGGCGAATATCAATGCAAGTGTCAATCTTGCTCTCGATATAATGCCACATTTCCTGTGTAACGTTGTGCTGTTTAAAAGAGGAATTTCTCCCTGGCAGTCATCCAACTTTTATAAAATTTCGTTTTGGTTAATCGGGGACGTTTGGCGTGTGCATGTCAGCATTTCGTGAAATTACACAGCCAGCAAGGTTTATGGCCCGCCTTCATTATACACGGAAATAAATAATAGTTCTACCTATTTTTGGGAGCACCGTCGAGCATTCAGATGCTTAAAAAGTTGCACAATAATTGGCCTATAAACCTAGTTAAGTTAATGGTACTTAATTTCAATTTGTATACGTGTATTATTAATCTTCATGCTTTAATTTGAATGAAATGTTTGTTGGTTTTGCGACGACGGATACTACATACTCGCACTCCAGTATTGATCGCAGATGGGGTTTAATTTTATGTAGGTAGTAGTTAACCATAATAGCCGGTATTCAGTTAGGTGCTTTATAGGATGGTTCTAAACTAGCTCTTTTCAGTTTAATTTTATATATATATATATATATATATATATATATATATATATATATATATATATATATATATATATATATATATATATATATATATATATATATATATATATATATATATATATATATATATATATATATATATATATATATATATATATATATATATATATATGTATATATATGTATATATATGTATATATATGTATATATATATATATATATATATATATATATATATATATATATATATATATATATATATATGTATATATATATTTTTATATATATATATATATATATATATATATATATATATATATATATATAAGCAAAGCAAAAATATATAATTTTTGCAGGTGCAAAACGGCCTACGAGAAGAATAGCTTTCCATTATGTCACATACTAGCATCCTGCGATCATGATTTCTGGTCCTTTACCCCCTTCAGACAGGCTTGTTTATACCCATTATTAACTTATTATTATTTCGGTAAATGGGCTTCCTCTTGCCTATTTTAAATATACCAGGTTTGATAGGTACCGTTACCTTTTAGTTTTTGTCTCCTATAGTTAATGTATCTAGGTGTTAAAGTATAAATGAAAGCCCTGTATACTTTTTTTGGCTAGTCTAAGTCTGGGCGTTGTACGAGGCCTACAGCGTCGGCCCTCGAGCGTTGCTCAATTCGAAAATCTTTTAATGGATCCCTACTACAGCGAAGAAGAAAATTTGGATATCTTTAGGAAAATAATCACAATTTGGGGCGCAATATTTTCCCCAATTTGGTAACATCTGTTTAAGAAAATTGGCTGCCATTTCCTGTGTACGATAAATGCCTATATTCGTTTCAAACAGTTGGTACTTTATTACCTTGGAGCAGCAAAGACCGCGACTGGTATTTATAAATAAGGCATAGATAGATTCCTTGGTGTAAGGGAAAGAAGTTGAAGTTGGTTACTATTGAGACTGTCCGTAAAGACGTTGATGGCGTTACGTATCTTTGTATTTAATCTGAGGGTTTTTGAAAACGTTCCACTGTACAGAAAAAAAATTCAAATAAAACTTTTTTAAGTATCTTATTTTCTACATTTCTTTCTTTACTTTTTAACTTATCCTGTACATGTCGAAAAACATGTTTTCCAATTTTCTTTGGTCTATGGGTCTGTTTGCGGCATAACTCAAAACTTCTTGTCCAATTTTAAACTATAACTAGCAGGTCCGGCAGCCCTTGTGCTGCTTTTTCCGTTAGATGGCGTGATAAGTTTCTACTGGAATTATAAGAGTGTGAAGCGCATTCACCACATCGTCTAGAAATGTTATTGAAGAAAAACCTATTGGTTTTATAGAAAAAATACGCAATAAAACAATACAAAAAATAGTGTTGAAAGGTCTCGGTAACCAGACGATCATTTAAAAAAATGTAAATTGGGGCAATACAACTCTCTCACGAACTTGCTGAAAAATCTGGCTTAGTGTTTTAAATATACAGATTTAAGAGTGACAGTGACTTAGGTATGATATTGTACCATTTAGGTACGAATCGAAAAAAAATGCTGACCTCATAAATTGTTAAAAACATCATCATAACAAAAACTACATATTCAATTGAATTTAAATTAAAAATAACAGGTTTGCTTTATTTTAAATTAAAATTAATAAAAAAAAGATAAAACGTAAGAAAAAAATTGAAAATAATCGAAAAAATCCTTAAAATATATACTTAGTAGATAGTAGATGGAATCAAAAAGAAAAAAAAAAGCATAAGGAAGTAAAAACAACTAGACAGGATGTATAATTGGTTACACATGGAAAAGTTGCCAGAATTAATTAATTAGTCAAAAAATTGCTTGCTTAACATTGGTGTTGCAACATTGTATTGGAAAATAATTAGTTTATTATAAGTAATATTATCTGCAATAGTATTTTTATTAGGTAATTTTGTTTAAAAAAATGTTTTACAGTTTTTTTTTACCGAAAAAAGTTCTGTTTCCGCCCGGGATCGAACCGGGGACCTTCCGCGTGTTAGGCGGATGTGATAACCACTACACCACGGAAACTTGATATTGTAATTCGAATAATTCATATCAAATGAATGTATTTATTTAATCAAACGGATAATAATCCAATTTTACATAAATAAACATTGTGTTTAAAAATACTTAAATAATTTATTAAAATCGGTAAATATATATGAAACTTAGAAACAAGACTACGTCAAATATGTTAAACTCACTAAAACAAATATTTGAAGTTCGTGCTCTTAACAAAAGGATTTCTTAATTTGAGGTGAGGTGGAAACAAACACATTCACCTTAAGCATATTCGCATTTAGCATCATTATGTTGAGAGAAGAATGTTTTTCTTATAAAGCAGGGCTGGAAATAGGGTTTTTTTTACCAACCGGAACGCTATGTCGTATTTGGACATTACCGTTCTAATATATTTTTCTGTGTCGTATTTATGATTATCCTAAGTATCATTGTTGACTAAAAAAAGAAAAGAAAACACAAGCTTATATATACTTTTTTTTCAGTGGCGGCTCCCCCATTAGGTCATATGGTCAATGACCCCCTAATAAATATTTCCAAATAGAAACAAATAAATAAAATAATACATAATTTATATTTTGTCAATTTATTTTTAAATTTGCAAATTCATTCTATTATTCTAAGGTATAAACTCGTTCACCGTTTACTTAATTCCGCGACACACTATCGATGCCTCGCACCGCAATCCCCGGAGGTTTCGTTTCGTTGACATCGATCACGGCTGGCGGCCTGCGTTGACCTCATGATTATAAACGGAGGCGAGTTTTTCTCGAGTGTTCCCGATCAAATTTTCACAGGGGCGCGTAGGTAATATACGGCTTACGTAGGCAAAGTTTGGGTCAAAAGCCGCGCCGAGGAAACTTAAATATTTTTGTCAGTTGATGCGTTTAATGTGGATCGTGTGATAGGTTGTGGTTACGATTGCGTATTTATAGATTTTATTTTCAAGACTTTACATTTTGTTTGTTGATTTTGTGGTTTAAATTAATGTTTTAAAGAAAGGTAGCCACAATGTTTTAGAATATTAAGACTTTAAAAGACTTTTTAAATTATTTTGGCGAGCTGAACTTTGAGAAACGACTCGAATTTAAGATCAGTAATCGACCTTTGCCGAAATTTAATATTCAGCAAACAAGTAAAGACAAAGACAAAGAAGTAAATGGTTATTTTTGTAAAAATATATACGATTTATCTGCCTGGACATGCGGTTGAGATGTAACAACGACATTTTATTGTTTCGTGTGTCTGATTTTTTCAGATGACTCTTTGTGTTGTATATATGTTGACCCCCTGAAAAGTTGACTACGAGCCGCCACTGCTTTCTTTAAAACCCCCGGAGTAATGAAAAATCTAAAAGGATATCATCATATGTCCGTGTTATTAAGCTATGAGTAACAATCTATCTAATATATTAAGGGCTCCGGGTTGGGGGTCCTGATTCCTGGACCTGGATATTTTTCTTAGTCAAATAGTATTACAGTAGTTTGCTGTATGCAATGTTTAATTCTGCATTTTTTCGAATGGTTTGCATTCGGCGGCTCCAGGCTGCAGCTTTTCATATCAATTCATTCGCACGTAAGTGGGATTGGGAACTTAAATAAAGCAATTTTGTATAATCTCTAAAAAACATAGTCATTTATTTGATGAACTTTAGTTAGTAGTAATTTATTTTGTTTTACGAACCGCAACATCGAGCAATCTGTTAATTCATTTCAGATCTCCCTGGGTATAAACAAGCCTGTCTGAAGGGGGTAAAGGGCCAGAAATCATGATCGCAGGATGCTAGTATGTGACATAATGGAAAGCTATTCTTCTCGTAGGCCGTTTTGCACCTGCAAAAATTATATATTTTTGCTTTGCTTATATATATATATATATATATATATATATATATATATATATATATATATATATATATATATATATATATATATATATATATATATAATATATATATACATATATATATATATATATATATATATATATATATATATATATATATTATATATATATATATATATATATATATATAAGCAAAGCAAAAATATATAATTTTTGCAGGTGCAAAACGGCCTACGAGAAGAATAGCTTTCCATTATGTCATACTATTTGACTAAGAAAAATATCCAGGTCCAGGAATCAGGACCCCCAACCCGGAGCCCTTAATATATTAGATAGATTGTTACTCATAGCTTAATAACACGGACATATGATGATATCCTTTTAGATTTTTCATTACTCCGGGGGTTTTAAAGAAAGCAGTGGCGGCTCGTGGTCAACTTTTCAGGGGGTCAACATATATACAACACAAAGAGTCATCTGAAAAAATCAGACACACGAAACAATAAAATGTCGTTGTTACATCTCAACCGCATGTCCAGGCAGATAAATCGTATATATTTTTACAAAAATAACCATTTACTTCTTTGTCTTTGTCTTTACTTGTTTGCTGAATATTAAATTTCGGCAAAGGTCGATTACTGATCTTAAATTCGAGTCGTTTCTCAAAGTTCAGCTCGCCAAAATAATTGAAAACGTCTTTTAAAGTCTTAATATTCTAAAACACTGTGGCTACCTTTCTTTAAAACATTAATTTAAACCACAAAATCAACAAACAAAATGTAAAGTCTTGAAAATAAAATCTATAAATACGCAATCGTAACCACAACCTATCACACGATCCACATTAAACGCATCAACTGACAAAAATATTTAAGTTTCCTCGGCGCGGCTTTTGACCCAAACTTTGCCAACGTAAGCCGTATATTACCTACGCGCCCCTGTGAAAATTTGATCGGGAACACTCGAGAAAAACTCGCCTCCGTTTATAATCATGAGGTCAACGCAGGCCGCCAGCCGTGATCGATGTCAACGAAACGAAACCTCCGGGGATTGCGGTGCGAGGCATCGATAGTGTGTCGCGGAATTAAGTGAACGGTGAACGAGTTTATACCTTAGAATAATAGAATGAATTTGCAAATTTAAAAATAAATTGACAAAATATAAATTATGTATTATTTTATTTATTTGTTTCTATTTGGAAATATTTATTAGGTGGTCATTGACCATATGACCTAATGGGGGAGGCGCCACTGAAAAAAAAGTATATATAAGCTTGTGTTTTCTTTTCTTTTTTTAGTCAACAATGATACTTAGGATAATCATAAATACGACACAGAAAAATATATTAGAACGGTAATGTCCAAATACGACATAGCGTTCCGGTTGGTAAAAAAACCCTATTTCCAGCCCTGCTTTATAAGAAAAACATTCTTCTCTCAACATAATGATGCTAAATGCGAATATGCTTGAGGTGAATGTGTTTGTTTCCACCTCACCTCAAATTAAGAAATCCTTTTGTTAAGAGCACGAACTTCAAATATTTGTTTTAGTGAGTTTAACATATTTGACGTAGTCTTGTTTCTAAGTTTCATATATATTTACCGATTTTAATAAATTATTTAAGTATTTTTAAACACAATGTTTATTTATGTAAAATTGGATTATTATCCGTTTGATTAAATAAATACATTCATTTGATATGAATTATTCGAATTACAATATCAAGTTTCCGTGGTGTAGTGGTTATCACATCCGCCTAACACGCGGAAGGTCCCCGGTTCGATCCCGGGCGGAAACAGAACTTTTTTCGGTAAAAAAAACTGTAAAACATTTTTTTAAACAAAATTACCTAATAAAAATACTATTGCAGATAATATTACTTATAATAAACTAATTATTTTCCAATACAATGTTGCAACACCAATGTTAAGCAAGCAATTTTTTGACTAATTAATTAATTCTGGCAACTTTTCCATGTGTAACCAATTATACATCCTGTCTAGTTGTTTTTACTTCCTAATGCTTTTTTTTCCTTTTTGATTCCATCTACTATCTACTAAGTATATGTTTTAAGGATTTTTTCGATTATTTTCAATTTTCTTCTTACGTTTTATCTTTTTTTTATTAATTTTAATTTAAAATAAAGCAAACCTGTTATTTTTAATTTAAATTCAATTGAATATGTAGTTTTTGTTATGCTGATGTTTTTAACAATTTATGAGGTCACCATTTTTTTTCGATTCGTACCTAAATGGTACAATATCATACCTAAGTCACTGTCACTCTTAAATCTGTATATTTAAAACACTAAGCCAGATTTTTCAGCAAGTTCGTGAGAGAGTTGTATTGCCCCAATTTACATTTTTTTAAATGATCGTCTGGTTACCGAGACCTTTCAACACTATTTTTTGTATTGTTTTATTGCGTATTTTTTCTATAAAACCAATAGGTTTTTCTTCAATAACATTTCTAGACGATGTGGTGAATGCGCTTCACACTCTTATAACGGAAAAAGCAGCACAAGGGCTGCCGGACCTGCTAGTTATAGTTTAAAATTGGACAAGAAGTTTTGAGTTATGCCGTAAACAGACCCATAGACCAAAGAAAATTGGAAAACATGTTTTTCGACATGTACAGGATAAGTTAAAAAGTAAAGAAAGAAATGTAGAAAATAAGATACTTAAAAAAGTTTTATTTGAATTTTTTTTCTGTACAGTGAAACGTTTTCAAAAACCCTCAGATTAAATACAAAGATACGTAACGCCATCAACGTCTTTACGGACAGTCTCAATAGTAACCAACTTCAACTTCTTTCCCTTACACCAAGGAATCTATCTATGCCTTATTTATAAATACCAGTCGCGGTCTTTGCTGCTCCAAGGTAATAAAGTACCAACTGTTTGAAACGAATATAGGCATTTATCGTACACAGGAAATGGCAGCCAATTTTCTTAAACAGATGTTACCAAATTGGGGAAAATATTGCGCCCCAAATTGTGATTATTTTCCTAAAGATATCCAAATTTTCTTCTTCGCTGTAGTAGGGATCCATTAAAAGATTTTCGAATTGAGCAACGCTCGAGGGCCGACGCTGTAGGCCTCGTACAACGCCCAGACTTAGACTAGCCAAAAAAAAGTATACAGGGCTTTCATTTATACTTTAACACCTAGATACATTAACTATAGGAGACAAAAACTAAAAGGTAACGGTACCTATCAAAACTGGTATATTTAAAATAGGCAAGAGGAAGCCCATTTACCGAAATAATAATAAGTTAATTTTTTCTACTTTTTAACAATTTTCAGAAATGTTTAACATTTTTGTAAGGTAATAGAATAAAAATCCTACAACTTTTGTATTTAAAGTGTTTTTGTACACCCTATAGTTAAAGGTGCAACAAGGTGTCAAAATACAAATGAGAGTCCTGTACATAGTTCTATATTATCTGCGTTTTTGTAAATCATAATTTTGAATTGAAAATTGTTTTACGTTATTAAATTAGTTTTAAAAGTGGTTTAGTTTTTTTTTAACTAAGTTTACTTGTTAGGCAAGCAGTTATTTTCCTAATTTCTGACCTTGGTTGTTAATCTTCTAGAATCAAAATTAAAGAAAATATTTATTGACTACATTATCTATAGATATAGTATATAAAGAAGAAAAGCCAGTGATTCGCTCACTATCTTATTGATCATCATATGTCTCAAACCGTTAAAAATAAAACTTTTCAATTAAACATGGACCATCTTTTTGTGAGAGGATTTTTCGAAACTCATCCCTAAAGAGTTGAACTATGTACTTTT
The DNA here is from genome assembly GCA_030620095.1 of Kuschelorhynchus macadamiae. Taxonomy (NCBI): domain Eukaryota; kingdom Metazoa; phylum Arthropoda; class Insecta; order Coleoptera; family Curculionidae; genus Kuschelorhynchus; species Kuschelorhynchus macadamiae. The sequence continues at coordinate 74,167 of JAUTXW010005285.1, read as the reverse complement.
TTCAATATATTTTGAATTAAATGAGAATCTAAGACGACTCATTCGTCGGTGAGAAATTATCATCGAAGATTTCTTCCAAATTTCTCCTTAAGAATGGTCGAAATGTGTTTTTACTTTTTTTACAATTCCCATTTAACTAAATGTAGTATCTTCATGAAGGGTTTTTGAAAATAAAAACCTTAAAACACAATTCTGGATTCTCCAAAATTTCGTTCTTAAGGGGGGCCTGAAAAGACTATTTGGATCATTTCTGCTATTTTCGAAAATTTCATTTTAAGAGGGTAAAAAATCCATTTCTAATTTTTTCAATATCTCTTCAAACAAAAGAGAATGTAAAATAATTCTTTCCTCAGCGGCTTTTAAAAATATTAAAAATCAGTTTCTGAATTTTTTGAAATTTCTTCCGTAACCAGGAGAAACGTGTTTTTGTGTGAAGGCGCTTCTCACAACACCTACACATGTTCTGAACAAAGTGCAACACTTTTGATGTGATTAATTTATTTGTATCTGATTGACCATCTATTGGAAGTTAATCGGTCTTTGGTTTCATCTAAGGTGACTGGATACTTTGGAGTTTTTCATTCGTAAGACAAACGTCAAACATATGTGCAAATATTCTTCAAATCAGATTTTCTAGTATTTCGGTACGTCATAGAAACAGACAGTAAATCGAAAAGTCGTAGGAAATAGAAAAAAGTAAATAACTTGGGTTATATTCGGCTTCAAATTAAGGGTATCGTTTGGTTTTTTGATTAAGTTTAAGTTTTTAAATTTTCATTTGATAGGGTCTTTTTGCAAGACCTTGAGGCATCGATGTACTTTTCGAAAAAAATACCCCAGAACTTCAAAAAGTACAGCTAAAATATAAAAGAATGTATGTTGTTCAGTGGCGGGCAAAATCTCCTAAAGGAAAAAAAATATTTGTTTTGTACGCTAGTAGTTTTTGCCTCATCCTTATATATTGTTTTATGCTATTTTTCAATAAATCTAATTTTCGGCGAACGAGAGAAAAAATCATAAAAAAATTTAATTGAAATGATACGAAAATCTTAAGAATCATGGTTCTTGGGTTAGAGCGTGTCAAAATGGGATTTTGACATGGTCTAATCCCAAGAACTATGATTTCTTAATTGACCACAGCCGTGAAAACTTTTATTCTATGATACGAAAATGTGTTTGATACCGTTTGAGAGCCCCAAGTGAGCTCTAAATACGTATCAAAATTCAAAAGTTTATTGGAAACTGTCATCGAACGGCAAAAAGGACGTTCTGCGAAGAGGACAACCAGGGCGAATACGGAATTTTAATATCTGGACAACAAAGTCGAGAGTTGTTTCATCTTCTGACTAAGAAATGCCACCATTTCCAAGATGAAGTCTTGAGCTCAATTTTTTTGGAGATTTTTAAAGATTTTAAATTAAAAGTTTAACTCATGAAGATAGAACTATTATAATTCCCCTAACTTTACACGAAACTAAGTGGAAAACGTTCGACTAAGCGTTTAATATTAATTTCGCCGACAATGGAGCTTTCGAATTCCCAAAGGGACTGTTAATTACGTTAAAAGTACAAAATAATTATATAAACGTCGAGGTAAACGTTAAAGGTGTAAAGAGAAATGAAAAATCCTTATGAATATTAAAAAGAGCATTTTCCTTTGCCTGATAATTTCCTAGTTTTCTTTGTAAGCCATTAATAGGCGTCGGCATGTACTTTTTTGAAATTTGAAGTAGATCGTTTTTATAAACGAAACACGTATATTCGTTTAAGCTTAGTTTGCATAATATCCCTCATAACCTTGTTCAAAATGCAGGAACATCAATTAAAATGTGTGCCTTATACACCTACTCTTTTTAAGTGGATAAATTTTAAGCCATAAAAGTCCTATTAAAGCTTCCGCCACATCATACAGTTTTGAGAGGGTGTTGTTAGGTGGAAATTGAGTGGGTCATTCTAATCAGCACCGCGATTCTTTCGCCCTTTAGTGGCTCAAGGAGCTTATAATATACTTCCTCAAAAAATTTTGAATGAATCTTATCATGGCATTTAAGGAGGCCTCTTTCGAGTTCTTTGACGCCCTGAACAAGGTATCCATATATTGAAAAGGAAATTCATCCTGGAAGCAACAAAGATATCAAACACACAATTCGTGTAGTTTTAAACCGCAATCCCCAATGGAAACTTAATTCAGCTCAATTTTAGTAGATTTTATAATATTTTTTGTGAGTTTTGGCAGTCTGCACATCAATATTGCTTTTTACCATACGCATCAACATAAAGGCTGCGCATGCCCCTTGCCTTGCCAGACAGTTTGCCAATGTATCCTTCTCTAAACCAATGTATCGCACGCCAGGATACAGATTAAGGTAACTGTAATATAAGGTATTAATTCTTAGGTGATTGATAGCAATTTCATGCTGTTTTCGATGTACAAGAACTAGCTTTGAGTCCATCTTAAATATCAGAGAATATTTTACTCAAATATTAAATTTTCCATAATCAGAAAATAATTATTGAAAAAATTACAGCGATAATTGCATCGAAAATTACATCCACGGACAACAGGGAGATGTTTTTAAAATGTTCCAACTGGCATAGATATACTGATGTATTTCAAGCTAAGCAAAAAAATCCGGTATCAATCAAAGAGTGAAAGTAACAAATCATTCATTCATACCACAGGTTTTGCAGATTAGCTGTCGAGGAAAAATAACCTTTTGTGAATTTTCCAATAGACCATCACTTTTATCACATATAGAAATGGATGAACAACATCATAAAGCAATCATAGAAAACATGAGAACCGACGAAAACATTGAAAAATCCTGTATACCCATTTAAAATCGGGATGATTTTGCATGCTTAAAGTTATTCTTTTGGGTAATTCCGAGGGGTAAACCGCACCTGAAATTTTGTATGCTACAATTCCTCAACCAGTTTCACATCATCATTCAATTCCACTTAAATTCCATGTAATTCCGTATGTTTTTTTTAAAATACAACACCCTCGGACACCTAGAGTCATCTATAGATTTTTCGTTTAAACAACAGAGAGTAAACAAAAAATTGTATAGCGAAAATTTCCTAAATCCAGTGTAATAATTATACATATTTAGTAGGATTTTATTCATTTTTTTAAATTAGTTATTTTATATCACATCTACTTGTCTACTACTACTACTTTGAATGAACATGTTGGACTGGATTATATTTACGAGTATGAGCTTACCTGAGTCGTGTTCCCCATGTGTGTTCTAAACTCCCAAATCCCCCCCAAAACCCACATCCTTACCAACACGTCCTTATCCCCACTCATCAACCCGCATGTACTTAGGGGGTATTTGGCAGATAACTATCTGATTATCTGTCAAATACCCCCTAAGTACAAATGAAAGATGTCAGGCTGCAAAACAAAACTTCCCCACGTGAGTAGGATATATCCAAAATCTCACACTGCGACAGCAGTCCGTCCCAAGGATGCTGGCGGGGGACAACAAACTGAGGGTAAGAAAGAAGAAACCTCTAAGGCTCCACATAGCAGTCTATAACGCAAGAAGTTTGTCAACAGACGAGAGGTTCACTGAGACGGAAATTGAAATATCGAAAATCAAGTTGGACATTATAGGTGTAAGCAAAACAAGAATATGTGGCGAAAATCTGAAAACACTAAAAACAGGCCACCTCTTTTATCACCACGGCAGTGAAACAAGTTCAAACGAAGGGATCGGCTTCTTCATCCACAAAAAAACACACACAAAATGACACACACATAAAAACCGAGTCAACCAGAGTGGGTTATCTTATATTAAAACTTAACGAAAGGGACAATATGAAAATTGTCCAAGCATATGCTCCAACAACAGACCACACAGATGAAGAAATTGAAGATTTCTACGACGCCATATCTATATCTCTAAATGAAAAACCCTCACACTTCACCATTCTAACCGGCGATTTTAAGGCTAAGATAGACTTAAAACCCGCGGACGAGGAAACAGCCCTGGGTAATTTTGGAACAGCGGGAGCCAATGAACGCGGAGAAACACTGTTAACGTTCTTACTTCAGAACAATCTACATCTAATAAAAAGCTTCTTTAAAAAACCACACAGAAGATGGACATGGGAAAGTCCCGACGCCAAAACGCAAAATGAAATCGATTTCATCATTAGCAATAAATCTCACCAAAGAACGTCACCGAATGATAAATAAGAGACAAACAAGGACTTGGACACCCCCAGATATATGATATGAAGAAGAAAATATCGAAAGCCATCAAAAGAGAACAATGAGTGTCTGAGTACTAAGAAGAAAACTAAATAACCGAAAGTGTGAAATAATTAAGCTAAAAAATAGTATAGGAGTATACATGAAATAGATTTGAGGAATTTGACGAACAACTATACAAAAGTCAACGGGAAGAACAGCCATGTTTGGATGAAGTCAATAACAAAAAAATAGTAATATATAAGTAATATAATAATATATATAATAATAGTAAATTAGGGTTCAGAGGATATGCCGGAAATAACAACTAACAAAGAAATCAGACTAGCGCTAAGAAAAATGAAAGCTAATAAGGGACCAGGTGAGGATGGCATTGTCATGAAAGCTTTCAAGACTGGAGGTCGAACGCTCATCGGAAAAATAAAGGATCTGAAAAATGGAACGCCATAACCATTTTAATTCATAATAAAGGATTTATTAATTTGTTCGTAAGAAAGGAGATAAGACAGACCTCGAAAACTACAGGCCGATTAGTTTATTAAACCATCTCCATAAGCTTTTCACCAGAATGATAATCTCAAGATTACAAAATAAACTAAACTTCTACCAACCAAAAGAACAGGCCGGATTCTGCTCGGGCTTTAGAACAAATTGCCACCTACAAACAGTCAAACTATTTATATAGAGAAGTCCATAGAGTACAACAGACCATTAGTCCTTGCCTTCGTGGACTTTCATAAAGCGTTCGACACAATATAACTTGACAGCGTATTGCAGGCGCTAAACGAAAGTCGAATAGTTTCCCGCTATAGAAAACTCATACACGACATCTGGAAAATGAAAAGCGTCAATATAACTGGGGAAAAACTGAATCACCTCCGCTTCGCAGATGATATAATCTTGATTACCGACAATTTGGGAGAGATTTAAACAATGCTGGAAGAACTTGAAAGAGCCTGTGCAGAAGTTGGATTACGGATGAACTTTAATGACAAATCTAGTCCCCAGCGATCACCTAGAAATCCGTGATGAGAAAATAGATTTGGAGATTTGGTGGATAAATACCTTGGCCACGAAATAAAGATAAGTAGGGACAATCAAACTTGCTAAATGCAAAGACGCATATTCGGTGCGATAGGAGGCGCATTAACAGGCGACATTCCAATAAGCCTGAAAAGGAAAGCTTTCGACCAATGCATCCTTCCAGTATTGACATATGGCGCGGAAACGCTAACGCTGATCAAGAAAACAGCGTAGCACAAAGACGAATGAAACGACAGATCCTTGGAGTCACTTTGAGAGACAAAATAAGAAACGAGGGATTGCGAAGAAGGACAGGTGTTACAGACGTTATAACCCATGTAAATAAACTTAAACTAAAAACGGCACAAAATAGAACAGAATCGAGAAATCTTGAGGAGGTCTATGTTCAGCAGCAGACGTAAGATGTATGTATTTTATTTTGTAATTAATATACAAGGATACATTTTGACAAGAAAGAGGTATTAAATAAGGGTCTATACTTTAGCAGCTATCCCAAAAACTCGAAAATTACGAAGGCAAATAATGTCAGTCGGAAATCTGGAAACATTTATACACTTTTTTTTAAAGCAGTTTTTTGCGTTTTTTATTTCTAACTTAAATACCGCGAACTGCGTCTCATACAAAAACACCGTTTACTTTCCTAGAAAAAAACATCGCATCAAAACATCAAACAAAGCCATGTTTACTTCACTTCTAAGTATTCATAAATCTAAACACACCATCTTTATCTTATCATTATTTAACGCAATTGAGGAATTTGTTATTCACGTGTACGTACAGTTTGATTACTGTAAGAGAGCTCCAAGCATGCGACACTGTTCAAACAACATAGGGTGTAGATCCAAAACTTTGATTGCATTTTAGAATTAAGCACATCTAAACATTAATTTTTAAAACAGTCCGTATACGACATATTTTGCTGCTCTATTTAGGAAAAACCGAAATAAAAACTATTTTATCTGAAATGCATGCCTGGCAGTTACCTACACTAACCGTACACTCCTTTGGTCAATGACAAGCGGTCTACATTTTTATAGTAACACGATACCCCGTGTTTGCCAAAAAATCTCTCGACTTACTAATCGAACATTTTTTATTTGCTTGAACTAGTAAACACATCATATCATTATATGGCTGCTGTATAGATTTTAAACATTTCTGAAACTTTTATCGAGCTGAAAGAAAATATGTAGCCTCTTGGGTCTCCCGACTTTATGCTGTTGTACTTATATACATGAGAATAACTGAATCATAAGAACGCGTATGTGTTATCTTTAAGAGGAATATTTGAACACTTTATTTTAGAAATACCCATTAGTAATAATTTCCATGACTATTTATTTAGATGGGATGGAACCAACTACTCTTACAAAATAGGTTATACAGTCGCCTAAAGTGACTTCTTTTAAGATGGTGGTGATGGGCCAGCTTTCTTTCAAAATGGATTCGCTGACTATTGAAACAACAGAATAATCACAAATGTGTTACTTGGTATGATATTTTATCACTTTCTTTTTAGAAACCTTCGCTTATATTCACAATATGCAGTTGTTTTCTTAGCTAGCTGACAGTGTCCAGTTAGTTCGATGGCTTCTCACTGACATTTCCAAATAGACATTGCCGTCTTCTTGCTGCGATACATGTAGATCAGGGCAACTCACTATCACGCGGCTGTCTGTGTTAATAAGCCAATAGAAAATCAAACATTTTTAATATTTTTTAGGATCTTTTTATACACAAATTTCCATTAGCCGCCCAAAAATTATCGATATATAGAAAACTTGAGTTATTGAAAAAAGATTGGAAAAAAGGCATTATATAAGTTCGAAATATTTATTTTACATAATTAATATACTATATCAGTATATTATTATAATTCTTACACAATATTACGTTATTTATACACTCTTCTACGAAATGCTTAATATGCGTTATCAAGAATGTGAATTTGTAAAATAAGTAGTATTGAAGTTTATTGTTAAAAAATTGTACATTTTCATGTGCGAAGGTCTAACTTGAATTTTCAGTGTATTTTTTAATGTAGACCAAAATGTCAGCTTCATTTAGTTACTGATATTTCTCAAGAGGTACGTCAGATGCCACGTTTTCTAAGAAGCTATTCATTTAAGATCAGCTATAGAGGCGTTGTCTTACTCATCCCATTCACTGTCTAATTATTTCTAAACCCTGCCTTTTAAAAACAATTATTATTCGTTAAGTGTTTTCATTCCTTAGAAAGAATTGACAATGCATCTAACAACCTGAAAAGCATCCCCTTCATCTAAATCAATCAATAGATTACTGATTATTCCATGATTCATGAGCTCTACTTTGGACGTCACATTTGGTTTAAAAAATACGAATGGTTTTTACACCTTAGTAAGTTTTGGATGGACTGGGTAAGTATGTAAACAAGTTTTCTTAATTACGCCGGTCTGTCTGTTCGCCGCATAGCTCAAAAACTACTTATCCGATTTACTTCAAAATTAGGTCCAAAGTGAAGGGTCATCATATGGGAATGAAATGGCAACATTTGGTAAAAATCCAATATGGCGAATCGAAATGATGATATTACTATTTACCTTAAATTTGGTACAAATCCAAGATGGCGGAACAACATGGCGCCTTAATAAAATCTTTAAAAAAATCAGCGTACTTCATCGATTGTTTTCTAGATTTCAAAAGTCAAGTATTATATAGCGATGAACTGGTTGAAATTTTGGAACGACAGCCTAATTAAATGTTTAATGAGTCGGTAAAATCCATTTCCTAAAATTAAATCCTTTTTTTAATGGAGGGAAACAATAAATAATTTTTTTTTAAAATGGTATGAGTATCGAAGCATTGGTTTTATTTAGTATAATAAGTAAATGAATGCTTGTATGTATGTATGTATGTATGTATGTATGTATGTATGTATGTATGTATGTATGTATGTATGTATACGTATGTATGTATGTAAGATATGGACAAAAAATGCTGTGGCAATGAAAAATGTATATTTGTTTCAATCTTAGATTTGAGAATGCTTGAGATGTAAAGTTATAAATTCTAATTTGCGCATCAAATAACTATTCAGGAAAACGCTAATTTTCGGCTTGACAAACAACATAAAAATGTAGCAAAAACGGTAGAAAATGAAAATATATTATATACAAAAAGAATATGAAGAAAAATTATTTAAAAAAATCCGTAAATTGGCGTTTACTCGGAAAATCCCTCGTAACGAAGTCCAGTTTTTAAGTACATATCTAAATTTGGTAATATTGTATAAATGAAAATTTCCGAGTATATTTCACTATTCGTAATAAAACGGAAGTTTTTGGGTATAAAAGCTTTTTTATACCAGAACTTTCCTCGTAATCGAATTTTCTTTTTATATGTGAGGTGGACATTTCTTCTTCTTTAGGAAGCATTGTAATAAATCACATGTTTTGTTTGATTGTACAAGGAAAGATACAAACGACATAAATGTGCACATTCATAAAAAATGTATACTCGTGAAACATAAAGTAGTGCGCAGAATTTTTTAGTATTTTGGACACGCTTAAGTACAATGTATACAATCGCTGTGTGCATAGAACACTCGGATATTCCAATATGGGGTAGTAGAAACTTTCATAATATTAAATACAATTTGAAAAAATTGAATTTTTTTACAAGATTGAATTAAGTATGAATAAACTTCAACTTGAAGATTCTTTTCGAAGTGTTTGAGATACTGGATATTCTCTGCCCAAGTATCCACAATATATAAAGAAATACTGGGTTCCAGTAACCTGAAATTTAGGGGGGTGTTCTCACTTTCGCGTCCTCCTAATTGGTAAACAAGTGTGCAGAATTTTTTTAGTATTTCGAATACCCTTAGCTACAATGTATATAATACAACTGATGTGTGGAACATTCGGATATTCCAATACCGGGCGGTAGAAACTTTCATAAAATGAAATAAAATTTGAAAAAACTTGTCTTTTGGCGTTTGGGATACGTGTCCGTCTGTTTCACTCACTAGGCTAGACACTATTCAATACAGGGTGTGCAGCAAATGTTATAAGATTGAGTCAAGTATGAATAAACTGGAACTTGAAGATTCTTTTCAAGGTGTTTGAGATACATGTACGTTAATTTTACTCACTAGACTTGATATTATCTGCCAAAGTATCCATAATATATAAAAAAATACAGTGTTATTTTTTTTATTTCTAGGGATGGACAGCTGGATCCCAGCGAGAGTTCCAGTAACCAGAAATTTAGCGGGTTCTTCTTTCTTTCGCGACCTCCTAATTCAGTTGCGCCAGTATGAGAAACCTTCGGGCATACCTCTCCCGATACATTGGTAGCTAAAGATGGGCCAGCGTAGTACCCTGCAAAACGCAAAGCGCTCGAAAGTATGACCTCTGACAAAAAGAGAGATCGCACTGCTTTCGCACGCCTCGAATGAGCCCCTGAACGTTAAGAAACTCTGTAATTCCTTCTCCCTTCTGAGGTGAAATCATGGTCGTGTTCGATAAAATTAATTTAATTTATGTAAAACAACTTTCTGGAACATGTTGCCCTAAGTACCTAAGTTTTCTATTCACAATAATTAGCTGACCACAATTTTAATTTTTGAAAAATCGTTTATTTCTTTACATACTGTGGATACTATGACATAGAGTATCCCGCCAAGAGAGAAAAGAGAGTAAAAAATCGTACATGTATCTCAAATACTTTGAAAAAAAAATGTCAAGTGCCAGAATATAGTTTGTACTTATAACAGTTTCTGCACACCCTGTATAAAAAACCTGAGCTTCAGCCAACTAAGTGAAAAAGAGGACACGCATTTCAAACACTTTAAAAACAAAATATTAGAGTTCAACTTTTTTCAAATTTGATTTAATCTCTTAACAATTTGTATACACACCCTGTGTTTAATACCCACACAATGATTGTACACATTGGATCTAAGTGTATCTGATATACTTTAAAAAGAAAATTATGTTACGGTCATAAAATTTTTTATGAATGTGTACAGTTTCATTTTTCCACATACGATAAATCAAAACGTGTAATAACGAGGCCTATGAAACGGAAGAAGTGACCTCTCAGCAGAAAAGAAGTTTTTTAAAATTAGTTAATAACGAAAATATAGGGTTTTGAATGGTTGATGCAATAACTGTTGGGCGGTGTATTTTGACACCTACCAATAGCTTAACTGTATGAGATACAAAAAGCTAATTTAAAAGTCACAAGGATTTTGATTGAAAAATATTGGTATTTGCCTTTACCCACAACTTTCCTCGTACAAAATTTTACTACGTACGGGGTGTTCGGTTATATTTTGAACTGGGTCTACACGCTTTATTTCTCAAGATATCAAAAAATTTTACACACAAAAGTTTTAGGATTTAGTCGAATCGTCAGAATTTGTTATCAAAAAAAAAACATGAACATCGGAAATTAGGAAAATGAGCATCAGCTTTGTTATTTTAAATGGAACACCCTATATATTTTTAGTTTATTGAGAAGAGCTTTTTATCCTGATTCCAAAAATATATGGTTTGTCTATGCTCACTGTAACCATTATCCGCTCTAGCTTAAGTATAGTAGAAATAATAGAAAGCTTTGGTTTCAATTGTTTTTACTTCAAAATGGCCATTCTGTCACTCACTAATCAACTTGTTTTAAAACATTATGCGCTTTGCCTTGGAAAAGTAATGGGCGGCTTTTAATTCAACTGTTTTGCTTTTCATATATGGTCGTTCTGTCATTAACTCATATACCTACCTACTTGTCGAAAATAATAATACCTAATAATTACTATAATTATTAATTGAAATGATAGAAGAGATGTTAGCATAGGAAAATGAAGTAACAAGCTTTTTGGTATTATTTTTAATTAACAGTTATCTGTAGAAAACAAACAAAAAACTAACAAATAAAAAAGTTAAATTATTAAGAATATTTATTATTAAATTTAGTCTACCCAGCCGTCTTTGTGTGTGGAGGGGCACCGTCCTGGTGCCAAATAAAGTTGTTCAAAACTTGGAGAGGTAGCTCTTCTAAAACCTCATCGATCTGATTTCGTAGAAGATCTAAATATATTTGGCCATTCAAAGTATTCTCTATTACTACAGGCCCCAAAACTCTATTATCTATTATACACACCAAATGTTAATAGACTTCCGACCCTGAAATCGCACAATTTGTTTTTATAGGGATTTGTGGTTGTCCAAAAATGTTTGTTTTTTCTATTAAACATACCTGCGGTGGTAAACGCAGCCTCATCGGTGAATAAAATTCTCCTACAGATATTAGGATCATTCTGTGTTCTTGTCAACATCTCTTGAGAAAATATATTTAAGTTTATCACTGCGTCTTCATTAGATCGTTCTGGGTCTTCTACAAAAAAAAACAAAAATTATATTGAAAACAATAATAATAGGTTTAATTTCCTTACCTTCAAAATATAGCAATGCTTCCAAATCGTTATCTTCATTTCTAGTGGTTGTCCTCTTTTTTCTAATCAAAGTTTTTCTGTTCTCAAAATTCTTCACAATGTAATAAATCGTAGATATTAAGAGAGCAACTAAATTAGGATACTCTCTCCTGTATTGATTTCGTGTTTCACGATAATTATTTATACGATAGTATATTTTTAAAATATTGGCTTTTTCTTGATCAGTAAACCCCATAGTTTTGAAAATAAAGGCAAAAAAGTGGCTAAGTAAGTGATGACAGAACGGCCATATTGAAGGAAAAACATAAGAACAGTAATTATTGATTTCAAAGACTCCCATTATTTTTCCAATACGCCAAAGCGGCTCATACTTTAAAACAAGTTGATAAGTGAGTGACAGAACAGCCATTTTGAAGTAAAAACAATTGAAACCAAAGCTTTGTATTATTTCTACTATACTTAAGCCAGAGCGGCTAATTTATCCACGTTTTGGTTACAGTTGAGCATAGACAAACCATATATTTCTGGAAGCAGGAGAAAAAGCTCTTCTCCATAAACTAAAAATATACAGGGTGTTCCATTTAAAATAACAAAGCTGATGCTCTTTTCTCAATTTCCGACGTTCATATGTTTTTTTTTTGATAACAAATTCTGACGATTCAGACTAAATCCTAAAACTTTTGTGTGTAAAATTTTTTGGTAATAACAATTAATAATGTACAAATTCTATAAAATATGATGTATTTTCAATTTTTTCAATGAATTTATTTTTAATATTATTATTATTATTTATTTTTCTTAACTATATTTACATAATTTATACAAAATAAATTGTCTATTATTATTTTCCTCCATAAAAAAGAAGGAATGTTACCGAATGTTTAAATATTTTATTAAGCCGTCATTCTGTCATATAGGAATCATACTAAAATTTTATCAGTTTATCCCTGTTTTACACTTAGATTTTTGTGCAAAATTTCAAGCTAACTGGATATGCAGTTTTTTGATACTGAATTTTTTTATTTCATTAGGTCGCCATTTTGTTCGGCCATATTGGATTTTACCATAATGTTACTATTTCATCCCCACATGACGCTTTATTATTGACCGAAATTTGAACTCAATCGGATGAGTAGTTACTTTCTGAGCTATGCCGCACACAGACGCAACGACAGACCGACGGAAATTGAAGAATATGTTTTTCGGGAACTAGGGACCGTAAAATGCAATATCGGGTATATGTGTAAGCTTCAAGAGATACATTTAATACAATAATAACATAAAGGGTGTTGTTTACAGAAACTTTTTTGTTATGTAAAAAATTGTTCACAGAATATTTTCGAATGGCTTGGAAAAATTCGATTCTACATTTTAAATTTCAAAATAATGTGTAAATACAATTGCTTTTAGTGCTTAAAACCAAAAAAAAAACATTCTTTAACTAAAAATTGCAGATTATTTTAAAAGTGTCTAAATATATTTTTAAGAAATATAATTATATCTTTTAATTGCTCCTAAAATTAACAGACAGTTGAATATTTGACTGATTATTATACTGCAAAGACCTAATAGTACAATAATAAACACATAAATACATTAAAGTACTTTATTTATGTAATTTGCAATAAGGTTGCGATTGAAAAATATATCTTTTAACCGTTTTAAATGTTCGTTAATGTATGTATAATAAAAGAATAAATTTCTGCCCCACCGAGATTTCATCCTGACGGTGTGGGTGTGCCTCCGCATATTTTTCGAAACTTTTCTCTTATTTATATGAGACTCTGAATTTTTATTTCAAAGTAGTATTGAAAGAAATATACTTGTAATTTGAATAAATTGGCGGAAACCTAATTTAAATTAGCAATGTCAATAAATATAAAGCCCGCGTTTTATTCAACAAATTACTCAAAGAAGGATTTTACAAAGTTTTATCTTTATCTTTAATACTCACCCATAGGCATATCTGTATGCAATTCTTTCAGCCTCTCTCATGCTCTTATACGCAATATAAATTATTGGCGGGATCCAGAACACTCCGTACAATACAATATTATATATGTGAGTATTGACCCGTATCTCGAAATAACGAAACACGTGATACCTCAAGATCACGTCAATCATAATAATGCTGTAAGTATGTAGCAACATAAAGTACGCTATTTTAAACCACAATTTTAGCATTTGACTATCCATGGCGCCTAGCTAAATATTCACAATTAACTGACAGAACCCGAACTCGGTGGTTGCTTTTTGGGTACTATTTCATTACGCATTATATGTCAAATAAACGGTACAAATCTAAGAACTGCTAAAATTCTACCTGCGGTATTCTCTGGAAGGTTAGCCTCTTTAAGATAAGACAGAAAGTTTCTATTTAAAAATACACTCAGGTGGAAAAATGTACGCCATAGTAATTTGTGGACATTTTGAAGGCAGTCGGTGGAAATGGTGGGCTATACATTATGTGTATGTTACTCATTGTATAACAAATTAATTTAATGCTCTGCCGCCGAGATTACGAAACCAATTGTATAAAGACTTCAGTTTGTTACTAACTACGAATCTGTTTTAATCTTGCCGGAATTATGAACCAACATAAAGAAAAAGCTGATTCGTACGTTAAAAATTAGGAATAATTAATTTAAATCATACATATAGCTATAGCATAGCTGCCTATACCTTAAATTTTTGTTTACGAGCAACGCAAAATACGAGACCTGGAAGAACTACATTATTTCCTTTTTTTCTCTAGCTCCCGCATAAGACTTTTTAAAACTTAGAATCCGTCAAGATTTTTAATTTAATTAATTTAATTAACACAAGATAAAACTTTTTTATTCAATTTTTATCTAATTAGTACGCTTCATATTATCAGATTCAATAAGATAGGAAGTTGTGACACATAAGAACTGCTATTTTCTTGCAAAGGCAGAACGCAAGTTAAGAAATATCACAAGAATACATATTTACCTTGTTACGCTCTTCTATAACGATGTGTAATAACAAAGTTTACAGAAATATTATATTCTGTAAACTTTGGTAATAAATACAAGACATATTTTTACCCAATTTGCAACTTCCCTACCTCTAAGAAGCGAATTTTAGAAATTGGCATTTTGCATGCGGTAAATAAGTATGTGGAAGTGAAATGATATATAATAAAGATACAAGCAAATAAGTATGTAACACTGTGTAGATAATAAATTTACAAATAACCAAACCAGGATTTAGATGGGGATGCGCCTTGTTCTACAACATACTCGCAAAATAACAATACGTTTATGGCAGATTTTTAACAAAAAATTGGATTTTTATGGGTGTTAGATATCTATATAAATGATTTATCTGACAACAAAATGACTAACGAACTAGTTCAGTATCTACTGCAAATCATTGGTGGAAATGAAAAAAAAATGAATGCACTTTACTTAGTTCTTATAGTAAGTGGTGAAATAGCCCCACTTTTAATTTAGTATCGGGGCTGGTGGCTGTTCATAGAAGTTTCCTGGGTTATAACTTTTTGATGTCTTGCAAATAGTTCTTGAAAACCTTGAAAGTGTTTCTGCAACGGCAATACTTATTTAGAAGGTAGGCAATACACCAGCCGAAAAGAATATATAAACATAAAATACAAAAATACAAAGAGATATTTTCTCCGGTTTCGACAGCCGACTTAACCAATCTGGACACGGGTTAGCACTACTTAGTATTATTCAATTTTCATATCGTTTGATGTAAGTTGAAATTATAAAAATTAATCTTATTATAAATAAAACCAATCCTATCTTACAAACAGAAATTATAGCTGCCTTAAAAGTGTGCATGAACCAAAATTACTTCCAGGAGTTATTTTCAGCCAAGGAAGGGCTTATTATGGGGAAACCCTTATATATTTATGCATAATTTGAAGAAAAAACTAAAAGAAACCCTTTCTTTCAAAAATATCTCTATTAGTATAGATACGTCGACGATATACTGGTCTTTTTTAAAGATATAAATACCATACACAAAAATATACAATTTACTGTCGAAACAGAAACTAATAATTCCATAAACTTTTTAGATTTCAACATAAAAAAGGGAGCAAACCTACACATACGGACACATCAATAATAAATCAATGCACCCATTAGTACACAAACCAACAGGATTTTATAGCATGATACACAATTTAATTAGTATACCTTTAAATAGTATAATAATTTTCAAGAAGAATTAAACCCAATTAAAATAATTCTATAAACTTTTTAGATTTGAACATAAAAAATGTAGCAAACCTACACATAGAGACACATCAATAATAAATCAATGCACCCATTAGTACACAAACCAACAGGATTTTATAGCATGATACATAAATTAATTAGTATACCTTTAAATAGTATAATAATTTTCAAGAAGAATTAAACCCAATTAAACAAATATCAGTTAACAATGGATATGATGCCAAAATAATTGACAATATTTTAAATAAAAAAACTATTAAAAAAACACTTTCAGAAATTTACCGTGTACCACCTAAAGAAAGAAATAAATATAAGATACTTATATCAGTAAACCTACAGAAAAGGTGGACAATACTGTGTAAAAAGAACAAAGAAAAAAGAAATAAAAATAACAAATCCGGGATTTATAAATTAAACTGTGGATCATGCCCAAAAGTCTACATAGGCCAGACTGTGAGAACTTTTAAACAGAGATTAGCAGAGCTAAAAGAAAATTTATTAAAAATAAAACAGTTTCAACATATGCCGAAGATTTGTTAGATAATAACCATGCTTTCAATGAAAAATTTGAAATATCAGATGCAATAAACAAAAGTAAAAAATTGACACTTTTAGAGTCTATGGAAATGAATAAACGTAAAAACACCCAGTATATCTTAAGCGATCATTTAGATATGAATAATTCACCTCTTTTAAACCTATTTTGTTAGAAATTTCCGTCCAGATGTTATTTAGGACTCTCGTAGGCCATAAATGTATTTACCTAGAAACACGATTTTATAAAAATCAAGCTCATTTAGCAAATTGTAAGTTTAAATACCGTTTGTCTGACGAAACATGTCAAAAAATGTGAAGAAAAGTGAACATCTAAAACAGTTTAAAGTGTTTTATTTCAATTGTTAACGCAGGATTTTCATCAAGTAAAATCCAGTTAATCCAATTTTATGAAATAAATCATTTAATGCCCTAACGTGCTGCCTACAGAAAGCCAGTGCAAATTTGCCTCCTATGTGAAAGAAAGTCTTATGAAAAGTACGTTTTTTTTTAAATAAATATGGAAATTCTAGTGTTTTTTTAGTACAAACGATTTTACTACTACTACCCTAAAAAATACCCGAAAATCCATTTGTTTTTAACGTATAACTCTTAAGACGAATAAGATGGCAACGTTCAATGGTGTATGTTAATTTCGGTGGGTTGGGAACATTAACGCGATAATTCTGTTTTGACGGAATCATTAAGAGTATCGTCAGTTTTTTGAAATTTTAGTTTTAATGTGCTGTGTTAGTTATTATATAACTAATATTAGAGGTTTCTCTCTAGCTTTTTAAATATTTAAGAACTGAAATATGCCCTAATACACTGCGACCAAACATATATAATGAGCACTTTTTGTGAAATTGACATTTTGCCCAATTTTAAAGTACAAAAATATATCGCGGCTATACACAGGGTGATTGGAAATTCGACCTATTCCTTGAAAGGGTTTATATTATAGCTCAATTGCAACAAATTAAGTCATATCAACTGTTGATCGGAAATGTGCGGTTTCCGAGTTATGGAAGTTTTAAGATTTTATTGAAATTTTTTTAACTTATCTTCAAAACAAAAAACTTATAAAGAATACTACTCATTTCTAGGCACTAAGTTGATGCTTTTCTGACAGCTGGTAAACGAGCGATCATTTTTGGGAAAAATGCCCTACCAAAATTCTCACTATCTCAGAAATAAAAGGTCTTAAGTGACAAGGCTTTATATTTGTTTGAGTTTTTCCAAAATATCAACACGAATTATTCGAAAAAATTGTATGACACTTATCACTAAAATAGTTATAGGAATTTATCAGCTTTCCAGAAAGGTACAAATCTTATGAACTTTGAACTTTAGAAATTTTAAAACCAGATAAAAAGAACATCTCAGACATATAAAAAAATAGCTCAAAAGAATTTCTGTTTGCTAAGCATATTTTAGAAACTAATCATTCATTTAATATTTAACTTGTGCTTTGTCCGTTGCCCCTGTTTCTTTTTTAAAATTTACTTTTAATTCAAATATACCAAACAATTGCCATAGCATAACTACACTTAGTCCGGTACCATCTATTAAATATTAATTGGAACTACGTTTATCCAAAAAATCGATTTTTATTTTTGACAAAAATATGTTAAGATAGATTTGTGCTTAATATATAGGTAAATTAGATTTAAATAAGATAAGTTTTGTTTCGCCCTGTTGATTTTCTTTGTCGTATCTTTGTTTTTCAATTAATATAGACAGATATATGATTATGTGTAAAATGACCACTGTTATCGTATGACTTCCTGGAAAGAGAATAATCCATGTATTTAAATAATAGGTATATTTTATTTATATTTATTTTTTTGAGTAATAGCATGTGATTGATAGGTTAGAATAATCTTTTAATTCACTATATTCTGTAGTGGTTCTGAAGAAGGGGAGCATCATTCTAAGCACTCGAAACCGGTAAACACAATAAATATTCTTGTGAGAATAAGATGTTTTTCTTTCAATGTTAATAATATATATATATATATATATATATATATATATATATGCATATATATATATATATATATATATATATATATATATATATATATATATATATATATATATATATATATATATATATATATATATATATATATATATATATATATATATATATATATATATATATATATATATATATATATATATATATATATATATATATATATATGTTAGCACAAATTAGATTTTTCTTAAATAAAACACACAAATATTCCTGCTAGAACACTTTACTTCTTAACTACACAAAGAATCTTACGAGAATGAATACATCACCCGAGTTTTAGGTTTTACCTGTACGAATGACTTTTTAAAAAAACTCAAAATTTGAAAAATACGGACTTTAATTAACCGGTACGACAGTTAGTGGCTTAAAGACGCCTTAACATGTTTACAAAAAGTATTTATATGAGAATAATTGTATGTCAGCGGTTTTCATCTTCCGTGGAACATCTCATCGTTACAGTTTCCCATCATAAGGTGCTGTGTTGGCTGTTCCCATAACTCCTCCGCCCTTAGTGTAGAATTCTGGGGTTGGCTACAGAATTCGGGGATACATGGCTGGGGATTTCTTCTAATTTCATTTCTTCATTTTCTTCTTTCTTGAAGTTTCTCGTTTTCCTTCTATAAAACTTGATTGCAAAAAATGGTATTAGTAAAATTAAAATAATGTAAATTAGTATTGTCCAGCCATTAATAGTTTTAAAATGAATTGGAGTGTTTTCGATGGAGTTGATTTCTTGTTTTTCAACTTCTAAAGCACTTTTAATAACACTTATGTCTTTTAGATCTACATCGTCTAGTTTCAATGGTTTTAAGTCTGTCGCGGATTTATATACCGGGTGTGTAAAATTAATTTTTGGAAGCAAAATATTTTTGTAATTGTTTTTGGAATTTTTGAAGTTTCGAATAAGTATGTCTTTTATACGCACTTCACAATTATATTTTAGTTCTAATACGTAACTTCCTTGTAAGGGTATATTTTCACTATTTTCATCGCATTTTGACTTGGCTACTGTGTATTCGGGACAAAGCACAATCCATTTGTTATTCTCAAGTTCTTGGATTTTGACCTTTTCGATTTTGACAGGAACCAATCGACAATTGGATAGGTTTTTTGAGAATTTCAGAAGTTGCGTTTCGCATGGGGAGTCTTCTGTGGTTTTTATGGGATTTGTATTTTGGCAGATAAATTCTTCAGGAATGATTTCTTTACATTTTTTATTGAAAAAGATATGGTTTTGCTCATTAATTA
Source organism: Kuschelorhynchus macadamiae (assembly GCA_030620095.1). NCBI lineage: Eukaryota > Metazoa > Arthropoda > Insecta > Coleoptera > Curculionidae > Kuschelorhynchus > Kuschelorhynchus macadamiae. The sequence goes on along the minus strand of JAUTXW010005285.1, from coordinate 54,404 downwards.
TTAAATATTGAGAATTCGGTATTATTGTTTTAAAAGAGTTATTTTGTGGAATCGGTAAAGGGTATAGGTGAAAATAATTATAATTATTTTTTTCAACAATTGGAATTTCGATTATAAATATTATTTGATTCTTTTTGCTGTAACTTTTTATTTCCATTATTTTTTCAAAAAGTAAGATGTTCTCTAATTTTGTTTCGAATGGTAGTTTATTATTTGTTAAGTGTTTAGAGATTAATTCTACTTCTCTTAGAAGCTCGTTGGGCTCAATTATAGAGTTATGAAAAATATTTAGTTTGGAAAAAGTTATTGCGATTTGTATTTTTTCTAATATTTCGTATATTATTTGAAATTCGGTAATTATTTGGGAAATTATCATTTCGGTGTAAAAGTAAAAATAGGTTCCTATATTTTCGACTTCCATGGTATGTAATAATTCTTCAATTCGGTTTATTCGATTTTTGAGAATTATTTGATTTTTTGTTAAGTTTTGGATATCATTTTGGAAGGTTTGGATTGATTTTTCTAGAAGTGAAATTTGGTCTTTTACAAGTGTTTTTATTTTTATTTGATTACTAGATAGAGTTTCTATAGCTTTTTCATATTTTTGAGCGTCTTCTTGGTCTAGGTTTCCGGTTATCGATTTTATTATTGATCCTAATCCGTCTATAAGACCTCGTTTTTGTCTATTTTTAAATAAAGGATTAATTTGGGTAATTTGACTTATTATTTTATTTTCCTAAGATAATGCCAAGTTGTAAGTATTATAGAAATTATTTTTATAGCTATTAGAAATATTAGTTTCATTTTCAAATGCGTTTTTTATACGTACGTATTGGGACTGAAGTGCATTGAATTGACTTATTATATTGGATATATCAAATATTTGAATAAATGACCATATATTTTCTTGGTTTTGGGCATTGCCGAGTTTGTGTGGGAGTAGTCCCGGATTGTCTTTCATGTTTTCGAATACTACGTATCCTGGGTTGCTGAAGGCCCCGGTGAAGAGTCTGAAACAATACGAGAAGGTTTCTTAAGTTCCTTTATGTGTATTGTTTCTTTTTTGTTAGGGTTATTACTTTGTGTAATTTCAACGCGGTTCCTTTCTAATATTTTGGTAATTTTATATGGTCCTAAAAATTTATTACTTTTCTTACTTCTATTTTGGGGGTTTTGTTTAAATACAGTTTGTCCTAAGGTAAAGTCTTTATTTTCGTTACCATCGGAATTATGTTTTGAAATTATTTTCTGTTTTTGGGCTTCCAAATTATTTTGGACATTTTGGTAAACATGTTTTAATTTATTTTTATGGTTTTCAGCATAATCTGAGAAAAACTCTTTTTGGTTAAATATTTCGTTCGCGTCTCGTGAACTTGTATGTCCATGAGTTAGTTCGAATGGCGTATAGTTTGTTGCACTATGTATTGAATTATTATAGGCAATTATTGCATAATCCATTAAATTGTCATTGTCATTCGGATAACTTTCTTTTAGTAACCTTAAATGTTCGATAATTGTTGAGTGAAAACGTTCTACGATGCTATTAGAATCGTGATGTTGTGGGGTGGTAAAATGAATTTTTATTTTGTGTAGATTTAATATTTCTTTCACTGTCTCATTGTTAAATTCGGTTCCATTGTCTATAATTAGTTTTTCAGGTATGCCACAATAAGAAAAGTATTTTATTAAGGCATTAGATATACTAATTGCATTTTTTCCAGGTATTAGTATCGCTTGTGCGAACTTGGAGAAAGAGTCGACTAGGGTTAAATAGAGTTTTTTGTCGTAAAAGAAAACATCTATATGTACGACTTGAAAGGGTTTCGAAGGCGTTTCTGTGAGCATTAGTGGTGAATAGGGCTTTTTTCTGGCATATTTTGCTCTTTGACAAATGTCGCATGAGTTTATGTACTGTGAAATAGTTGTTTTCATGTTTATCCAGTAATAATTGCGTTTAAGGTATTCTAGGGTTTCTAAGATTCCGCGGTGGTTTACTTTTCCTTCATGATGATTTTTTGTTAGAATAAGTTGTTCTTCTTTGTCAGTTATGGTGTTAACCATTTTGGTACAGCGTATTAATTTTGGTCCTTTCTCGGAAAAATGATTAAGATATATTTCATTAAATTTTATATATAGTTCGGGTCTATGAAAATATATACAATATGTTTTTTCGGACATTGTGTAGTCTCGTAAAAATTGTAAAATGAATTGTTCATTGTTGGTGTTTGGAATTTTTACAGTAATTATTTTATGATGTTCATAATTTTCTTGTTTTACGTCTAATTTGGGATATACATGCGGAAAAACTAAAATTTGGCTTACTTTATTATTTATGATTTCGTCTAAAATTCTAATTCCTCTATTAGTTGTTTCGTTGAAAGTAGAGTGTTGTGTTTGTAAATCAGAATTATTTTCATGTTGTTTTTTCGGCGGTTTAACTTGTATATCAGACAAGATTTGTATTTTTTTTGGACTTTTGTTTATTTTTTTACTAGTTGAAGGTTGGTTTTGAATAGGAGGGTTTGATTCTAGGGTACTAAAACTTTCGGCAATAGTACGCAGATATTCTAGACTTTCGAATTGATCCTGTTCAAAATTGCCAGGATTATTAATCATTGATTGGTTTTCTATGGCATTGATTTGGATTCTAGATAGGGCATCGGCATTAGTATTTAATTTGCCTTTTTTGTAAATTATGTCATAATCGAATTCTTCTAGTTTTAATCTCCATCTTACTAATTTACTGTTTGGTTCTCGTAGTTTGAATAGCCAAACAAGGGGTCGATGATCTGTGTATATGGTAAATTTCCGGCCAAATAAGTATGGTCTGAAATATTTACATGCCCATACGATTGCGAGTAATTCTTTTTCGATAGTGCTATATCGAGTTTCGCTTTCGTTAAGGGTTCTTGAGGCGAATGCAATGGGTTTGTCAGAACCTATAGTTCCTTGTGATAAAACAGCGCCTAGGGCTATGTTTGATGCATCGGTTGTTAGAATAAATTGTTTCGAGAAATCGGGATATTGTAATATGGGTGCGTTAATTAATAGATTTTTACATGTATTAAATGATTCAATGAAATCTTGATCGTGAATTATTTTAGAACCTTTTTTTAGGCAACGGGTTAAGGGTTTAGTTATTTTGGCGAAGTCCTTCAAAAATTTCCTGTAGTAGCCTACTAGTCCTAAGAAGCTTTTTATGTCTTTAGGGGTTTTTGGAAGGGGAAAATTTTTGATTGCAATGATCTTGTCAGGATTTGGTTTTACTCCTTCGCGGGTAATGACATGTCCTAAATAGTTTACTTCTTTTCGTAAAAATTCGGATTTGTCAAGTTGTATTTTGAAGTTTGCTTGTCTTAATCGAGTAAATACGTTTTTTAGTCTTTGAATATGTTCTTGTAGTGACGTACTGAATATTACAATGTCGTCAAGATAAACGAGACATTCTTCGTTTTGAATACCTCTTAAAATATTATCCATCACTCTTTGAAAGGTTGATGGCGCGTTTTTTAAGCCAAAGGGCATGCGTTTAAATTCGTAATGCCCGTTTTCCGTAGAGAATGCGGTCTTTTGAATATCTTCGGGACTCATTTCGATTTGATGGAATCCATTGGCTAAATCAAGGGTTGAAAAATACTGACTTTTGCCAAGTTTATCGAGAATATCGGCAATATTGGGAATTGGATATTTGTCATTAATTGAGCGTTCATTGAGCTTACGATAATCGATTACAAGCCTCCACTTGCGTTTTCCGGAAGCGTCCATTTTTTTGGGCACGATCCAAATTGGACTTGACCATGGGGAAACAGAGTCTTGTATAATACCTTGGTCTAACATTTTTTGTATTTGTGTTCTGACTTCATTTTTATGTATTTCTGGGTACCTATATGTTTTTGTAAAAATTGGTGAGTCGTCAGTCAATCTAATCTTATGTTGGATTTGATTTGTAAAGGTTAGAGGTATTTGATCGCAATAGAATATATCACGGAATTCAAAACATAAATCTCTAATAGCTTTACGTTCTTCTAGATTGCAGTGTTCTAATAGCAAATTTTTTAAGTTAGATTTCAATAAATTGTCTTGAGATTGATTGATTTCGATGTCATTATCGACTTCCATTTTTTCTATAAAATTTAGTTCGTTACAATTTAAAAGTTCGGTATCTAGGGGTTCGAAAATATTTATCTTAATATCTTCGTTGCGTCCATTTGTTATTGTAGTAAAAGCAAAATAATTTTCTATATTAGTAATAGCTTGTGGGGATTCGATTTGATCGCTAAATTTAATATAGTCAATAAGGCATAAACCTTTTTCGTATTTTACGGGTAATTTAACAATTTTTTTTGTTCTTGCTGGAATTTCTATGAAATAATTTTTTAGTGTGTAATCGTTTTCTTTTTTTGATTCGTCCTCGCGTTCATAAATTATTGGTATCTTAACATTTGGTGTTATAATTTGTCTTTTATTGACGTCTACGACGGCTTTTAACTGGTCTAATAAATCTACTCCTATTAATCCATCATATTTTTTACTAAAATCAAAAATATAAAATTTGTGTTTTTCATTTACGTTAAATAATTTAAAAACTGGAATAAAAATTACTTGATTATGATTTGATATCATGTGAGCTGTTTGAATTTGAAAGTTTTCATTAAAAATATAATTTTTATAAAATTTTTGAACAATTTCTGGAGACATTAAACTTTTGGTACTCCCTGTATCTATTAAAAAGTTTGCATTTAATTCAGGAACATATATGTGAGGCAGATTAGCTGTCGTAATATTAGTGTTTATTAAGGTATCGAGTTTGCTCGGCTCTCCGTAATAAAATTTGCATCTTTACTGTTATCAGTTTCTCGTGAAATATAATCTAAGTTATTAATATTAGATTGCACGTATGTATCGTTCGGTGGGTTTTCTGCGTTTGAATAACAATTCATATTCGCATTGGAATAATTATAATACTGAGGTTCATGGTCATAATATCCGTCGTAATGAGAATTATGATAGGGTAGGTCAGGTTGATTTTCGTATATATAATTTTCGTTATTAATAAAATTTTGGTCGAAGTATTGATTTTCAATTTCGTTATTTGGATAATAAAAATTTGGGTCAAAATATTGATTTTCATGATTTTCATTATTTTGTACATCTTGCAGATGTAGTTCAGTTACAGTAAATTTGGGTTTTTGTCTAGTGTTGGTTGATGATGTGTCCATTGGTTCATCAAGCCTTTGATTTCGGGGTTGGTTTTGGTTTCTATTGTAATTAAATTGTGGTTGATTATTTATCGGTTGGTTTCTAATTATTTGACTAGGTCTTTGCATAAAATATGGATGTTTTTGTGTTGGGAAATTATTTGGTCTAAATTGAAATGGTGTTTGATTTTGCATTATAGGTCTTGGTTGAAAATTAGGGTATTGTGGTCTGAAAAAATTATTATTAAATAGCGGTGGTCTTAAATAATTAAAGTTTGATTGTGTGGGATTTGGTATCGAGTTTGTATTTCGATTATTTTGGTAATTAATAGGTTTTGAAAAATTTGTATTTGCATTTACAGGCGTTACTCTTTGATTTGGGCGAAAATTTTGTGTATTTAATGAATGACTACGATTCTGACTGTAAAGAAAATTTTCTTCTTCTATTACTAGAGACATTGCTTTTTCTAAACTATCTGGGTTTCTTAATCTAACATTATTTTGTAGTTGGCCTGTTAAGTTTCTTATAAATGTTTTTAAAGCTAAATCTTCATAGTTTTGTACTCTAACTCTTTTTTCGTTTGGAGTCATAATTATTGAATTTATTTTTGAAAAAATTAAAGAGCGTGCGTCTTGGCATCTCATACCGAAATTATATGGTGTTTCATTTTTTTGAGGTGTTAATGTTATTAAATCTTGTACTAAACAATCCAAATTTCTTTGATCACCAAAACTTAATTCTAATGCAATTTTTATGTCTTGCCACGTATTTAATTCATGAATCCTAGAACCTATTAGACTTAATGCTCGACCTGATAATTTACCAATGATGGCTCGTACTATAAAATTGTTATGTGCGTTATCGCCTTCTTTATAAAAATTGTTTATTAAGCTAGAACAATTATTTATAAAAACTGAAAGTGTATGTGGGTTACCATCATACGTAGGAATTGTATCTATATATAAACGTAATAGTTGGTAGTTTACGCCTGCGGCATTTTGTGGTTGTTCCATTCTGTTATTTCTTAAATTAGTATTATTAATATTTGTGAGTCTAAACAAATTTATGATATCTTCAAGTTCTCGTTCAGAGTCAGACATAAAAATTAGGGAAAATTAAAATTAAAATAGATTTTTGTGAAAAAGCGAAAATTTGAAAAATGTATTTAAAATTCACTTTTTTAAGAAAATACGCAAATATGAGCAATATATACACGTGAGCAAAAATTGTATGCAAAATGGTTTTGACTTACATTAGGAATATTATTATTTTCATTCCTGAAGCACTTATTTTCTAGGGTGATGATGATTTTCTTCTTAGCCTACGAGGGTTGAAACGATGCTTGTTTTTCTGTCTTGAATTTTCTTACAGCTAGGGTTTTCTTCTTAAAGCTAGGGTGCCAATAGGAGGTTGGGCGATGTTTGTCCCTTGATCCCTGGTCTTCCTATCCTAAGTTTTGCCAATAGGACGTTGAGCGATGTGTGTCTCTTGATCCCTGGACTTCCTATCCTAAGTTTTGCCAATAGGACGTTGAGCGATGTATGTCTCTTGATCCCTGGACTTGTTTTTATTTTCCAAATTTGGTTATTTCTTGAGTCACTCGCGTTTTCGGATGTCCAAATTAACCGTCGATACGGACGCTATTCGCGATTTTTGTCGAAACGCTTTGGACAATCCTACCGACTGCGCCAGTTTTAGGTTTTACCTGTACGAATGACTTTTTAAAAAAACTCAAAATTTGAAAAATACGGACTTTAATTAACCGGTACGACAGTTAGTGGCTTAAAGACGCCTTAACATGTTTACAAAAAGTATTTATATGAGAATAATTGTATGTCAGCGGTTTTCATCTTCCGTGGAACATCTCATCGTTACAGTTTCCCATCATAAGGTGCTGTGTTGGCTGTTCCCATAACTCCCGATACATATCGTCATCCTATCTCGAACGCTTATGTAACAAAGAAAACGACTACATTCCTTAGTATATTTTATGCTGATATTATAATTATTTTTGAACCTTATCTACTTTCGTGCGAGCAAAGCTCACACGGCCAATCCTGACAATAAATTCGTTCTCGAATTTTTTTTCTAATTTTTTTTTTTTTTTTCTTAAATGTTTGTTACATATGATAGCAAAGAGCACGTCATTTCAGCATCTGGATACCCTTGATCCGACGCAAAGAGCACGCCTTTCAACTTTCAATAAATTACTAGCCATTATTGCAAAGAGCATATCATTTCACAAAATAAACAATAAACAACCATTGCAAAGAGCACGTCATTTCAACATCTGGATACTCATGATCCGACGCAAAGAGCAAGTCTTTTCAGAAGTAAATAATAAACAAACGTTGCAAAGAGCACGTCATTTCAACATCAAGTCTTATAATGACCTTGATGCAAAGAGCAAGTCTTTCAAAATTTTTTTTTTTTTTTTTTTTTGTATTACTATTTTACTCTGTTATTTTCCAAACAACTAAAAGTTGGCTTTCTTAATCTATATAACCAAAGCTCACACGGGCATTTTTCTTTTCGACAAATACTTATGGTATCATTATAATATAAGCATACCTAGCTCTAAGTACTACTCACAAACACTTACAAACAATTTATGAAAACAAACATTTGTAACACAATACCTAAGTACAACAATAACAAGAAACAATAAAAACAAATACTTAAAAAGAAAGTTTTTAAAAGTCTGCCTCAAATTCCCCTGGCCATATCCGCATCATCTCTGTAGCAACAACTCTTTTGCGATTAGTAGCTAAATTTTTAATTTCTACTCGCTCATTAGGCAACAACTGTATGATTTCAAATGGACCTTCATATCTTGGATCTAATTTAGAAAGATGGGAATTACCAGATGGATGGAAAACTAAATCTCCTACCTTAAAAGTTTTATTCTTTATTCTGTTTTTATCAAATCTGTCTTTTGACTCTACCCCACAACGAATTGACCGCTCGAAAGCTGTCTTGCGATCGTTAAGTAAATTTCGGTCAGTAGTTGTTACTGATTTTATACTTTCCGTTAAACCTTGAATATCTCCCGTATCTATATTTTGTCCTGTTAACAAATAAAGTGGGGAGAAACCTGTTGTTTTTTGGATAGTCGAATTAAGGGCTAATTGTACCTTCGGTAGAACGCTCGCCCATTCTGACTTGTTGTCATTTACATTTACTCTTAGTAAATCTAAAACTGTAGAGACGTATATCTCCACTTGTCCGTTTCCACGCGGGGCACTTTTGGCAATAAGGTGTTGAGTAATGTTTAATTTTGAAAGTAATTGTTTCACTTGTTGATCGGTAAAATTAGTCCCCCTATCACATATTAACCTTTTAGTATTTCCAAATATATTCAAATAAATTTCTAGTTTTTCACATGTTTCCGGACCAGACAGAGTTTTCAAAGGAATTAAAAATAAATATTTTGTGAATGCATCTATTAAAAGCAATACATTTTTATAACCTTCTATTGTTAAGGGAAATGGTCCTACACAGTCGCAATGTACTGTATGGAAGGGAATTGGAATTTTTTCAATGGGATGTAACAGTCCCTGTTTAGGGCCAGTATATTTCTTATTTGCAATACACTTAAGACAGTGATCACAGTATTTTTTTACGAACCGTGCCATTCGCGGAAACCAAAAATAATGGTTTATCTTTGCAAAAGTTTTATCCGGCCCAACATGAGACTGTTCATCATGGAAAATTTTTAGTAAACCGAGTCTACTGCCTTTTGGAACGAAGGCCCTGTAAATTGGCGGATTTTGTCCCGGGTTAATTTTCCTAAATAAAACTTCATTTTGGCAAAAATAGTCATGAGTCAACTGACCCTCAAGTAACTTTGACTTGATACTACAAGTTTCAGGATCGCGCTTTTGATTAATCTTAAGCCAGTTATCAGTTGTAAGAACATTCACGGGGGTCATGTGATCGAATTCTTTAGAAGGTTGCGGTGGATTTCTACTTAAAAAATCTACGTGTGGAATGTATTTTCCTTTTCGATATTCGATATCAAAGTCGAAGGATTGCAAGTACAGCCACCATCTTGCAACTCTGGGCAATAAATCTTTCTTTTTTTGAGTTAATTTTAATGAATTACAGTCAGTGATTAGTTTGAATTTTATTCCTAATAGATAAATGCGAAAATGTTTTACCGCGTAATAAACTGCTAGAGTCTCTAGCTCGTAAGAATGATAGTTACTCTCTTCTTTAGTAGCCCGTTTTGAAAAATAAGAAATAACCTTTAACTTATTATCGCTTTTCTGAAAGAGTATGGCTCCATAACCCAGAGAACTGGCATCTGTGTGAAGCTCCGTGTCTAAAGTGGGGTCAAAAATTGCCAGAAGGGGTCTTTGACTTAGAAAGGCGCAAACATAATTTTTGGCAATATCTTGTTCGGTTCCCCAAATAAAATCGACTCCCTTTTTTGTAAGTTTTGTAATACATGCTGTGCGCGTGGAGAATTCTGGGATATATTTCCGAAAATACCCGGCTAAACCCATAAATTGCCGTACTTGTTTTATATTTTTTGGATCGGGTGCATTAAACAAAGCCTCTAATTTTCCTTTGTCAGGTCTTACGCCGTCTTGAGAGATATCATGACCAAGATAAAGAATTTGCTTTTCAAAAAATGTACATTTCTTCACGTTCAAGGTAAAACCAGCCGAAGAGAGCGAGGCTAACACCCGATCGAGCTTATCCAAACCTGCCTGGACAGTTTTCGACGAAATGATTACGTCATCCATATACACCAGCGCATCAGTATCTTTTAACTTACCCAAAGCTTTACAAATCGCTCTCTGAAATACCGCAGGGGAGTTAGATAGACCAAAGGGTGACCGCAAATACTCGAAATGGCCGTCGGGAGTCACAAATGCTGTTTTTTCAATCGAGTTTTCAGCTATTGGGATTTGGTGAAATCCGGCAGCCATGTCGAGAGTCGTGAAATATTTAGCTCCTCCCAGCTGATCAATTTGGTCGTCAATACGAGGTAATGGGAATCGATCTTTAATTGTTATCTCATTAAGGGCACGATAGTCTACGCACAAACGTTGACTACCGTCCTTTTTATGTACTAAAATGACTGGGCTAGCAAAAGGCGACGTACTCTCGCGTATAATATTATTTCGCAGTAGATCTTTTGACTTTTTCTCGCTCGGACAATGACATTCGGTAAGGGTTATAATGAATTATTTTATCGCTCTTCAATTTGATTTCCATCTCACCGGTTGTTATTGCCCTCACGGAGTTGCCAATCGTAAAAGATTTTGTATATGTATTTTGACAATAGTTTTAACAAGATATCAAAATCATTTCCCTGCAAAGAAGTTTTAATCTGTTCACGAGAAATAACTATGCTTTGAACCATTTTAGATTCTATTTTGTCTGAGTCCTCAAGATAAATTTTAGAGCCACACGAATCTGTGTAAATTTTAATTCCCTTATGATTAAATAAGTCCCTACCCAAAATTGCGTCCATCTTCATAATTGAACTTTCGACAACATAAAAATTTATTTCAAACGCCGTGCCGTCCCTTTCGAGCAATAAATTGGCCCTTTGGCAACTCGGTATTGAGTTACCACCTATACCTGTTAGCATGATAAAAGTTGGTTCGAAACGACAATGCAACTTACGTGTAATTTTCTCGGAAATCAAGCTACATTCGGCACCCGTATCGATCAAGCAGTTTACAGTTAAATTTTGTATTATAAATTTTGTGCAAAAATCATTATCTAGGTCTACGTGAAAGTAATTTATTTTTGAAAATTTTGACGAACTTCCTACATTTTTATTTTTAAAGAAACATTTTTCTGAACTGTGTCCAAATTTTTTACATATTTCGCATATTATTGTTTTTGTAAATTCGGATAGATTGGAGCTACCCGCATTATTATTGTTATTATTATTATTATTCAATAGTTTAGGCAATTTCCAACAATTTCTGCGGATATGACCAGGCTTTTTGCAGGCATAGCACACTTTATCTTCCTCATTATTCTTAAAAGGATTTGGGCGTTTTGGCGCCCTTACTTGGAACTGATGAGAGTTCTGTTTATTAATTTGGTAATTACTAAGCAAATCAAGTAAGACTGAAATTGAATTAACTCTACTATTAAATGCCGTAGTTTTGACATGGGTGTCTGTTATATAACCAATAACTAACTCAACTATTTGACTATCACTCAAATTAAAATTTAAAGAATTTAGCATTGAAATTTTTTTTCTAGCGTACTCACAATATCCTGCGGCTTGGTCACTTCTGTATAGGCTTGCCTTTCGCAAACGCTCACTGAGGTTCCTCTTCACGGGGTAAAGCTGACAAATTTCGGCTCGAAAACTGGCCCAATTTTTATTTGCTGGGTGCCAGTTATCGTACCACTCCTTCGCATCACCTAGCAGCGCACCAGCGGCTCTGCAAAGCTGTTCAAAATCGGTCCACTTGAAAGTGGCCGCCAAATTTTCCACATCATCACACCATCCGACCGCCCCTGTATCGTTTTTTGAGGGGTCGAAAGCAGGAATGTCTATTTGCACCGAAGTCGAAGGCGTATGAATCACAGGCGCAGCTTCTTGTTGGGGACGCTGCTGCATTTCCCTAAGAACAGCGGTTAAAACACTTGTTAATTCTTCCATTTCAATACCGATACACTTAACTTATCAGTTATCACAGCGAAAATAACGATTAACACACTCACTGGCACACAGATTTCGATTTATTGGGTCCAAAATGCGCGCACACACACACGCGCGCGCCCAAAACGGCCGACCGACTAGGTGGTCGTTTTAGTGAGTCTATCCCACTTCTGATGTTAGCACAAATTAGATTTTTCTTAAATAAAACACACAAATATTCCTGCTAGAACACTTTACTTCTTAACTACACAAAGAATCTTACGAGAATGAATACATCACCCGATACATATCGTCATCCTATCTCGAACGCTTATGTAACAAAGAAAACGACTACATTCCTTAGTATATTTTATGCTGATATTATAATTATTTTTGAACCTTATCTACTTTCGTGCGAGCAAAGCTCACATATATATATATATATATATATATATATATATATATATATATATATATATATATACTGTGCTTTGGGTCTTTATTATACTTAATTAAAAAACCTTGCGCCTCAGGGGTTGCGAGATATGCCCCGGCAGGGTTTCAGCGTATATTGATTCTTAGTCGCATCGCAATCCATTGATAGTAAATAGCGGTTCATGAGAAGTAACTACACAGACACAGTAATTCTCAAAATCAACCCGGAAAACACAAGCAGATGTAACCAACGGCTGAGAGTGGGGTATAAATAAATGGTGCGTAGTTATTAACTAAATAGATGCGAATTTATTAGAAAGATTCTAAGAAATCCCACTTGTTTTGAGAAGACAACTGTCTGATTGGCGGTCCAGGTTAAGCGATGTTTTCTGAGGAAATATACAAGGTACCAAGGGGATGTAAGTATGGTAGCTCTTAAGAAACAACCTCCTAAATTACAGGATTACAGGATACTTATCTTGTTGGTTTTTTGTTTGCTACCCAAGCTGTAAGGTGTGGCATGACTAGATGGTACGACCGCAAGAATGACTTAACCTTGTATGCGAGCTTGCATATGTATTCGGTCAAGTAACCACAAGTACTGCTTTTAAATTGCAATATTAGGAAGATATCTAAAGTTGTTTCCTTTCACCCAGAGACAATTTACCGCTGCCGATCTACCCGCGGATGAAAAAATACCAATTTTTTTTCAACTTGTTTTCTAATTAGTAGTATTATGGTTATACTATTTAATATCTTATTAAGAGATTCACTACTTTCCTTTGAAAGTATCTCGTATATAGGAAAAAAATAGGTGGATTATTCGCCTAGCCCGTTATTAACCCATAGACAAATTAATTCCCACTTGTAGCAGTGAAACTGAATTGTATTTCATAATCGCAGAACATTTGAAGAGCGGTATTTAATTTTGAACACATCTATTAAATTAAATATTTGATAATGTATTTTGTACGTTTAATTAATTAAATGTCCTTCGAACTATATATTAAATTGGAATATTATACTGCCAATACTACACTATAGAAATATTAACAAATATGTGTTGTTAAATTTAAAATGTTTATTTAGTTGATACATTTAGTTCGCTAATAAAATGAAGTCTCTAGACGTGAAATGCCGTTTTCAATGCCAATAATTTGGAGAGAACGAAAATTGATCTCACAGGACTAGTTACTTAAGGAGAGAAGACCCTCCTCCTCCTTCTCATCATATATCTACTCTTCTCTTTATGATTTAAAATCATATCTACTTCACCTTTCTAAGACTTATTATTTATTCTATGGCATTCATTAACTTAGCCTTGAGGCAATACTAAAAATAACGCATCAAAATTAGCACCTCAAGAATTACATAGTGAATTTAGCAAATTGCTAAATAAAGTTAATGAGCATCCAATGAGTAGTAGACCATCTTTTTCTTCATTTTACTCAGAACATTCAGAAGATTATTCAAAGGCAGTGTGTGCTGTCTATTTAAAAAAAAATTGAATTTTTAGAATTTGTGTGTGAATTAAATAATGAAAGAAGTAATAAGGGTCTTGCCTAATTTACTGACCGATTTTTATTTTTTTAATGTTCTTTCACAGCTTTCCGGAACTTATCAGACTTACATATTTTCACACTCTTAGGACTACTACCATCTTCCATCTACACTGAATTTAACCACTACCACCTTCCATTAATTACTACCAACGGTATTTCAACTACTATCAACTTCATAAAATTACTACCACAGATATTTCATTTACCAGCCTCCATTGAATACTAGCACATAAATTTTAACTACTACTAGCTTCCATTAATTGCTGCCATACATATTTTAACTACTACCAGCTTCCCCTGATTACTACCAGACATATTTTAACTGCTGTCAACTTCTATTGACTACTACCGTAAATATTATATTTATTACTACCACACATAATTCAACTGCTACCACCTTTCTATAGTAGTAGTAAATGGAAGAAGTATTTAAAATACATGAAATAAAAAAGTAACTACTACTACCTTCCATTAACTTCTTCCACACAATCCATCAATGGAGTGCAATGAATGGTTGTAAATGTATAAATCGATCAAAAGTTGGTAGTAGTTAAATGCTGTGCAGTAATTAGTAATGGAAGATGGTAGTAGTTGAAATATGAATGGTAGTATTCCCGAGATGGTGAAAATATGAAAATAGGTCAGTAAATTAGATTTTTCCAAGTAATAAGTCTAAAATACTTACTTGTGAAATGTCATTGGTAGAATTCCATGCGGAACATTATGAAAAGGAAAAAAATAGAATTGGCTCAAATTTTATCACTAACAAGAAATATGTCAGGTTGTCCCTGTTGACTCTGGGTGCCTGTATTAGTCGTGTGTATCACCTTAGGTGCCTAGTCTTACACATTTTGATCCTATTTTACTATTATAATAACCTTCACGGATTAACAAACTTCGGCTAGTCTGATACATCCGGTTACGGATATATATGCTAAATATTTTTCTGTAAAAATCTCTTTAAAAAGATTTACCTATTTAAAAGTTAAGAATACTAGACGTTTTTTTGGGAAGCTGCAAAATTATTTCTATAAAATACATTACGGCATTAAAAGTTACAAGAAACTGTGAAACCCGTATCTAAAAATTTTAAGCAGTTCAGAAGTTATGGGAAAAATATTTTTTTTTGACATGTCAATTTTTTTAATTATTTCAATAAAACGTACCTACCGTATTTGAAAATCAAAATACGAGGAAATTTTTTTGTCAGATGTCAAAAAAAATTTCAAATAAATTAAGCTCCTAAAAGTTACATGGAACTGTGAAAACCGTATATAAACACAAAGTAGTTCAAAAGTTACAGGAAAAAAAACAGCTTGAGAGCTGTCACAACATTTATTCAAAATAAATTACTCCCTTAAAAGTCACATCGAATTTTGAAAACTGTATTTAAAAAATTAGTTAAGGAAAAAAACAGTTTTTTTTGCAAACTTCACCTCGTAATTGCAACCCCTGTATATATTCCAATATCCTTTCTAAACCGGTCATTTTGTGTATGTTTTTGAGTACTTTCCGGCGCAGTAACCAGTTTCCGACCAAACGCCTACTTTTTTATTTGAAAAAATATCATTTTTTCTCGAAAATTCCTATCTCTATCGCGTAAATGACACAACTGACATGTCAAATATCTCTGTAAAATCCTAGGCCAAGGCCACCTATCATTTCACGTCGTATATGAATCGGTACTTATCGATTTTTGACCGCTATGTGCACATGGAAATGTTATTAGGGCTTTTTTTGTAGCCAAATAAATGCTCCATCCGCCGGTTTGGAAATAATTTCCATTACTATTCACAGTAAGCGGCAAAATGAGGTTAAAGTTGGAATTTAAATTTTCAACTTTAATAATGTAGTAATTTTCCCGTTAAAGTTATAAACTTGAAATTTCGTCAGGATCTTAGATATATATTAGTTTCCTTATAATACAGGATAATGTTAAAAAAATGTACCCGTTCTTGGGAACTTTGGTGCAAACTTCACCTCCTTAGTGCACCCCGTGTATATAATCCAGGACCCTTCCAAAATAGTCCATTTTGTGTAGCTTTTTAAACACTTTCCGGTGCCATATTAGTTTACTGACCAGATATCTACTTTTTTTATAAAAAAGAAAATGTGACTAAAAAAATTAATTTTTTATGACTTTTTCGAAAAATATCACTTTTTCTTAAAAAGTTCTATTTTTTCGCTATTTTTCCGACAGGGATGCATTTAGGTTTTTGTTTTCCTAGATATTTTTTTTCACGTATTAAAAACGTCTCTTGGAAAATTTCGATTGGACTATATATGCGCCTCAAAACATCCTTTTATCGAATGAAAAAAATTGGTAAAACCATCAAACGAAACCTAACCAAAAACAATAAGGTTCTGTATTACATCGAAGTTGACTTTTTTGGTCAATTTTGCGGTACCGTATCTTCGATATCAAAGGTGGTACAGAAAAATGTTTCAAACAAATCTCGAGATCCACGCCTCCTCTAAAAATACATATCAAATTCAATGTCCTCTCTCTAATAGTTTTCTGAAATGACACGCCCCACAACAGGTTTTCGTTTTCGAGTGTGAGAGCCATAGTAACAAACGTCCGCTTAACAGAGCCTAAAATTTCATCGGTAACGGGAATATTTTATAGACAATACTTTTGTAGCCCCCCGCTATACGAGTCGAATTAGTCCCATAACGGTTTAAGTTAACTAATAAAACCGACTCATTCTGTGGGAACGACATTTACGATAAGGCAACGCTTGGATAATAACCTAGACAAAGATTATCTATCTACCAATAATAAGTTCGAACTAAATGGGGTATTGTCTAATCGGTGCGCTTATAGATAATTTATAGACTTACATAAACATAAAGCTTGGTCGTGTCATAATGGATTTCAAAACAGAAACAGCTGTTTTCCGCGCGCACCGCGTCGTGGCCTCAATTCCTATTTTACTTAGATTATTAATAGCTTCCTATTTGTGATAGACAAATAATAAAATATCAATATGCATACACTTATTCGCCTACGCAGTTTATGTAACTGTTACTCCAGATTTACTGTTACTGACACCCCAGATTTAATCATATATTGCTAATGAGTCCCCAAAAATTTTCTCCAAAAAATTTATTTTATTTGCAAACAGGAACGATCAGAATTAAAATAAACTGCTGGCCATAAATAGTGCATCAAGAATTTGTTTATCAAAGATTAAAGATGGATATTTCAATCGTACGTTTTGCCGATCTGTTAGCTATGTGCTTTTACTTGACTGCATATGCACATTAAAAATAGTACCTGCAGGGCGTGAAATAAAATCCCTGCATTTCTGCAAAAATGTCACGCCTAAAATTCTCAAAACTTTTATTTTTTTTGCTTCTGGACTAAACGGACTTTGAGGAAATATTAAAAAAAACAGTATATAGTGATTTTTGACATTTTGTTTGCAATATACAGGATTTCTAAGAAACTTTTGACATCTTCAGTGGAGCATTAACTTAACAACCTGTACACAAAACAATTTTTTGTCACCTAATTTATGATCAGTCGTTATACCGTTATCATTAGTTTTAGGAAGTATGGATACAGGATGTGACAAAAGCTAGCTAAAATTTACCAAACACTAACTTAATGTGCTCCATGGATTTTACGATAATTCGCTTTTGGAGTTATGACAGACGTAAGTAAGATAATTACTATATACCAACTGTGAAAAAACTTTTGTGAACTATGGACTTTTTTATTAAAAGATTTGTTTTGTGTACAAACTGTTTTGTTCTTTAATTTTGTCAGAAGCAAAAAGATATTTTGAGAATTTTAGACGTTAACAAACTCTTGAAAAATTCAGGGGTTTTATTCTACGCCCTCTTTGTGCTATTTTGTATGTGCATCAGTCATGCAAGTAGAAGCACATACCCAACCGATACTGAGTTTCGCAATTGAAATATCCATCTTTAAACTTCGATAAAAAAATTGTTGATGTACTATTTATAGTCAGCAGTTCAGTTTCCTATGTGAATTACAACATTATAAAAAACTTTACATTGTCTAATCCCAAGAACCATCATTTCTAACAATCATAGTTTTGAGATAAGTTATATCAAATTAACCGTTTATCCCCGACCTCAATAAATCAAATTAATTATGTCGATATGAGGCAAAATATTCCTATTAGAAAACAAAGGTCTTCCGAAAACCAGACTCTACTTGCCTTTCAAACATTTAAATTAAACGAAAATGACACACATGGAAACAGTCGGACCAGTACTCCTCCCGACCATCGACGCGACGCGGCGTTTCAATGAACCCACAGCTGATGGCAATGACTACCGCAGGTCTTTGTGGGTACAAGTGGATTTGCAGGCCGCACCGTCTACATATTAATTTTTGTCTGGCCGATGTTCCAAACTTCAACCCAAATATTCGTCGGCCTAAAATAACCGAATAGTTAATTTTTACGACTCACTTAAAATATTTTTATTTTTTTGCACGGTGTACATTAATTCTCGTCCAAAACTTTGTAACGATTTATCTCATAAAAACAATTAAAACATAAATATAACAGGAGCCGCAAACGCTTTTGTTTTCGATAAACTAGATATTAAATTGTTATTTTTTTAGATTTTTTGATACACCACGTACATTTCTAGAAATGTTATACTATGACTATTGTCAATAAAGGGATTGACTTAAGTTTTGAAAAAATCTACAACGTAATTTTTTCCGGGTTGTAAACATCACACAATTTTTACTACGCCTCTGACCATTTTTACAACAAAGTCAAATTTCCCACCATACTTGATTTAAAATAAACTGTCATCTTAAATATTGAATTCGTACCAATTTATTCCTATATTAGATTTAATTTTTCTGAAAAATTTGAAGTCAATTCAATTGTCTTTTTTTTTTAATTCATTTTCACACAATTTTACCATTTTATCTCTACAACGTGTCCAAGATAAGGAGGGCCAGTACAGGGTCCCCGAAACCATAAGAGATAGAAAGTCGGTTCAATGGGAAGAAAGTTGCGACTTTTGCTGTTTAATAATATGCTTTGAAATCTAAAAAATGCCGATTGGTTCGGAAGATATCCGTAAAAAACCGAATTTTGGCAAAATTGTTTCAAATTTTAATTATTACTTATTATTAATTATTATTAAATAATTAATAATAACTAAATAGCTTAGTTGCCATTTTAAAAGAAAGTATGCTGTGGAAAAAAATTATTCTTTAAATTATTTTACGGTATTTTAATTTTTTTTGCTTTTTGTATACAAAATGGAAATGTTTCCAAATGAAGAAAAAATTGATATACTAGTTTGTTTCATTTTAAGTTATCCAGACTGTTATAAAGCGGAGCCGAGAAATTTGAACAAATATCCGGAAAGACGGCAGCCAAATAGAAGAACATTTAATAACTTAGAAACCAATCTGAAAGAATACGGTGCGGTCAAAAAATTTGTACTTTCCCAACAAAAACCAAAGAACGAAGAGAAAGAAAACAACGTATCATTATCTGTTAATAAAAACCCTGGTATATCAACACAGGAAATTGAAGAAAACGTAGGCGTGGCCAAATCCAAGTACGATAGCAGGTGTGTTTTGGATTCATTATGTGAGTTGGCATTGTGGGAAGAAGAATTCCAGGCTCTTTTATTTGCCACCATAATTTAAACTCTGAGCGTTACCTTAATTTACTGCAAAACGATTTAGAGGAAGCCTTAGATAATTTGCCTCTTGCAGAAATTCGAAACCATTGGTTTCAACAGGATGATGCACCTGCCCATAATGCCAGAGCAGTTAATAAATATCTATGAACTAAATTTCCAAGAGGACTTACCAGTACATATTCCAAAACGCCATGGCCAGCACGTTAACCCGACATTAATCCCTTAGATTTCTTTCTCTGGGGGTATGTCGAAAATTATGATTATAAAAACAATTTTGAAACTGAAGAACTTCGAAGATTGGTGCTCGAGCCTTTTGAGAGTATAAGACCAATAATGCTCAATAATGTTTTAAAACCCACAGTAATGAGATGCTATTTGAATGAAAATGAAGAAAATCATTTTCAACATCTCTTACAGACGTAGATTCTACTTCTGATGGATTTTATTATCCTTGTTATATCCTTTATTGTATTTGATTTTTACTGTTTACCGATGTTGTTTGTTGATGTTTTTTATTATTGTTCTTTATTGTTGTTTAATTCATTTTAACCGGCAATAAAATAATTAAATCAAGTAGGCCGTAATTTTTTTTTAATAAATTGAAATAGTTCCGGGTAATAATGTATTACAAAGCACGAAAACATTAAATAATGCTTTAAAAAGGTCTAAAATATAATTACACCACAACTTGTGATACACCGTTGAATTCATAACTAAAAGCACTTCCCAAATTTGATATCGAGAAACCAGGAACGTATTTAAAAAAATAAAGTTCATGATGGTAGCCCGAAGACGAAACGTCGGATTTAAAATTTAATAACGCCATCTTGTAGAGGGGGAAAAGTGGCTATGAGAAAGTGTCATTTATTTAAAAAACTTCTTGAAATAAACTCAGCAAAAAAATTAAAACAATTTTGCCAAAATTCGTTTTTTTCGGATATCTTATATTTAGATTTCAAAGCGGCATACTATTGAACACCAAAAGCCCCAACTTTTTTCGCATTTAACCGAGCATTTAACCGCTTTCAATCACTTGGTTCGAAGATCCCTGTATGTACTGGCCCTTCTTATCTTGGACACGTTCTATATCACTCTTAATTTGAAAATAATCTAATAAGTAATGTTTCAGACTGATTTTTTTAGGCATTTTATTAGGCCGCCATTTTATTTTGCTACCTTGTATTCGTAATACCAAAATATTTATCAGTTCATTCCTATATAACACTTGTTTTTTTTTGCAAAATTTGAGGTAAACTAGATAATTAGTTTTTTAGTAATAATTTTTTAACATTTCACTAAGCCGCCATATTGCATTTTTAACAAAATTTTACCAGGTCATCCCCATATGACCCTTAATTTTTGACTAAAATTTGAAATCAATCAGGTGAGTAGTCCTTTTGCTACGCCGCGATTTGACAAACATACACATAGACCCACAGACCGACCGATGGAATTGAGAAGAAAACAAATATTTTGGTCTCTTTTATTTAGCCACCATTTTGTTCGGCCATCTTGAATTCGTACTTATTAGTTTATCTCTATACCTCAATTAATTCTTGCACAAAATTTCAAATCAATATATACCTAAGTAGTTTTTCAAATTAAATTTTTAAATATTTTATTAAAGCGGCAATTTTGGTTCGCCATCTTGAATTCGTACCAAAACTTTACAACTTGATTCCTACGTATTACTTGTTTTTTTGTGAAAAAAATTGAGGTAAATTGGATAAATAGTTTTTTGGTAATAATTTTTTTAACATTTCACTAGGCCGCCATTTTTCTCGCCATATTGGATTTTTTCAAAATGTTAACAGGTCATCCCCATGTGACCCTTATTTTTTGACCAAAATTTGAAGTCAATAGGGTAAATAGTTTTTCAGTAATACATTTCTTAACATTTCACTAGGCCGTCATCTTGTTTCACCATATCGGATTTTTCTCAAAATGTTACCCTTAATTTTTGACCAAAATTTGAAGTCAATCAAAGATCTGAAAAAATCTCGGAGGGGGATTTTTTGACCATTACATTATGTGTAGACTACAGAAAAGTGAGCAAAATAAATTGATGGCAAAACATAACCATTTTTTGACCGTACCCTAACAATTATGTTAAAAAATGTGTCCTAGATATTAAATTAACATGAGTTTTTGAAAAACAACTCCATAGACCCGGGACCTCTTATGGAGGAGTTTTCAGAGTACGTTAATATATATTTTGAAAAAAAATTTAACGCAAAAATAACCTTTCAATTCTTTCATTGCCTTTTCTGGACAATACTATGGATATAATCTAAAATCGTGGAGAAAATTAATTAATTAATATTACGCAAAAAATTTAAAGTAGTGTAATTTATTCTGTCAAGACGCCTGAAAAATATAAATTATCGCGTTAAAGTTAGCACGATGTGTCGGACCAACAACGGTGCTGGTTGAATATTAAAACTGGCCCAACAAAGAAATAGCCATCCAAATCAGCTGGTGGGTTCAATGATTCGTCGAGATGTACGGTCGGTTTGGAAACGTGCTTTTACACGTCAATTATTGAACGATGACCTTGGCGATCGTTCGTTCTGGTGTAGTTGAGATGAAGCCATCGCGGTTAAGCTGTATGGTACTACGACTCAGGTAACTTACCCATATACAAGGTGGCATATTAATGGGCGTGAATTACTATATTGTATAGTCCGTCTAGAACGTATCCGAATCACATGAAACTTAATTTATAACTCTCAGAGCCGGTTGCACAAAACTTAATTGCTGTTTGGAATATTTAACGAAGTTTTCAGATTTGGCAAGTTGCTTACAGAAATCTAGGAACTCACTGTCAAATTTGACATTCCGTTAAACATTCTAAACTTTAATTGAGCTTTCTGCAACCGACCGTCAAAGTATAAATTTATTAACAAAAAAGCATAGAACCATAACAAACAGATCTAAAAATCGATTAAATTGCTCACCCTTACAGTCGCACATGCAACTCTAAACTGAAAATGGTAATTTTTCTACCTACATAGTGTACAAAATGATTCTAAAGCTGGTTATACAACTTAAAAAATAAAATTTAAAATCTTGTTATATCGGGTTTCACTTATTTCATAAGTCCAAAAATAACGGAAATTTTATTCTATATCAAAAATTTGTAGCAAGGAGCTCCTATTTTGTGACACCTAGAGAATAAAGTTTCAGGGTGTTATATATGCATGTCTCGACAGTAGGGGTGGGCAATGTAACCGATTGTTTGATTTCTTGTAGAGATTAATTGATTGTTCGATTTAAACTTAATTTCGGGTCCTCCTGAACGGATCACAATAAGCTTAGAACTGAACGGACATTGCATTAGCAAATCATTATATTTGTTACAGTTATATTGATATATCGATAGTTATCGATATAACGATAACTATAGATAGTCGAAATATCGAAGATAAAATCTAATATCGCCCACCCCTAACAGACACACATGAAGTCATGCTCTAATTACGGTTATATTTTTGTTGGCTTTATGAATATAAGGTATAAGCAGATAAATCGATAAAAATGGTATTTCGACGAACAGTAATTCATTCTTTGCTTCCAAACTAACAAATCCTCCGATATTTTCCCGGTAACAGACCTCAATGGTTCTACGAAAACGATCATTCAGTTGCTTAGCGGCCAGACAATAAAATGAAGGTCGAAACTGCATTTAACTCCAACATTAGTCAATAAACTTAATCTAATATTAGACGGGAAAATTCGTTTAATACTTTTGTTGAATCTCCTCCTTGTATGACTTCGTAGAAATTTATTTCAAAAAGTAAAATAAACTGTTATAATTTACTGTTTAGCCTAACCAACCTACGTACAACTTAGACAATCATTTGTAGGAATGTAGTAATAATTCTTTAATCCACTTAATTTGCATCAAGATCCCTATATATTAAAAAATATTTTTTGCTGGAACTCAGTTAAATCAGTTCAAAGTAATAATACAACTACAGTCCATTTGCCTGATATATGATTTCAAGTTATAAAACATTTGCTCACGTAAATGTTTTCCATCTTTCTCGCGTTAATGTAATAAGTATTCTGAAACACAAACGTGTATTTTTAAATGAATTTACTATCTGTCCTTTTTAGCTACACTGTTGCAATATTTTAAACGGCAAGAAACTACATATCTACCTGTTCTCGGACCAATTAGTCACACAAAACTATTAGTCCAGATCCACGATACTGTAACCAACACAGGAACGTAGCCAGGAGGGACCTCCCGAAACTCTAAAAAAGGTATGCTTTTTTCTAATTTTCCTGAGGTTTGCTGTTTGGACCCCCGAATTTCTGGCTACGTGCCTGAACCAATATCATGACACAGAGATTCAGAAGAATTATAGACAATTACACCGTTTGAAACACTCTCTCTTCTGATTTTGAACATCATTTTTGTCTCCGTTTTACGTAAATCAAATGATTTCCCAAGGAAACCGGTTCTGCATTTCGGCTGCAAAACAGGGAAACTAGACCTACAACCAATGAAGATCTGTGTCCAAGTAACAATAAATTCGAGCTGGAAATAAAGAAACGAAAATGAGGTGGTTGGTTGGGACACATTCTTAGAAGATCTAACAACGATATTCGCTGCAGTGTCTAGACTGAAACCCACAAAAAAGGAAGACAAACGTGGAGGCGAACTATACTAGAAGAGAAAAAACCGCTTAGAAAGTCTGGGTGCAAAATAAGGGTTCGAGCTATAAATAGTCAGACGGAGACAGCTTGTGGACTCCCTATATTCCGAAGAGAAATAATAGACGAATTCGCCGTTTGAAGGCCAATTTTGATAGTATTTTATTTTTTCAATTACTGAGTCATGAGATATTGTGTTGGAATTAGTGTTTTTCTAAATAAATACATTATAATCCACTTTTCATAATATATACACCCCTGTAACTTCGAAATTAGTTATCAGATCAGATCTGAATTTATTGAGAATAAAAAACTCAGTTAATATTTTCTACGATGTTATTTTAAATATGCTCATGCTTCAGCAATGATACATTTGACCATTCTTACTTTCCACTGTTTAAAAGCTTCCAACCAATCTTTTTTCGGAATACTTTCCAAAATAAGCGTGAACTGCGGCATCAATCCCTTCTTCAATAGAAAACCTACTACCCTGCAAAATTTTAAACCCTAAAATAGCAAAAGACGTATATTGGTAAATCAGCTGAGTACGGCGGATGTTCTATTGCTTTCTATTTTTTTTCAACGAAAAATGGGGAGCTAAAGCTGCCGTATGGGACCATAGATTATCATGGTGCAGCATAATTTCCTTGCCTGGAACTCTACTGAACACTTCAGGCAAACATTTTCCAAATATACCATTTAGCTGCAACTATCTGTTTGTCCATCTAGCTTAATTGCCTTTACTAGGCCCGTACGTCTGTTCACCAACCTTGAGTTGATGCTCTATAACCACATAAGTGGCTTTATTGTCCTCTACAACAATTTTTTTTAAATGCAGCAATTTTTTGCGGTAAGAGCCGTACAAGGACGTCCTGGTCCTTTTTGATGCTGAACAAATTCCTTTTGGGGTTAAAATTCCTTATACCATCGGTAAATTGTAGCCAAGGGAGGTGCTTGTTCACTAAAAGCTGAATTTAAACTCCCATTGCACTCATAAACTCCTAAACCTTTTTCAAAACATAATAAATCATGATTCGAAAATGCTCTCTGGTTAATTCCATTTTTTTTACTTATATCACAGAATATCACTTTAAAAAATTAGTAACTTGAGCTCATAACATTGTATGTTTTGTTTTTCACGGCCTGCTAGATTTTCTTATTCTCAATAAATTCAGCTTGGCTTTCGTATTGTATGTTTCCAAAATATAATTGTCTTATCATTGCTAGTTGACATGCGAGCCTAGGAGGCATTTGCATACCAAAAAAATAATAGTGATATTTAAGTAAAAGAAAAGTATTGCAATCGTGAAAAATTCGCCCTCCCAGTGTTACATAATAATGAAGTGGTAACATTTTGGTACGAATCCAAGTTGGCAAAACAAAATCGTGGCCTAATAAAGTATTTAAAAGACTAGCCTAAAAAACACTACTAATTAGATTGATCAAATTGTGTATTAAGTATGATAGAGATAAACTGCTAAAATTGTGATACGGAATCAAGATCGCAGAACAAAATGGCGGCCAAATAAAATGTTTAAAAAATCAACTATTTTCTTTTTTTTTCAAATAACATTCAACAACAGAGAACAAAATAGCCTAATGACATTAAAAAAAATCAGTTTAAAAAACTACTTATTCAATTTATTTTAACTTATTCCAAAAATCAAATCAAAAATGGCGCTCAATAAAAATGTTTGAAAATACAGTATATAGTGTTATTAAATGACTATGTGAGGAATTAAATTGGGTCACACCTCCCTATTCCTTATCAAAGAAAAGATTCATAACGAGGGAAGTTCAGTATCACTCCCACGTACCAAATTTTAACAAAATGTCGCATTAGCTTTCGTGGAAACGACCATTCAAAAAGTGCATTTTTTATATTTCAAGTAAACCATTCCCCTTATCAAAGAAAACTATATTTCATTTTTTGGTTATTTTAACCCTCTTTATTAGAATTAAGAAAGACATTGTTTTGAGACATTAGGTGATAATTTTAATAATAAAACATTACTAACAAACACAAAAGCAGAACCTTACAGAACTAGAACGTTTTTATAGTTAAGTCTTTGAACCATTTTCTTTCTTAAATTCAATAATTATGGTAAAAATAAAAATTACAAAAATGTATTTTTAATAAAGAGCTTGATTTCCGAGACTTATGCCCTTGAAGTAAAAAAAGGTCATTTTTGAAATGTAAATGTGTAACCTCCTAGAGCCAATAAAAGATTTTGTTGAAGTTTGCTATAGACGAATCCTTGATGAGGCTGGAAAAGAATCTTACATCAGCATTTTCATACAAACCGTTAATAATTTTTTCTAAAATCGATCTTTTTTTGACCCCTAGGCTCCAACACCAATGAGCTATGTCAAAGTTGATTGTGCCAAAATAATCACATTTTACTTCCATACATTCACCAAACTAATCTGGTAAATTAGATACAGGAGTGTATACTTATGAAAAGTGGATCACTGTATATAAATTATATTTTTTAATTATTGATTTACTGTAAAATTTGATAATGATCAACGAAGAGATTATTATTATATTATAAAAAGTTTCCATTTAAAAATCACTAATCACTCAATACCATAATGTTAGCTAACAGTACCTATCGAAAAACGTGAACAATGACAAACTTTTCGAAAGAAATTTTCGAATTGATGACTTCCGAGTTGTTGCCCGAAATTTGGGTCATTAACATTGGTACAATAATAATGAGTCAAGTCCACGAGAACGTCAACCTTTTGCGGCACACCGTTATTTCGCCTCAA